>CM062814.1:927463599-928063599 GCA_031772625.1 Pinus tabuliformis
TAAACCTAATTTATTCCATCCTTACTAAGTTAGGGACCAGCCTACTCTGTATTGGTATCCACTTTCCATTCTTACCAGGGAAGCTTTCATTTGTCAAAGGCAAAGACTACAAGCCCCCTTCCTTTGACTCCTTTTGTGATTCCTTAATAAGAGAACAAGAAAAACTCTTACACCTTGGTCTTCTTAATCTTGGAAACTCTTCCTCGAAAGCGTTAGCCGCCCAGCAGCAACCAAATTCAAAGAATCCTAAGAAGTCTTATCCTCAAAGGAATGGTCCTAAACCAACTCAGCCTCAAGATGAAAGATCATTTCAGCAATATGACAAGACCAATAAAACAAATGGAAGAAGCTGACAGACATTGTAACTTTTGTAATCGAGATGGCCACTTAGAATCTAAATGCTTTAAGAAGATGGAAGCCTTGGAAGCCGCAATGAAGAAACATAACATCCATTTGGAGCCTACTTCAACTTCAACTTCCGGAACGGCATTTTCTGCATGTCATCGTCAATCATCTCAGTCTGGTTATGCATTAAATGTATCTTCTTCTTCTTCTCATTCTCATAAGTGGCTCATTGATTCTGGAGCCTCTTGTCACATGGCCAAAAACCAAGCCATGTTTTCTTCTTTAAATGATTGTAACACAAAAATATATATGTTGGTGATGATAATCTCTTAATGTTGTAGGGACTGGAACTGTTCATCTAGACAATGGTCAGTTCAATGATGTATTATGTGTTCCAAACTTATCCTGCAACCTTCTATCTGTCTATCAGATAACTCATTCAGGTGAAGGTAAAATTGTTGAATTTTCACCTCATGATGTTGTAATCAAGGATCTAAAAGATCCTAAACAGATTCTAGCTACTGGTCTTGCTGATGATTCCAAAAGGTTGTATAAGTTTCACAACTTTGGGTCATCCCATCTTCCCTCAGTATTTGTTGCTCATAATGATGAAGTGAGCAAACTTTGGCATGAGCGGTATGGTCACTTAAACTATCGCTCCCTTCAGCATCTATGTAAAGAAAACATGGTGACAGGTCTTCCTATGGTATCTTGCAAAGATGGTGTTTGTTGTGGATGTGTACTCGGAAAACATCATCGGGACAGTTTTGACAAACGTGCCTCTTGGCACGCCTCAGCCCCTTTACAGCTTGTGCACAGTGATTTATGTGGTCCTCTTCCTGTTGCTTCATTCTCTGGCTGCAAGTACTTCTTAACTTTCATTGATGATTTCTCCAGACGCACTTGGGTATACTTCTTAAAACTCAAGAGCGAAGTATTTACCACCTTTTTGGCCTTCAAAGCATTCGTTGAAAAACAATCTGGACATCAAATTCTTAAGCTAAGAACTGATAATGGTGGAGAATATGTTAAAAATGCATTCATCAACTTTTGCACCGAAAATGGAATTCAAATGCAACATACTGTTCCATACACTCCACAACAAAATGGTGTAGCTGAAAGGAAAAATCGCACCTTAAAGGAAATGGCTAATTGTATGCTGCAATCTAAAGGACTCAGTCTTAGTTTTTGGGCCGAAGCAATTAATTGTGCAAATTATATAATCAATCGCACTCCTACTAAGGTTCTAGAGAATATCACTCCATAAGAACCTGGAGTTCCATTAAACCAGATGTAAGTCACTTTCGTGTGTTTGGAAGTGAAGCATGGGCCCATATTCCAGATGAAAAGCATAAAGCCTTAGAACCTAAGAGTGAGAAATGTACTTTTGTTGGATATTCTGAAGATGTAAAAGGCTATAGACTTATTCCATTTAAGTCCAAAAATGTTATCATTAGAAGAGATGTAAAATTTGATGAAAATAAATCGGCCTGCGAGCCTAGTCCGGCGGATGTGCCACCTCTTCCTATCTCTTCTATCTTTGAAAACATTTCTTCTTCTGATGATGAAAGCGAGGATGATAATCCTTCCCCACCTTCTCAGGATCCTCAACTTCCAAGATGGGTCCGTGCTACTCGCGGGATGCAGCAGGTGATCTTGCCGGTGATCCTACAGATCAGCGACGTACACGTTCTCAGTTTGAAAGAGCCTCTTCTTTACTGGCTCAAGCTCCAGTAAATCATGATCCTGACACTTTTGCAGAAGCTTCAGGCCATCCACATTGGGAAACAGCTATGAATGAAGAATATCATTCATTGATGACAAATGATACATGGGATCTTGTTCCTCTACCAAAGGGACGCAAACTTGTTAGATGCAAATGGGTTTACAGAACCAAGTATGGACCAGATGGGAAAGTTGATAAACATAAAGCTCGTCTAGTTGCTAAGGGCTTTTCACAGGTTGAAGGCATTGACTACACTGAAACTTTCTCTCCAGTTGCCAAAATGAACTCTATCCGCCTTGTTCTTTCCCTTGCTGCCTCTTTAAAATGGGAAGTCCATCAAATGGATGTTAAATCTGCCTTCTTGCATGGTGACTTGCAGGAAGAAATCTATATGGAACAACCCATTGGCTTCATACAAACAGACTCCAGCCTCGTTTGTCGACTTAAGAAATCCCTTTATGGCCTCAAGCAAGCTCCTCGAGCTTGGTATGCCAAAATGGATAGCTTTCTTTTAGAATCTGGCTTTTCTAGGTGTCATTCTGACAATACTGTCTACACCAAGAAAGTGGGCAACTCTCTCATCATCCTTGTTCTTTATGTTGATGATCTTATTCTTACTGGTAGTGATCCCAACCTTATAAACCATGTGAAGTCCAGCCTTAAAAAGAAATTTGAAATGACAGACTTAGGACACTTACACTATTTTCTCGGTCTTCAAGTCTTGCAATCCCAAGAGGGTATTTTCCTTTCCCAGTCCAAGTATGCTTGTGATATTCTTCGTCATTTTTCACATGGAAGACTGTAAGCCAGCCACTTCTCCCTTTCAGTCTGGAGTCAAACTTTCAGTCTCTTGTACTTCTCCTGAAGTTGATGCTACCTTATACCGTCAACTTGTCGGAAAACTCTTGTATTTAACCCATACTCGTCCTGATCTTTCCTTTGCTGTTGGCCTTGTTGCTCGTTTTATGCAAAACCCCCGTGAAAGTCATTGGAAAGCAGCTAAAAGAATACTTCGTTATGTTCGAGGTACAGTACAGTTTGGGATTCATTACAGTGCCAAAGCAGCTCCTCTGTTAGTTGGTTTCACTGATTCTGATTGGGCTGGTGACCTTGATGATCGGAAGTCTACTGCCGTTATGTCTTCACTCTTGGTTCAGGACCTATTACATGGGCTTGTAAGAAACAGGCTGCCATTTCTCTTTCATCAGCAGAAGCAGAGTATCGTGGTGCCGTGGAAGCTAGTAAGGAAGCCTTGTGGCTTCGTCAGATCCTATCAGAGTTTGGCTTTGAGCAGCAGCATCCAACCACACTTTGGTGTGATAATCAAAGTGCCATTCAGCTATGCAAAGATCCAGTCCAGCATCAGCGCAGCAAACACATTGAACTACACATGCACTTCATCAGAAAGCTCATTCATGACCATGTTCTTGAAGTGCAATATTGTCCAACAGATGATCAGGTTGCAGACATCTTCACAAAGGCTCTCACAGAGGCGAAGTTCACTAAACTTCGATATATGCTTGGAGTTCAGGAAGTTGTCACTAAGGGGGGATAGGCTCTAGTGCCTCCTTCCTTCTCCTATTGTGTCATATTTGTAAATCCTTCAATCCTATCCCAAGTTGTTCTTAAGGGGGGATGTTAGGATATTCCGACACATAGGATATAGTTAAGTTCAACTTGGTCTAGTATAGAGTTAGGTTAGAGTTAGGTAAAGTGTGTTTCTTTACCGTTGTACATTTTGTAACTTACAATCCGACGGTCACGATATGTAGTGATCCGACGGTTCACTCTCACCTCGGTATTACCGACACTTGATCCGTGGTTTGACACCCGATTGGTCCATGAGTTCTATTTAAAGCGCATGGAGGGTCATTGTTCGGGTAATCCGTGCATGAGAGAAGCTTATGTAAATTTTCACTCTTTGATTAATAAATTGTCTGTACCCACGTTGGGACAGGCCGTGGACTGTTTCCCTCCTTGCACTCTGAGGGTTTTAACCACGTCAAAAATACTGGTGTATTGATTTGAGATCTGGTTGTGAGCGGTGTCCTCTTGGTATTCTTTCTGAGGAACTTACCCTGTAAATTCCTACAACTTTGCCCTAGATTCTATAACAGAAGGCTCTCCTATGATCAATGGTAATTGTGGACTTTGAGATCCTACTCCTGATGATCCTGCACTTGGTGATACTAGACTTTCTGAACCTTTCATCCCTGAAGAAGGTGATCCTCTTGATCCTGGTGTACCACGTGAAGATCCCGATACTTGTGGTGTGGCCTCCCACTGAGGAGTGTGCTGCTCTACTTGATCAACCTCCGGAGACCTCCTCAAGGCCCTTTCCTCCTCAAATCTCACATCTTACCTCTGGACAACTTTCCTTTAGGAAGGATATATATATATATATATACGGTAGGCCTCGCTGGTCTCACTGTAACCCACAAGAATACCCTTTTTTGCAATGGGTTCCAACTTCGTCCTCTTCTCCTCAGGGACGTGTGAATATGTAAGGCACCCAAAGATCCTAATGTGCCCAATCTCTGGTTTCTTGCCGGTAAACACCTCCTCAGGAGTCTTGCTACCCAAGACCCTATGTGGGCTCCCGTTATGCAAATACACTGCAGTGTTACATGCCTCGGCCCACAAGAAGAAAGGTAATCTTTGATCATGCAACATTGCTCTAGTTGCACCCACTATGGCCCTGTTCTTCCTCTTCGACATCCCATTCTGTTGGGGGTTATAAGGCACTATGTACTCCTCCTTGATGCCCGGACTCCTACGAAACTCCATCTCTGTGGAGGTATACTCGCCCCCATTATCTGATCTCAACACCCTGATCTTCCTCCTTGTTTGGTTCTCCTCAAGAGCCTTAAACTCTTGGAACCTCTTGAAGGCCTCATCCTTGGTCTTCAAAAAGAAAATTCAGGACTTTCTGGAGTGGTCATAAATGAAAGTCACATAGTACTCACATCCTCTCAATGATACATGAGACATAGGACCACATACATCAGAGTGTACCGAGTCTAAAATAGTTGCATCTTTGCTGTCACTGATCGGGAAAGGTGTCTTGGTGTACTTTCCCAAAACACATCTCTTGCACACATCATGATGCTCTGTGTTGAACTCAAGTAAGCCAATAACCATCTCCCTCAGCATCTTGGAAGCTCCATGGTGCGAGTGGGCCACACTCCTGTGCCAAATATTGCACAACTCATTGTTGCTGGTTTGGGCCACCATGGCTCAAATATGCTGAAACATAAACTTGTATAACCTCCCACTGTGGACTCAATCCTTTGGGATATATCAACACTTGTCCTCCTTGGAACACAACTTCATACCCCCTGTCCTCAAAGTTGGGGAATGGTATCAAGTTCTTCTTCAGCCCTGGAACATAAATAACATCTGTCACTTTCAAACGAGGTAATTGTTGGAAAATGTACTAGGTTTAGTCTTCATAACTATAATTTGTACCTATGTCATTGTATATTTCATATAAAAGCAAAAGAAGAAAGAAAAAATATTATTATTACTATTAGTGTTTCTTTAGTCAAACATGTTCTTTATGCTTTTAGGGTTTATTGAGTCAAAAGAATATTTGTCATGAATGAAACTATTGTACTATTGAGTCAAGTCCCATTTGGACTTTTGAAAGAAAGAAGAAAAAGAAATTTATTTGAGTCAAAATAGTTAATTTTGTCCCCACAAGACCAAGTTGGGACAAGTTCGCCCTGGAAAGGACCCATTTGTCCTCTTGGATGTGTATATATAGAATGAAATTCAACCTCATTTGGATACACATTGGCAACTTCGATTTTTGTGCAAGCAAGAGCAAGAAGACAAGCAAAAATCCTTGGGAAGAAGAGCTAAAGTCAAAAGAGAGAGAGCGAAGGTCAAAGGAGAGAGAATTCTGCCACACGTACGAAATTTATGCCCTAGTTTCTGTCACAAATGCGAAATATTAGGGAATTGTAGGGGCCAAATATTGCAAACCTGTTGCAGGCGCTGAAAATCACAGTTTGACCAGCTTTGAAGAGGTTTGACTATCGTTGACTTGGTTGGATTTGACTTGGTTGAGGAAGGTTTGAAGGAGGGTTGACTTGGGTCTTGTGGGAGGTCTTGGTCTTGGTTTTTGGGTCTTGGATTTCTCACTTTGATCTGATTCTATAAGAAGAGAAGTTGGTTGAGTTTTTCCTCTTGTGGGGTTTTGCCCTGGCTTGGAGCCTATATCTTGTGTTGATTGCTTCTGGTGATCTTCATATTTATGTTTTGGTAATTGTTTGACGAAAGAGAACATAATAAAAGTAATAAGAAGGCAACATAATTCAGAAGCAATTATCAAGTAAAGATAAATCAACCTTAATTTGATGCCCTAGTGATTTATCAACATTAATGACTCTCTCTGAAATGATATTGTCCCCACTTCTGCTGCTATGACCTTGGAGTTATCTCCAAGCACAACCTCCAAGTGTATATCATCCTCTAAGAGACTCGTGAAGTCCTCTCTCACTCCAGTCATATGGTAGGATGCTCCACTGTCAACAAACCACATGAGAAGATGTGACCTGAGTTGCTAAACTCACCACTAAGGCAAACTCTTTGTCAAAGCTGGTAGTGAACTTTTCCACCTCTGTTGAAGCTGCAACTACCCTCTTCTTCTTACCCTTTTTGTTGGGACACTAAACATCATAGTGACTCGCCTTCCCACAAGCAAAACATTTCACTTTGCTCATGTCCTTCGCCTCCGCCTTCTGCTTCCCCTTTTCCTGCTATGCTCCACTGGAAGACCCCTTCTTGGTCTTCTTCTTGTCCTTCGTTGCAAGGATGCCATTCTCCTCCTCACCTCCCCTCGCCTTGTCACTCCTAGATGAAATCATCCCACATCCTCCTCAGTCTGGAAAGTGCCCTCTGGCCACAATGACATGAATGAATCCATTCCATTTATGGGTGAAACCATCTAGTGCAATCCTGACCAACTAGTTCTCTGGGATAGCCTCTCCCATGGTAGCCAATTCATCCTTCACCTGCGAGATCTTGGTGAGGTATGAGGTCACATTGTCAATCTTGGTCATCTTGGTGTTTCTTAACTTCTGCCTCAACACCATCATCTTGTTCTCATTGGAACTCTGGTGTAATGTGACTAGGGACTCCCATATCTTGTAGGCAAACTTCTTCCCGGTCACATGAGGGAATAAGTGATCTTTGATGGCATCAAGGATGATTCACCTTGCCTTCACATTCTTCTTGTTGAATTCCACCAACTTAGTTGCATCAGTAGGAGGTTGTACAAGGCTCTCCACAATGTCCCATACTTCAACCTCTTCAAGTAAAAGCATTGTCCTTTCCTTCCAGGGGCCAAATTTATCAGCCCCATTCAATTTGTCCTCCACCCTCAAACCAATTGCCATGACTCTTACAACAAACAAATAGAGACAAATTTGTTACTAGGCAATCTCCTCCCTCTCAACCAACAATTCTTTGGGTTTCTGACTGAGGTTTAATAATTGCTGTTCACTGATTATGCAGAAGATAGCTCGCTGGTCTTTGTATCAGCTGTTGAAGATTTCAAATTTGACTTCTCTCATGCTTTGATACCATGTAGAAAATTATTGTATTGCTGTAGCCCACCCAGTTTCAAGTTTTTGCATGGTTTAATGCCCAAAACCTATCATAAACATATAACTGATATCCCCACAACCAACAAATAGAGACAAATCTGTTACTAGGCAATCTCCTCCCTCTCAACCAACAATTCTTTGGGTTTCTGACTGAGGTTTAGTAACTGCTGTTCACTGATTATGCAGAATATAGCTTGCTGGTCTTTGTATCAGCTAACTGATATAACATTAAATTTGCATTTAACATGAAACAAAGAACTACTCTACTATCTTTCACTTTTCAGCTGATACAAGAAATTAGTGCAAGCACACAAACATGGAAATTTAGATACTTATTTTTGGTCTAAGGCACTGGAAAAATCCACAAGGGGATTTTATATTGCTTTAAGGAGATTAATACACACAGAAAATTAATCTTATCTCCCTTCTTGTCTTGCTAAAGTCATTGCCAGGTCGCATTGAAAATCAAGCCCTCTCCCTCAGTCATAAACTCACACTGAGTTAGCTTAGTTTTCTGTGCAACTAACAGTGGGTTGTGTTGATGCCAAAATGAGTATGAACGTACTGGGATTTTCTGCCACCTATCCAACTGTTAACAGCCTTGCACTGTGAGCTGAAGGTGAGCTGAATAAAACGCTGACAGGGAGCTGAAACAGGGCCTCTTTAACCCAGAAAACGGCCTGAAATCATCTTGCTAACTCGGGCTGGAAATAACTACAGAAAATGGCCTGAACTCGGTCTATACACCACCGATAACTTTAGGCCTGAACTCGTCTTGGAATCCACCAGAAGTTTCAACCTAAACTCGGCCTGGAAACACAGCAAAACTGCCTAGAACAGCTGCCCAAAATTTTCGGGACTCGAGCCTACAAACTCGGGATTCATGCCTGGGTATTAGCAGAGAATTTCAAGCTCCTCCTGCTGTTCAAACTTCTTCTTTGATTGCAATCTTTCCTCCTCTCTCTCCTTTGCTCTCCTTGCTCTCTTTTTAATGGCTCTCATGAGAATGAGAGTTTTCACTTCTTTTTCCTCGTCTCTCCAAAGTGAGTAGAACCTGTTGACCACTACGTGTCAACTACTCATAGCAGTACACCTCCTTTTTTCGCAAAAGGGATAGCGCTTCATCGATATGTTCGTGCCGTCCTGCTATCATTATTAGCTTGGTTATCATCTTATAATGTAAACCCAGCATGTGTATAATGTAAATAATCTCAGCAGATCTGTGTCGTGTATGTGATTGCCTAGGTAAACCTAATTTTTTGATGACGATCTACATTCCGGAAGGTTTTTTGTCTCACCGATTCATGATTGGCAGAGTTTTCCTTCAACTTTACCCCAAAGCGGGAATGGATTTTGTCCCCAGAATGTTAGGGGAGTCCTAGTGTGCTAGATCAAGTCTATATAAAAGTGATTTGGGACTAATCCTAACTATCTGGTTAGGTTATTTTATTACAAATTGCTTGATCTGCTAGATTATATCTGTGTCGTAGAACTGGGTAGTCTGCGAGGGTCTTGTTCAAATGGGTTTTCCTCCTTGAGATGTAAAAATGTAAAAATCATGATGTAAAATGTCTTGAGGGTTAGAAATAATTTATCCCCTCATAAGTCCTAGGTCCTAGGTAAATTTAAATTTTCCATAGGTAAATTCGTGGGTCTTCTAAAAAATTAAATCTTAACTGGTCCAGGGACTAAGGTTAGTTGATTATTTTGTTAAATTTTATGTTTTAGGTCCCTGGGGTTAAGTCAAAGTCAAAGTTTTGAGGAAATAAATGAAAATTTTTAATTTTTTAATTTATTAAAATGCATTTAATTAAAAAATTCGAAATTTCCTCAATATTTAAAATTTCGACGGATGAGATTAAAAGAAATTTTGGTCCTCATCAACGGTCGACATCACTTTGACAATGATCACTCGAACTAGTTGTTGGAAGATTTACCTTTAAATAGGAGGTCAGTTGTCAGTTGAGATCATCTGATCTTTTGATTGTGTACTAAGTGAAAAGCTCTCTCTTGTAATCTTTTTTTTTTATGAGCAATAAAGAAAGACTTTGGGGTTAACTTTTGCTGGTGCTACTCTTCATGGAAATGCTGTAAGATGTATTATTTTCATGCATATATTTCCTTTTGGCCATTGATATAGCTTTCTGAAGAGCGATTTGAGTACATGTATCTTGCTCAGTCGCTGGGGTTTGAATGGTAATTTAAGTTTTGAATATAATAGCAGGTATCTCTATTAGATTTGAATTTTATTATTGTTTTCTCGCTCTATATTGACGGCTAAATTGAGTTTTGCAGTAAATCCTTGATTATTAGATCATCGGGCGTTCAGGGAAGTTCTCGGCTGAACCAGCCAACTCCTGATTTGTGTTTTCTGAATAGCCTAGTTTGAAATTTGATCCCTGGCTTATCATAAGATATTATTTTTATGGGTGATGCATAAAGGGTTTCAAGCTTAGTACCTCTTCTAAAATTCAAAAAATTTTAATTTTTTTGTGCTAAATCATTAGATCTGGCTATTGAGAGCTGCAGATCATCCGATCTGGGAGCGGAGTCGGACTCACACTCCCTAGATCTAATAGATATGCCATTTTTGTACATAGATCTGTAATTAATTTTGGTTTTCTGACTTTGGTTTTCAGGGTTTTAGTGTTTTTGGGTCATTGTGTATATTGTTTGGGTGTTTTTTGTTGTATTGCAGCTGCAAATCTGAAGCTGAAAGCTGTGTAGAGTCCAGAGCTAGGCCTTGGAGGGTAAGATCTGGATCTCTGAGGGTCCATCAACATCATTTTGGCAGGATTCACATCCAGATTTCACAGTCCAAGGGTTTAAATTTATTTATTTTCAAATCTGGAAATTTTTTAAGGGTTTCATCAACAAATCTGGAGCAAAAGTATAATATTTTAATCAAGGTTTTCTGGGATTTTTTTTTGGTTCTTCTGCTACCATTTTCTGTCTTGTCCTTTGTTGGGTTTCTCCTCATCTCTGCGTCCTCCTTCTTCTATTAGATCCTCTGCCCTTTCCTCTACATGTAGTCCTCCCATCTCTTTCATTTGCTTGCACTGTCCCTTCCCCTCACCCATTGTTGCAGTTCCAGCTGTCCAAGCCTTGAACTTGCATATCCCTTCCTCCGCTGTAGTCCTGCACTTGCACACAACAAAAAACAAAAACTCCACGTGTTTCTCCCTTGCTCGCTGCTTAACCTGGCTCATCTTTGCATGATCTCCTTCGCTCATTAGCCTCCCGCGTGTTCTCTTTGCCGTCTTTCCTTTCCGCTGTCCAGCATACCTTCCTGCGTGCTAGCCAAACCTGCAATCTGTCCTTCCCTCGCTGCCTTTGAGATCTGCCCTCCCTTCGCTTGTTTTGCTGTCTATCCCAACCTCCCTATCCTTCTCCATCCACCTGCAAACACCAACAACGGCTTCATACCCCTTCAACGCTGCCATCGAGCTGCTCCAAACCTTGCTTCTGCCGTCGAACTCCACACCTGCACACACGCACAACAAAAAGTGTTTGATTATTTATTTATTTTTGTTATTTTATGTGTGCGATATCAAATTTCATTTAGTTTAGTTCGATTTCATTATTTTTATTTAGTTTAGTTTAAATTCCATTTTCATTCAAAGCTTTGTTTAGTTTTGTTTTAGCATAGGTAATCGATTTTCTTTTATGTGTTTTTTTTAGCTAGGTAGGGTTAGATACGTAGCGTTGATTTTTATTTATTTATTATTATTTTTTATGAAGTTTGTTTTGTTTTAAAAATAAAATAAAAAATAAAAAAATAAAAAAATTAGATTTTGGTTTTATTTTTATTTAGAACTTAAAAAAAAATATAAAAAAAATCATAAAAAATTTTAAAAAAATTCCTAAAAAAATTTAAAAATTCTAAACATTTAAAAAATTTAAAAATTTCTAAAAAAATTTATATCTGTGATTAAGGATTTAAATTAAGAGGTTTTTCAATTAAACGTTTAAAATTTTTAATGTGGCCTATGGTCCATTAAAATTTCAATTTTTAACCTTTTGATTAATTCAAATTCCTAAGGAATAATTAAAAAAAAATTAACCTAAAGTTCCTTAATGTCATTTGGTCATTAAATGCAATTTTTATGATTTTCCTATGGTCAAGGTGCGACAAACATTTTAATCATATTTAAATGGCTAATTGAATCTAGATCTTGGTCTAGAATCCTTTGCATGTGACAGTGTTGGGCGTTTTCATGGATTATTTATAATTGTCACATTTTGTCACATATTGAAAATCATTCTGGATAGCATGTTTTATTAATGGTTAATTCAAATATTGAAGACACTGGTCTATAATTGTTTCTATCTTGTGGTTGTGTCTTGTCTACATTGGCATTTAATCTATCAATCTGGTTTAATCGTTTAAATTCATCAAGTTGTCCGTCGTTAAAATCTCCTAGAGTCTATTTTTCACAGGCTATCTTCATCCATTTACCTAGGGACTACCTCCCTTGACTTGTCTAGGAGAGAATCTAAACGGAGTGAGTAAGGATTTAAGAGTGACAACCCTTACTCTGAGTGTTGTCGCGGTGCCTAGACACCTTGTGTGACAACATTTTTTGGCGCTGTTGCCGGGGATATTTGATTCTCGACACTTCAACGACATTTTATCTTCATTCTCCTCATATCATCTTTATCATTTTTATCGGTAACCTCCAACATTTTTTGGCACCGTTGCCGGGGAATATTTGACTCTCGACATTTCAACGACATTTCATCATCATTCTTCTCATTTATCATCATCTCATCTTTTTCGCCATTCATTAGCCTGTCAAGTGGCACAACATTTCCTGGCATCATTTGATCTTTTCATCGCCCTATCTTTCATCATCTCGTTAATCATACCTTTAGCACCTGGACTTCTTGGTTTGTTTTTTGTTTGGGGGACGACTCCATTTTATTTATTTATTCTCAGACAAGAAGCCTTCCCTTATGTCTGGTTGTTTGTTGCCTTTTGGATCCTAGAGTTAGATTCATGTTTAAGTGACGACTCCACTTCTTTCATTTCTACAAGAATTTCTACTTGAAGTTCGCTTCTTGCGGATCTCTTGATTTTCTTGAGCAAAGGCCTCTCTCTATCATCCATTTGGTCCCTCGTTATTCATCATGGATTATTCGTTTACCCCGTGTCATTTTACTGATGTTCTCCATGATATTCCGGAAGTGGCCATTCATAAATTGTCTTTGTTCTCGGGTGGTGATTCAGTCGATGTTAGAAAGCATCTATGCAGGTTTTTCGTATAATGCTCATATATTGTAGTTCTCCTCAGTATGATCATGAAGATGTCAAAATGCGTCTATTTGTCTTTTCTTTAGAGGGTGATGCTTTGAATTGGTTTAATAATTGTCCTGAAGATTTGTTAACTTCTTTACAAGACATCATTCATGCTTTTAAAGATAGATATGGTTATCAAGATAGCTTGCCTTGTGCCCCTAAAATTATGCAACAGAATGAAAGTGATTTTGTGAAGGATTCAACTGTTGATGAAAGATTTCAAGACAATTCTCCATATCAGAATGTGCCATCCACCTGTACTGTTGTAGATCAAATCCATGATAGTGGAAAAGCAGGGACAAATTGTCAAATCAGTGTCGACAATGAAAGGGAAAATCAGGAGCAAATTATAGAGGAACTAATGCGGCTGGTAAAAAATATGGATATTAATCAAGAAAAATTTGTAGTTGATTACGTCAATGATATGAGAACTTTATACACCCACCTGGAAAAGCGAGATAAGGAGATGGAAATCATGAAAGCTAATCAATGTAAGCAAATTAATTCTATGCAAAACAAGTTATTAACTATGGATGAGGAAATGACTATCATGACATTCGATTATAATAATCAATTGGCTACCATGCAAGCAAATCATAAGAAAGAGATAAACTCTATGCAACATTGCTTGATGACCATAAAGGAAAAGAACGATAAAGTAATAAAAGATATGGAAGCTAGTCAGATATGTCTTCAAAATAAGTTATTGAGCATGGAGGAAGACCATGCGAGGGAAATCAGTGCTATGAAAGATGGAACACTCTAACGAGATGGATGCCATAACAATACAGGTACAAAAATTTCAGCATCGGTCGGAGGATGAAAGAAACAAAGAGATGTAAATGGATCAGAAGCCTCCTTATCTACTACAGCAAGCTCCATCTTATTATGAGGAGGTCATTTGTTCCATTGAAAAGTGGTTAATTGAAGGTGATCAAGATAAAATTAAAAACGATAAAAAATCAGATGCAAGATGAAGAAAGACATGTCACGCATATCTTACATACTTCACCTGAGCGTTTTGAAGCAGAAGTTCCATGTCATCAGTGATACACCCTACCACAAAGAAAAAACGCAAGAGAAAGAGAACGAGAAAGCGATTTGATGCATCAGATAGTCGTAAGCAGCTTGATTTTCGGATAGGAAAAAGTCCTATGTAGAATTGGACATGGCAGATTCGAGAAGCAGCCGATAGATTTGCCTAAAAGCAAACAAATGCTCAGTATGCACTATATTGAACGCATCTGATGCCATGGGGCATCTTTTGTATTTCTAACTCTACACCTTGTCATTTCAGCATTTCATTTCTGTTTTAGGATTAGATTTACTTTTCATGTTACTAGATTGTTAATAAATGAAGAGCTTATATCTTTCCTGTGTTTAATGTTATATGATGATTTTTGGATGGACGCTACTTATGTTTTGTTGTGTGTTGCGTGGATGCAGATTTTGGATTCTCACATTCCTACAGTGCAACAACGTGTCCCGAAGTAGAGCTAGATGTTGACCACTACGTGTCAACTACCCGTAGCAGTACACCCCCTTTTTCGCAAAAGGGATAACGCCTCATCGATATGTTCGTGCCGTCTTGCTATCATCATCAGCTTGGTTATCATCTTATAATGTAAACCCAGTCTGCATGTGTATAATGTAAATAATCTCAGCAGATATGTGTCGTGTGTGTAATTCCCTAGGTAAACCTAATTTTTTGGTGACGATCTACATTCCGGAAGGTTTTTTGTCTCACCGATCCATGATCGATAGAGTTTTCCTTCAGCCTTACCCCAAAGCCGGAATGGATTTTGTCACCAGAATGTTAGGGGAGTCCTAGTGTGCTAGATTGAGTCTATGTAAAAGTGATTTGGGAATAATCCTAACTATCTGGTTAGGTTATTTTATTACAAATTGCTTGATTTGCTAGATTATATCTGTGTGCAGAATTTGGTAGTCTGTGAGGGTTTTGTTCAAATGGGTTTTCCCCCTTGAGATGTAAAAATGTAAAATCATGATGTAAAGTGTCTTGAGGGTTAGAAATAATTTATCCCCTCATAAGTCCTAGGTCCTAGGTAAATTTAAATTTTCCAGAGGTAAAATTCGTGGGTCCTTTAAAAAATTAAATCTTAACTGGTCCAGGGACTAGGTTAGTTGATTATGTTGTTAAATTTTATGTCTTAGGTCCCTGGGGTTAAGTCAAAGTCAAAGTTTTGAGGAAATAAATGCAAAATTTAAATTTTTAATTTATTAAAATGCATTTAATTGAAAAATTCGAAATTTCCTCAATATTTAAAATTTCGACGGATGAGATTAAAAGAAATTTTGATCCTCATCAACGGTCGCGATCACTTTGACAAGGATCACTCAAACTAGCCGTTGGAGGATTTATCTTTAAATAGGAGGTCAGTTGTCAGTTGAGATCATCCGATCTTTTGATCGTGTACTAAGCGAAAAGCTCTCTCTTGTAATCTTTTTTTTTTTATGAGTAATAAATAAAGACTTTGGGGTTAACTTCTGCTGGTGTTACTCTTCATGGAAATGCTATAAGATGTATTATTTTCATGCATATATTTCTTTTTGGCCTTTGATATAGCTTTTTGAAGAGCGATTTGAGTACAGGTATCTTGCTTAGTCGCTGGGGTTTGAATGGTAATTTAAGTTTTGAATATAATAGCAGGTATCTCTATTAGATCTGAATTTCATTATTGTTTTCTCGCTTTATATTGACCGCTGAATTGAGTTTTGCAGGAAATCCTTGATTATTAGATCATCGGGCGTTTGGGGAAGTTCTCGGCTAAACCAATCAACTTCTGATTTGTGTTTTTTGAAGAGCCTAGTTTGAAATTTGATCCCGAGCTTATCATAAGATATTATTTTTATGGGTGATGCATGAAGGGTTTCAAGCTTAGTACCTCCTCTAAAATTCAAAAAATTTTAATTTTTCTGTGCTAAATTGTTAGATTTGGTTGTTGAGCGCTGTAGATCATCAGATCTGGGAGCGGAGTCAAACTCACACTCCCTAGATCTGATAGATATGCCATTTTTTGTACATAGATCTGTAATTAATTTTGGTTTTCTGACTTTGGTTTTCAGGGTTTTAATGTTTTTGGGCCATTGTGTATATCGTTTGGGTGTTTTTTGTTGTATTGCAGTGGCAAATCGGAAGTTGAAAGCTGTGCAGAGTCCAGATCTAGACCTTGGAGGGTAAGATCTGGATCTTTGAGGGTCCATCAACATCATTTTGGCAGGATTCACATCCAGATTTCACAGTTCAAAGGTTTAAATTTATTTATTTTCAAATCCGGAATTTTTTTAAGGGTTTCATCAACAAATCTGGAGTAGAAGTATAATATTTTAATCAAGGTTTTTTGGGATTTCTTTTTGGGTTCTTCGGCTACCGTTTTTTGTTTTGTCTTCTGTTGGGTTTCTCCTCATCTCTGCGTCCTCCTTCTTCTATTAGATCCGCTGCCCTTTCCTCTACATGCAGTCCTCCCATCTCTTTCATTTGCCTGCACCGTCCCTTCCCCTCACCCATCGTTGCAGTGCCAACCGTCCAAACCTTGAACCTACGTATCCCCTCCTCCACTGTATTCCTGCACCTACACACAACAGAAAAAAAAACCTCCACGCATTTCTCCCTTCCTCGCTGTTTAACCTGGCTCATCTCTGCGTGATCTCCTTCGCTCATCAGCCTCCTGCGTGCTCTCTTTGCCGTCTTTCCTTTCCGCTGTCCAACATACCTTCCTGCGTGCTAGCCAAACCTGCAATCCATCCTTCCCTCGCTGCCTTCGAGATCTCCCCTCCCTCTGCGCGTTTTGCTATCCATCCCAACCTCCCTATCCTTCTCTGTCCACCTGCAAACACCAACAACGACTTCATACCCCTTCAACGTTGCCATCCCGTTGCTCCAAACCTTGCTTCTGCGGTCGAACTCCACACCTGTACACACACACAACAAAAAGCGTTTGATTTTTTTTTAATGTTTTATGTGTGCGATATCAAATTTCATTTAGTTTAGTTCGATTTCATTACTTTTATTTAGTTTAGTTTAAATACCATTTTCATTTAAAGCTTTGTTTAGTTTTGTTTTAGCATAGGCAATCGATTTTCTTTTATGTGTTTTTTTAGCTAGGTAGGGTTAGATAGGTAGCATTGATTTTTTTTTTTTTAGGAAGTTTGTTTTGTTTTAAAAATAAAATAAAAAAATAAAAAAATTCGATTTGGTTTTATTTTTATTTAGAACTTAAAAATATATATATATATATATATAATCATAAAAAATAAAAAAAATAAAAAATTAAAAAAAAAAAAAATCCTAAAAAAATTTAAAATTTTCAAAATATAAAAATTCTAAACATTTAAAAAATTTAAAAATTTCTAAAAAAATTTATATCTGTGATTAAGGATTTAAATTAGGAGGTTTTTCACTTAAACGTTTAAAATATTAATGTGGCCTATGGCCCATTAAAATTTCAATTTTTAACCCTTTGATTCATTTAAATTCCTAAGGAATAATTTAAAAAAAAATTAACTTAAAGTTCCTTAATGTCATTTGGTCATTAATGCAACTTTTATGATTTTCCTATGGTCAAGGTGCGACGAACATTTTAATCATGTTTAAAAGGCTAATTTAATCTAGATCTTGGTCTGGAACCCTTTGCATGTGACTGTGTTGGGCGTTTTCGTGGATTATTTATAATTGTCATGTTTTGTCACATATTGAAAATCATTCTGGATAACTTGTTTTATTGATGGTTAATTCAAATATTGAAGGCACTGGTCTA
The DNA here is from genome assembly GCA_031772625.1 of Pinus tabuliformis. Taxonomy (NCBI): domain Eukaryota; kingdom Viridiplantae; phylum Streptophyta; class Pinopsida; order Pinales; family Pinaceae; genus Pinus; species Pinus tabuliformis. The sequence continues at coordinate 927,481,360 of CM062814.1, forward strand.
TAATTGTTTCTATCATGTGGTTGTGTTTTGTCTACATTGGCATTTAATCTATCAATCTGATTTAATCGTTTAAATTCATCAAGTTGTCCGTGATTAAAATCTCCTAGACTCTGTTTTTCACAGGTTATCTTTATCCATTTACCTAGGGACTACCCCCCTTGACTTGTCTAGGAGAGAGTCTAAACGAAGTGAGTAAGGATTTAAGAGTGACAACCCTTACTCTGAGCGTTGTCGCGGTGCCTAGAGACCTTGTGCGACAACAGAACCCTAACCCTTAGATCTAATGGCTGAAATTAATTCTCAATTCATTAGATCAAGGGTGGAGATCATTCCCTTTCTTGACCCCCTCCTCCATGTGTTCCCCTTCAATTAACGAGCCTCCTAGTACTTTTAATGTTTTTGTACCATGTGCACTTTTTTCTCATAAATTCACTTTTAAAACATAAAAGTCACTTTAATAATAAAACGTGTACTTAGTATTTTTCTCATAAAATCACTTTTAAAACACGTGACTTTAATAAATTAAAGTACAAGGTACATCTCCCATAAAAAATAATTTAGCTCCATGACATTAATTAAACTCATAATGTCACTAGACAAAACGGTCATTAATGTGTCTCCCTAGGCCAAAAGGATAAATGCTTAGGAAACACCTCCTTGCTACCCTTATTTTCAACAAGTTGCAATGTGATTTTTTCCAGAAATTAGGCACCAGAAATCATACAACATATTTGGACCATGCATAGCTGGTAATTTTCCCTGATCTATGTACCATGAAATGACTCATCATGTTGGTAACTAGAGATGAAATAAAGAGAATAATTCCGTGATTTGGGCTTCAAGATCTTAAGTTGACTTAATTGTGTGGTTTCCAGATTTGGTTACATCAGTGCATGATCACTGGTATTGTGCAAGGTGTGTAAACGCGACAAACCCTGCAGGTCAAGGTGCAATTGTTGTCCAGACTACAGCTTTCATTTTGGTAACTATGTATGGAATGTTCCCTGGTAGCAATGAATTCAGTTTTTATTTTAAAGGCTAATGTGACCCTTTTTCTGGATAATATCCTATCAAGCGTTGATGCTCTTAGCTATTTGTATGTTCTACAGGGGTTACTGAAATTGGTGGTTTTTGAGAGGTTTATACAATGTTTATCAACACTTGCTGCCTTGTTGTCATGATATTAAATGTTTTATGTCTAGGGAGTATCAATTAAAGATATGAAGTTAGTCTCAAGTGGGTACTTCTACACTTGAAGGCTTGGGATTCTTGCTTACTGTTTAATACTCTGCAGAATCCATTTGATGGTTGAAATTGGTTTAAACGTCTTGCAGATATGAAGGCTCCATCGGTGCAGCATCCGAGGCAATGGCCGCCACTGATTATTTAATGGAACAGCTGAATCGGCGCAATCTTTAGGCTGGCAGTCGGACATTAATTTAAGATGCAAATCAAGGTTTTATGTATATTGAGGTCATATTTGATGAAAAAAATCAAGAGTTGCACTCCAATCCAGAATCACAATCATTAACCATCTGATTCTTATCCTGGATTCCAGAAGCACCGTGTTCCTTCTAAGATGAGTTAGGTTTGTTGCTTCAGTTATGTCTGATGCAAAATAGGCGTTTTGTGATTTTTCTGAACTTGTAAATAAAGCATGTGGCAGTGATCAATTAAATTTGGGATACTTGCACAAGAAAAAGTGTAACCCAGTTGGTGAGTGAATTCATGATAAAAGTTGGTTAATTATTGATTGAGGATTAGCAAGTGAAGAGTCACTGGAATTACTTGAAATAGTCAAATTGCATCCAAGTTTTGAAGGTTGATATAGCTAATACTAGAAAACTTAGACACTCAGTAGTTGAATGCGAGGTTATAAATGTAACATATACTTGTTATCTTCGCTGAATATATTGCTGTAAAATTGAGGGTTACAGTCCAACATCTCTCCAACTGTAACAACTGATTCATATTGAATTCTCAACCTTAAGTTATTCATATGGACATTATACTCTTAAGATACTATTAGTACTATATCATCACACTGAATACTTTCTAACTCATCTTCATCTGATTTTTGAATTTTTGGTGAGGTTCAATGCTCAAAATTTTGGTTGTTTATCGTTTAAAATGAATATTAACCATTTAGCCTATATCAATGTACTTGTACAATATCTACTTTATTTGTTGTTTAAGCTATATTATTCACCTACATAATCTGGCTTTCTGTATATGAATCTGTTGGCCTACCGACAGGCCTTTAGGATGGTGCATTTCCAATTGTATTGATGTGTTCTATTCTGAGTCTATTAAAAAGACAATACTACCTATCCCAAACTTACCATTACGAAAAAGAAAATCAGGAGGTTAGATTGTGTTTATTCATAGCCTGCAAAATGTTGCTCTAATTTGTGACTTACCATTACGAAAAAGAAAATCAGGAGAGGTTAGATTGTGTTTATTCCTAGCCTGCAGAATGTTGCTCTAATTTGTGACTTACCATTACGAAAAAGAAAATCAGGAGAGGTTAGATTGTGTTTATTCCTAGCCTGCAGAATGTTGCTCTAATTTGTGACTTACCATTACGAAAAAGAAAATCAAGAGAGGTTAGATTGTGTTTATTCCTAGCCTGCAGAATGTTGCTCTAATTTGTGGCTGCAATCCTTTTAGTCATTTTCTTTTATCTTCCACTTTATGGGCGGGCCTTATTTATATTCCCATTCCGTACTTGTCGGGGAAGACGTGGGTACATAAAAATCTATGTACAGGGACCTATGGGGATATGGGTGTCTAAAAATCTAGGTAGGGTGTCTAAAAATCTCGGTACATGGAGATGCGGGTGTATGGGTAGGTAGATTGAGAATAATCTTCTATCATAGACGTTAATAATGAAACATTGAACAATGGCCTATATCGTAATAATGCTGCATCAATCAAGATAATAACGCTGCATCAATCAAGGATAGCTATTCAAATAAGATTATAGTGTATCATAAAGAAAGAAAGAGAGGGAAATTATTTTAACTTCCACCAGGCTAAAGACAGATTGCTTTTACCTCTGCTTGATGTATTCGACTCTTTTTCTGTGAAGCTTCAAAATAAATGCTCCCAGCTTTTCGACAAACCCCTCGCTAAATAGATTATCCCAAGAGCTAACTGCCAGCATATCTGCATAACTTTTCCTGTTGTCTTTGAAGGCCTCACATTCTGAAATGAAATGTTTTTTTGTTTCCGCTCTTCCGGAAGAACAAAAAATGCATACACTTTCCTCCCACACTTCCTTTGGCCTTTTCCAGCGCCCTGTTTCACAACGGAGTTGATCTTGCTCTCCAAGAGATATTGGCCTCTATGAATGCTTTTGGTTGATGACTATGAGTGGGATTAAACACTTCAATATAGTAAATTTTCTTTCTTCATAGCTCCTTATCCCAAGTACGTTTGTGGAACTTTTCTATAACAAAAGCTTTTATCTCTTTGTTGTTTATGGGACACGTGTTTAAGCAAATACCCTATTTACTAAACCATTTGTTATTTTGCTGCATCCGAATTTTTCGCTCTTGCACAATCTATCATTAAAGACAACCTTAGGCCATCTACCCTCTTCCATTTGCTCAATTTTTTTTAAATACCTTATGACTTGCACCATAGCAATTGCTTCAATAGGATTAGTCCCTGTTTCACTTAACAAGATATCATAAGGAATTGCACTTTTAATCTTAAATTTGTTTGTAATTAAACACTTCTGAATTTTCTCAATTTGTCTCCACTGCATGTCGGATGCACTGCTAGCCCACAGTTCACAACCATAGAGAATCACCAGAATCACTAGAAGCCCAAAAAGAGTTTGAGTGGTTTTCCAGTGCCATAACTCTGCCTCTCTACACCTATTTTGAAAAGCATAAAATGCTTTCCAACCCCCCAAATTTCTTCTCTTTCTACAACCATTCATGCTTAGATTTTTGTTGAAGTCAATTCCGAGGTATTTGTAATCCGCAACTTCTTCCAGAATGTTGCCTTCAAAGTAAAACTTATGCTGGTTATGTTTTATTTTCTTAGAGAAAACTACTACTTTCGTTTTGCTAATATTGACTTGCATCCCCACACTTCTACAAAAATGCTCAAGGGATAGTAAGTGCTTTTGCAAACCAAGAGTCGATTTAGCAATCAGAATAAGGTCATCTGCATATAAAAGAAGCCTTATAACAAACTTGCACAAATAGATCCCATCACCCCCTTGCGAATTTAACCAATCTTTAAGCTTGTCGATATGTAAACCAAAAAGGGTAGGAGACAGTGGGCAACCTTGCTTGACCCCAATATCGCTTTTAAAACTTTCAAAAATGCCTGATGAAGTTATAATTTTGACTTTCACCTCTTCATACAGCCTATGCACAACTGCTCTCAAATGTTCAAGAACCCCAAGTTCATCCATTCTGTGCCAAAGCTTATCCCTAGGAATTGAGTGAAACGCTTATCTGAAATCAACAAAGCAACAAAATAATTCTTCCTTTTTCTCCCAAACTTTTACAATGATGTGCCTTAAAGTTATACAATGATCAATTGTGGAATGTTTAGGTCTAAAACCTGCTTGCCCTTTAGCATACTTATCTGTCTTTTGCCCACTTGCTAATTTTGTTTTATAGAATGCTTCCAAATAGCTTTGCAAACAAAGGGTTTATCATGATGGTCCTATAATTGGAGGGATTATTGACGTCATCGCTCTTGAAAAGCGGTGGTGCCAAACTAGTTGTCCAATCTGTGGGGAGCCCTTGTTGTATGATGTTGAATATTTTTGTAATGTGAGGTGCAAGAATCTTTGAGCCCCACTTTAGATATTCTGCTTGGAGTTCAGCTAAGTTTTTTGCTTTTCCAACACCCAACTTTTTGATAGCCATCTCTACCTCTTGTATCGTGAAGAGTTCAATATCAATGTTGACCAAGGGGGGAGGGTCAACCTTGGGAATCTGCTCATAAAGTTGTTTTGCATAGTTAAACCATTTAGAAACTGTGATATTATTTCCAATTTGTATATTTTTCGATTGGAGCTCCTTTCAAAATAATTTGGGATTATTTTCCCCAAGGAAGATTAGTTCTTCCCTCCTTGAAACCATGAAATCGGCTTTTTTCTTGCTTGATAACTGCTTGTAAGCTTTGAGCTTTATGTTATCCTTGTTTGACTCTTTCCACATTCTCTTCGCTGTTTTGCATTCCTCGAAAACCAATAACTGGAAAGCAATTTGTTTCAAACTTCTTAATTTTTGCTCTTTTGCACTTTGCAAGTGCACATTGAATTAAATGTGTTAATTCATGACTATGAAGGCTACGAGTTGTAATTTTCTCTTTCTCGAAAAGCCTCTCTAGCGTCATTTTGAAGGTATTACAATTTTTTGGGGTCAAAAGAATTCTGCCCTGTGTGAGATTTTGTTGGACACGCTGAATTTTCGACTCTAATTGTTTTTTTCCAATCCAAGAGAAACATAAATAAATTGGCTTGTGCTCTGATTTCAAATCCCACAACTAATCGCCAATCAAAACTTCTTCCATTTTCTCACACAAACAATGCAAGCAAATTACATAATCTACCACACTTGCTCCATTGTAAGTATTGCAAGTGAAATTACCGGACTTTGCCCATCTAGTCAAGCCATTACAAATGAGATTGGAGCCCTTCTCCTTTGAAATTCTTTCCCACTGATGATTACTTTCTTTTGTAAGCCAAATAGGATCACAATCACCTTTACAACAAAGAATGCTAGCTTGCTCACTTGCAGGCCTAGCATTGAAATCACCCACTATAAGGACTTCACCTAGCTGCGAATATGTTGCAATATTCGCTTTTAAAGCCGCAAATAGATCTTTGTGGTCAAGCCCTCTACCTTCTTAAAACTGCAAAATAATAGGTGATTTATAAAACTTTAAATTTTAAACAATTTAACTCTATAGCTAAAAATCAAGTTTCTAGTTCAAAATGTCATTCCGTGTTTTCAAATCTTTTATATATATGTTTTTCAAGAAATCATCCCTCTGCAATTTGTTAGGCTGGAGGTAGATCAATGAAGCTAGGTAGATCAATGAAGCCATTTTATTGTTAGGTAAATGTTTTTTTGTTATTGTTAGGTAAATGTTTCTTTTGTTATTAATAATTATATATTTTTTTTCGAATTTTTATTTTTATTAATTTTTTTATAGCAAGTTTTTATTAGAGTTTCAAGTCCTAGCTAACTAAGGTCCGTATGATATCCATCAAACAAACATGTACACTGTTGAAATGAATTAATATTGAAATTAAATTTTAGACCATAATATCAATCATACACTATATACAAATTAAACACGGAAAAAATAAAACATGAAATTTAATTTCTCACACATAGTTAATTACTCTTGAATATTAACTTTTCATTCTTCTTTAAAAACTTTAGAAGTAGACCTCTGGACCATCCAAGAAAATATTGCATGGATGCCGAAAACAACCTGAATTGAACTTGTACAATCTGTTTATATAAGAACTGTTGTATGACATGTGAGACATGGTATTCGCTTCTATGGACATGTTCATAAACTGTACATATTTGTATGGATCTGTCTGTATTACTGTATGGACTTTTAAATGACTGCGGATTGTTGACTGTGTTGCTTGGGAATGCCTGTTCCTTCTTGTTTGCACTCTTCCTATCTCTTTCTAACTGACTCAATTGCTCAAGTGTGTTAATATTCTTTACATTGCCATGTCCTTATACTTTTGGTGGAGACTCTATTTTGAAGATTCCTTCTCATGTGAGATATGTATGAGAAATTTTTAGATTCAAGTCATGCATGAGATAAAATTTAGATTCGACAATTAACTATAAGATTTTTGTCCTTTTTTAACTAAAGTGAAATAAAAAATAGAATTGCTTATTGCGAATATTAAAAGTTCTTTGAGTTATAATTTTCAAAAAGTTCCAATTTGAGTTATAATTTTCAATGCCCCTCTTAGCAAGAAGGAATTATGCACCAATCCGATATTTGTTTCTAAATGCTTTAGACTTCTCTTTCACCAAAGGCTTGCTTATAATGCCAATTGCTCGTTGATGTGTGAATATGTTGGACCTCCATCACCCCATTTTGAGTTGTGTCTTCTATAAAGTGATATTTGATCCTGATACATTTGGATTTGTTAGGAAACACTTGATTTCAACAAGTCTGATGCAATTTTGATTATCACAATAAATCAAACAAAGTTACCAACTGGCGAGAAATATAATTTCAAAATGAGGACTCTAGCCCAAAAAACCCCTATTTTTATGTACCTTGAAATTGAAAAATGGTGTTGCTATATCATCATTTTCTTTTTAAGTTAAAATTCTAACAATTTTCAGCATGGCATTAAAAATCAAATATTATGTCTACAAAATACATGGAAAAACATTTTGAAATGCAAAAATGGTGATGCAACACCCTCCCTCTTATTTTTAAGTTGAAAATTCAAACATTTTTTATACATGGCATAAAAAACCAAATATCATGACTATGGAAGACATGACAAATATTTTGAAATGCAATAAGTAGCGATTCAACATCATCCTTTTTTTAGAGTGAAAATTTAAATAATTTTCAATTGTGGCATTAAAGACCAAATATCATGATAACAAAAACCTAAAAATCAATAATTAAAGTTAAAACTATAGCTCATTTGAAATTTTAGCATAAAGCAACTTATTTTTTAAATTGGGCACTAAAATTGCATTATTTTTAAACTATGTTCTATTAAAAAACCATCATTAATGTACACAAAATCAGAAAAACAAACACTTTTTGAAAAAACAAACACCTTCCGAAAAAAATCAATATAACATAAATTCTTATTAAAAAAAAAAATGAAACTATTTAAAAGAAATTAAACAGATAAAAAAAACCATAACTTCAACCCAGAAAAACTAAAATAATGATTAAAAAAATATTAGAAAAAAAATAAAAAAAATAAATTTATATTAATTTAAAAAAAACCAAAAATCCATAACAATACTGAAAAATAATTCAAAGCAAAAAAATACAAATAAAAAAACAAATAAATATATTTAAAAAGAAATTAACCTAAACCATATATAACACAACAAAACAATAATTTAAAGTAAAAATTTCAAATTAAAAAAAATCTTAAAAATTATTTAAAAAATCAAAATTAACCACTAAAAAAAAAAACACACAACTACAAAATTAGTGGGAGCCCAATAGACTTTGTGGTATATATAAATTATTTTTTCAGGTTTTTTTCAATTTTGTAATATTTTTTTGAGTTTTGGAAATAGAAGTTAAGTTTCCATTTATTTTTAATTTCAATTTCAATTTTGTATTTTTTTCCCTTTTAAATGTAATCAATTAATAACTAAAAACTAAGTAATGTCATTTTTAAAGATTTTTTTTCTCCTTTTAAATGTAATTAATTAATAATAAAAAACTATGTAAGGTGATTTTTTAGATTTAGATTTGATTTAATGTTTAGTGGCTTAATGGTTAAGACCATAATATTAATTAAACTGTAATTTTAATATAAAAAATAAAATAAAATTTTTTTTTTGAAAAACATTTAAAAAACAAATGCTCTTAAAAAAAGACAAAAAAGAAAAATAGACACTTTGTGTTGATTTTTAGGTTTCATGGTCATGATATTTGGTTTTTAATGTTATGGTTGAAAAATGTTGGAATTTTAACCCAAAAATAGAAGGGTGTTGATGCATCACCTATTTTATATTTTGACATGTTTTTTGTAGTTATGATATCTTGGTTGAAAAATGTTGGAATTTTAATCCTAAAATGAAAAATGTCGATGATGCATCACCATTTGTTCATTTCATAGTTGTAAGATTGTTTGAAACATGTTGAAATTTTAATTCAGAAATGAAAAAAGAGCGATAATTGATTGTCAATTTTCAAAATTAGCATGAAAATCATGATTTCATGTGACCTCCAGAAAAGGGAGAACTCAATTAAGTTCTTGTTAAGTTGGTAACTTTGTTATTACTATAAGCTCCAACTCCCAATCAAACAATCTTGCAAGTAACTTATGAAGTAATATGGTCTCACAATTAATAATACTATCTACCAAATATTTTACCTCTGGTGAACCAAGTGCATAGAAGCCAACTTCTTACTGAACTAGGATACCATTGTTGACCTCAAGTCAAAGAAACACCTTGAGGCGCTCTTCTTGTATTTTGCACTACCTGTCCAATTTGAATATGAATTACCGTACAACTTCACCATCTCCATGACATTTCAGACCATACTGCACTATTGTTGAAAATGTAGCAAGAAAAGTCTCAATTTTGATTTTGCCTTAATTAAAATTGAAGAAATTCGAAATTCCATATTAGCAGACAACTTGGAGGAGTTAAGTGAGGTGACATGTCACTTGTCATTAACTTAAGAACACTCGATTCGAGTTAATGAGTTGAATTAAGTTTGCTTGAGTTGATTCCTAAAAAATAGGAGTCTAGCTCAGTGAATTCGAGTTAGGGACACGAAGTTCAGTTTGTGTAGTGGGTTCTTAAATTTTAGGAGCCTAGGTTGAGTTAATTTTAGTTGTAGCAATTTTCAGTTAAACTAGTTCTAACTGTTGGAGGAACTAGTGGAAGGTCAAGTTGTGGAAGTGGAACTTCAACCACACTCAGTGATCATCCAGGTAACTAATAAACCAACATAAATTAACTTATGCATGTTGAGAATTCGAGTTACCCAGTTGATATTGGAGTTCAAGGGCAGTGTATTATTAGTTGTAGGATATTCCAATATGTATAGATGGTGCACACAGTCAGAGGAAGGACCTAAAAGAATTGCACAATCCAATGGAGATTTTTTTTATTAAATAGGGGTCTAATTCCCAAGGGAACAATGCAAGGAATTAGGAGCTTGGAGGGCTTGAAAACTGACTAAGTGTTGTTCAGAGTTAGTCAGTCAGGCAGAGGATAGAAGATACAGGTGCAGGTCAAGAGCAAAGCATATTGTATTCATCCAAATTCTTTAATTAATGCAATACAAATAGTAAGGGGTTTTTAGTAGTTGCTTTCCCCTAGATAAATCTCCGTGTATGTGTGTTAATCTTGATGCATGTTAATCATTTGTGTTATCGATCGTGAATTTACTTCCGCAGATCAGTAGAGTAGCTTCTAATTTTGTGATTTAGTAAATTTCATGAGCAGTTTAGAATCTACACATTAATTCTACTACTATGCCCCTTAAATATATGGGCACATGTTTTGTTGCTACCTTATGCTCTTGCCTTGGCTCTGCCATGCATTGAATCGAGGTGTTCATTGCAAAACATACATTTGTCCTAGTGTTAAGAAAATATATCAAGGAACATATTAATGACATGTAAATTGTGGGATCCATCAACTCCAAATCTAAGGCCATAACTTTCTTTAGATGAGTGGTCATGGGTGTGGCCCTAGGTTTGCAGTGCTCTATTTGAAACCTCTTTTGGAATTGGACTACATACTTATCCTATTTGAGGTTTTTTTTTTTGGTTTTTGTCAAACTTCCAATCTCAAGAAGTAATGCATTAAGTTGATATCCTTCATCTTAAACTTATATACCATGTTTGCTTTGCACCTTCTAATGAGCATCTTTGCACATGTTAAAAATAAAGCATCTACATACAACAATGAAATAAGTAGATCAATTTGAACAAATATATAATATAAGTTAGAATTTGCTTGCTTTGAGCGATGCCCATATTCTACAAATATCCATTAATTTTTGAATACCGTGTTCTCGGTCCTTGCTTGAGTCCATGCAAAGATTTTTTAAGTTTGCACACATGGGACTCTTTCCCATTTACCTCTATTAATTTTTGGTATGTTCTATGCTTAAGAGCAATTTACTTCAATTTTCGTGTTAGCTCAATATCAATGTCCAGATTAGTAATCACATTAGCATGATAGTAAAATGTAGATAGAGCATAAACATAAACAGTAGAAGACAAGCCAAGACAAGAGGACACAAGATGTGGCACCAGCCAAGGACAAACCCCAATGTGGGGAAACCCTTGATCAAATCTTCTTTAGTCTTCAATAGTTCAACAAAGAGATAGAGATAGAGTACAATGATTTAAAGTCAATATTGAATATGCCAAATAGGAGATCTGACATCATATATCTTAACCATGAAGATGAATCAATGAAATTACAGTTCTGGTATCAAGGGCTGAAGATTTCTATACAGCAGATGTTAACCTTAGAACTGCTCTACCAATCACCCAGAGTACTGCAACTTTCCTTCCACAAGACCCTCCTTCCTTTGCTGCATCACTGGTTATATCAAAGCTGCAAATTTGGCACCCTTTACATGCTCCAAGGACTGGTGTCTTTTCTTGGCTAACCTAGTCACTAGTTAGGGCACAAACTTTGTCTACTACAATACCCTATACACACCATCAAACCTCCTATTGACTGTGGCTTTCCTTCACACAGTCCCTCCAACTATACACTGCCCTTTAACCTTCTCCTAGTCTTCAAAACAACCTCTTGATCATGCATAAGAGACTGCGGTATTGTCTCCCTTCCTAGCTGCTGTCAAACATTGGAATATAAGGCTAGAACCAGCCCCTATACTCACCCAACAACCCACTATAGGGGCTCAACCTACCCGTAATGTCTTTTGTGCAATCCGCTGCCCAAGACATAGATGAACCTTGCCACAAATGCCCTTACAAACAACCCCAAAGTAGTCTCTTGTAATGTGGCCTTAATGATGTTTCATTTGCACTTCAAAACAACCATGAGAATGACCCTAATTTCCTTCCCTTCTTCGCTAAAGGTGCGCTAACTTGCGGCCCTAAAATAGAGACCCTTCTCCTTGCCTTAAGGCTCCTTCTCTTACTGCAGATTAGGGCCTCCTTCTACTGCGACTAGGGCCTCCACTTGACTGTGGATTAGAGCCTCCTTGACTGCGGCTAGGTCTCCTTTCCAACTGCGGCTAGATCTCTCTTTAATACTGCGACTAGGTCTCCTTCATGACTGCGGCTAGGGATTCTTAGATTTGTGGCCAGATCTCCTTCATGACTACATCTAAGGCTCTCTTAGATGACCCTTTCCTACGTCTTCCTTGAGAGAAGACAAACCCGAACGAGTGGAGAGAGAAATCATGAGAGTTGTGCTCCTCAAATGACTTGAGGTCTCCTCTATTTAAATGCAACGTTGAGGTTGAGCTGGGGGTAATTTGCTTGCTGGCCGACCTTGACAAATTGTCAAATAATATAAATAAATTCATCTCCATAAATACATGTCAGAATTGGATGTCTTTAGATCAATCCTACACCTCTCGAAGAGAGGAATCCAAGAAAAATATCAGCTGCCATAAATAAGGTGACTCATATGGAGTTTGGCCCTAGTTGCCAATTTTAACACTCCCTCTCAACTATGGAGAACTCCATCTGCTAATCCATCTATCAGTTGGTACTATCTCTGCCATCAATGCACTACTTTGCACTACTCTGCTCTGCTGAACTATGAAGAAGAAGAAGTGATTGAGAATGTATCATACCATTCTCTACTGACCCAAAGTCAGTCCCATATAAAGAGAGTGTCTCATACCACTCTTACGGATTCGAAATCAGTTCCAAATAAAGAGAGTGTCTCATACCACTCTTACTGACCCGAAGTCAGTTCCAATTGATCCGAGATTAATATAGGTCATCCTAGCATAGGAAGTACGATAGTAAACAATGCATCCATCAATAGTACTATTGTCCCTATCCTCATTTCCCTACTCATTGGCCAGATTAGAGGTACTTCCCATGAGTCCCAGACTGCATGGGTAGGATGTCTCAGCAAGAGAAGGATGAACCACTCATCCTACCTACATGTCGCCATGGGGTATCATAGGGGAAGGCTGAACCACTCACCTTGTACACAACAAATCACTAGGGGAAGGCTAGACCACTCACCCTATGATTGTGTATTAGTAGGAGAAGGATGAACCACTCATCCTGCGTACATAGCAAACCACTGAACCTATGGTTGCTAATTGCTCCAAGAAGTACCCCATGCCCCTCGGAGCTCCCAGAGCTCAATATCCATATCATACAAGACCCTCAGAAGAGGGTCTCTCCAAGACTCCTAGTCGTTCTCGAAAAGTCAAGAATTTGAACTTTCCCAGGGCTTTGTCAAAATTTCGGTGACCTGCTCATCAGTCCCAATGTGATGGAGCCTTATTACTCCTCGTTGTACCGTATCTCGAATAAAGTGGTACCCGATGTCTATGAGCTAGGAGTGATCATGAAATATAAGATTCTCTGATAATCGGATCCCACATTGGTTTTTGCAAAGGATCATGGTGGAATCTAGCATATGTTTGAACAACTTACAGAAGAGCTTCCTCAACCAGACAGCTTCACAGGAGGCCATACTTGCAGTTATGTATTCGGCCTCAACGTTGCTTAAAGCAACCAACTTCTGCATCCTGCTCATCTAGGATATCGAAGTAGAACCTAAAGAGAAACAACACCCAAAAGTGCTCTTACGATCCACCACATTTCCTGCCCAATCAACATCAAAATAACCATGCAGCCTCACATCTCCGACGGTGTATCTCAATCCATGAGTGATTGTGCCCCGAAGATATCTTAGAAGATTCTTGGCACCAATCCAATGTGTGTGATGAGGCTCAACCATATATTGGCTCAACGTGTTCACTGCAAAACATATATCTGGACGGGAGTTCACGAAGAACATTAGTGATCCTATGAGTTGACGATACTCAGAAGAAATTCCCAATTCAGGTCTGATAGCACTACCACATAACTTCTTAAAGTTAAGCTCCATCGGGGTAGTCACAGGCTTGCAGCCCACCATCTCAAATCTTTCCAATATATTCACAAGATATTTAGAATCCAACTCCCTCTTACGTTTGTGAATGAGAGGGTCTGCACCTGTCAGAAAGAGGTCATCCATATAAAGCACCAATATGAGTGGTTTATCATCTTCAACCTTAAAGTAAAGGTTTGGATTGACTTCACTCTTAGTGTATCCCAACTTCATCAGATAGCTATCGATCCTCTCATACCAAGTTCGGGGTGCTTGTTTCAAACCATAGAGATATTTCTTCAACCTGCATATATGAGGTTCCTGGTCTTGAACCTCAAGCCCTTCGGGTTGTTCCACATCTATGGTATTGATATTACTTGAGGGGAATGGTCCCCATGTAAGTTTTCCCTCGGTACGTCCCAGAAATATGCCTTCATGCTCTCCTTTGAACTCAGGCATCCCTGTCACCATCTGTCTCATATCGGGTAGGGCCTTGTAATGAAGATAGGAAAATCTACGGTGCCATAGTTCATATTGTAGAGATGTGTCACAAGACATGGTCCCTAATGGACTTCCTGCAACTTGATACAAAGTGCCAACCCTGAACCCAAGAGTAAAAGAATATTTAAAATTATTTTTCCAAACACGTTTCTTTCATCGACGAATGCAACCCTGTAACCTTTGTCTTCCATTGCCGAAATGGACACCAGGTTCTTCTTGAGATTAGGTACATATATAACTTCTTGTAAATGAATTGTGTTACCCTGATTCAATTTAAGGGTAACATTTCCTACACCCTTTACGAGATAGGTGGCATTGTCTCCAAGAATAATCTCCAAGTTGGTTTCCTTCTCTATTAGATTAGAGAGAGCTTCCTTGTATCTGGTAAAGTGCCTTGAAGCACCACTATCAATAAGCCAATTTACCAAAGTGTTCGGAGGAGAGGTAGTGGAGATGGCTGATATAAGATAATACTCCTTTTGCTTATTGTTAACAACATTTGATTCTTCATACCTGGAGTTCCTTGCTTTCTCGGAGGGTCGACTATTTCCTTGATGTCTTGCATTCCTTTTTACTTTGCCATCGTATATGTCATTCCTTCAATCATTGTTGTTGAAGTTGCCCTTGGAATGATTGTGATCATCATCATGTGATGTGTCCCTTCTATTTGGACACTCCCTTGCATAGTGGCCAAACTTATTGCAAACAAAACACCTGCCCTTCCTTCCACCCTTAGCTCTGGGCTTTCCATTGAAGTGACCTTGAGACCTTGCATTATTTCTCCTTTTGGCATGAGTGGAGAAAGCAGTGGGGTTGCCTCTATTAGAAGGAATTTATTGCTCCACCATTCTTGTTTCTTCCTGAATGCATCTTGACATCAATTCTTCAAATCCCGGAATTCTATCATTATTGAGAATAGTGGTTCTAAATATATACCTCTCAGGCGGGAGCCCTCCAAGAGTAGTGATACTAAGTTCCCTATCAGGAATGACTTCTCCAATCAATAGAAGATCATTCTTAATCTCGGTGATCCTTAAGAAGTAGGTTTGAATATCCTCATCCTTTCCCTTCTTAATATCCTTCAACTTATTTTCGAGGAACAAAATTTGATTTGCATCACTAACCTTGAACATGCTTGCCAATCTGTCGTAGATTTCCTTGGAGGTGTTTAGATCGGAGATGTAAGCCACTAGACGCTTGTCAATGGAATCTCTGATAATCTTCTTCGCTTTGACTTCAACCTTGTTGTAGTTTCTCTTTGTAGAAACCGGTGCATTTGATGAAGGCTCAGGGATTTTAGCCTTCACATAATCCAACACTTCTTGTTCTTCCAATGTCAGATCAAGAGACATCTTCCATCTGTGATAGTCATTCTTTTCATGGAGCTTGTCTTCAGCTAGGAAGTGGGATGAGGAACCCATTGAGCCTTTTGTCCTTTCAAACAGTCTTCATCGATTTCTCTTTCACTCTTGCTTGGGCTTTGTATTCACCTCACTTTGATACCATGTTAATTTTTGGTATGTTCTATGCTTAAGAGAAATTTACTTCAATTTTCTTGTTAGCTCAATATCAACGTCCAGATTAGCATGATAGTAAAATGCAAATAGAACATAAACATAAATAGTAGAAGTCAAGCCAAGACAAGAGGACACAAGATGTGGTACCATCCAGGGACAAACCCCAATGTGGGGAAACCCTTGATCAAATTTTCTTTAGTATTCAATAGTTCAGCAGAGAGATAGAGATAGAGTACAATGATTTAAAGTCAATACTGAATTTTCCAAATAGGAGATCTGACACCAGAGATCTTAACCATGAAGATGACTCAATGAAATTACAGTTTTGGCATCAAGGGTTGAATATTTCTATACAACATATGTTAGCCTTAGAACTGCTCTACCAATCACCCAGAGTACTACGACTTTCCTTCCACAAGACCCTCCTTCCGTTTCTGCATCATTGGTTATATCAAAGCTGCAAATATGGCACCCTTTACATGCTCCAAAGACTGGTGTCTTTTCTTGGAAAACCTGGTCACTGGTTAGGGCACAAACTCTGTCTGCTACAACACCCTATACACACCCATCAGACCTCCTATTAATTGCCGCTTTCCTTCACACAATCCCTCCAACTATATGCTGCCCTTTAACCTTCTCTTAGGCTTCAAAACAACCTCTTGATCAGGCATAATAGATTGCGGTATTATCTTCCTTCCTAGCTGCTGTCAAACACTGGAATATAAGGCTAGAACCAAGCCCTATACTCACATGACAACCCACTATAGGGGCTCAGTCTACCCGCAATGTCTTCTGTGCAATCCTCTGCCCAAGACATAGATGAACCTTGCCACAAATGCCCTTACAAACAGGCCAAAAGTAGTCTCCTGTAATGTGGCCTTAATGCTGGTTCATTTGCACTTCAAAACAATCATGAGAATGACCCTAACCTCCTTCCCTTCTTCGCTGAAGGTTCCCTAACATGAGGCCCTAAATCATAGACCCTTCTCCTTGCCTTAAGGCTCCTTCTCTTGCTGTGGATTAGGGCCTCCTTCTGATGTGGCTAGGGCCTCCACTTGACTGCAGATTAGAGCCTCCTTGACTGCGGTAGGTCTCCTTTCCAACTATGGCTAGATCTCTCTTCAAGATTGTGACTAGGTCTCCTTCACGACTGTAGCTAGGGCTTCTTAGATCTGTGGCCAAATCTCCTTCATGACTACATCTAGGGCTCTCTTAGATGACCCTTTCCACTACGTCTTCCTTGAGAGAAGACAAACCAAAATGAGTGGAGAGAGAAATCATGAGAGTTATGCTCCCCAAATGACTTGAGGTCTCCTCTATTTAAATGCAACGTTGAGGTTGAGCTGGGGGTAATTTGGTTGCTGGCTGACCATGACAAATTGTCAGATAATATAAATAAATTCATATGTTCATAAATACATGTCGGGATCAGATGATCTTTAGATCAATCCCACACCTCTCGAAGAGGAATGCAAGAAAAATATTAGTTGCCATAAATAAGGTGACCCATATGGAGTTTGTCCCTAGTTTCCAATTTTAACAACCTTAAAGCCTTGAGGCTACTCTATGTACACTTCTTTCTTCGTAAGCCCATTAAGGAAAACTATATTCACATCCATCGGACGTATCCTCTATTTCATAAATGAAACTAACGACATTGTAACTCTAATAAAAACATCCTTGGAATCTAGAGCAAATGTCTCATTGTAGTCCACTCCTCTCTAGGAGAACTATCTACAACATGCTTGATCTTGTGGAGCCACATGGAATTCATAGTTGACTTCGTCTCCAATATTGACACTATGTCCCAAACATCATTCTTCATGATGGAGGTTTACCCCATGGAAACTTGCCATAGCTACTATATGTTTTCTCCTAAAAATGTTGTTCATCAATGTCGTATGGTTCATAAACTTATTTAGAGGTCTGCTTCCTCTCTCATAGGAGTTTCAACATGCTCTTGAGAATTCTTCATTGTATCCTTGAACCATTGAGGTCTCTTAATAGAAGTAAAATGAGCTATTGTCTTCCCCTATTCACTTGAAGTTTGTATTTCCCTAGAAATCGTTAGTGACCCTGGCTCCTTGGCTCAACCTTTCAAGCTTCCTGCTTATCATTTGTCATTGGAATAGATTCATGGGACTTCCTAGTTAGGCAATGTTTCTAAAACTTCATATCATGACTCACTACTATCTTCTTATGTCTTCAAAACGATATTAATTTAATATAAATGTTTTTGGATTGAAGAAAAGGGGGCGATAGCTAAAACAATTACCTAAAAAAATTGAACCAAAGGTAATTTTTTTTTGAAATAATATATTTTTAAAAATTTAAAATGATTTGTAGTTTGTTATTTGAAAAAAAATATTTTTTTTTGTAAGCTTGGTGATTCCTTTCTATTAATTTTCAAAAATAGGGAAGATTACATCCATATAACCATGAGTTAGGTGGCCTCAACCTGCCCAGTGGGAAACCAGGTCTATTGGCCACCTATCTGCAAAATAAGCCATCCATAAACACAAAATTTTGAGAATGTCCAGCCAAGCCATATACACCTGAGTGTCTTTGTTCTTCCTATGTACTAGATAACTATAAACATAACTGTAAATACATCTATATCTATGTAAAATCATTCAAAAAAATTGGAGTGAGTTGTCACTGATCATCATTGTCCGAGTCAACAAGGGAAAGATCCATCGCATTGGATCCAGAAAGCTCCAAATGAGGGATGCATGGGATGTGCTATTCAATTCAGCTCAGTTTCCTGCTCTATTGCTATAGCTGAAACTGTATCCTTTCCAGAATCCTCATGAATTCAGACTTCTCCGAGTTGCCCTAGATGCCTTCACGCTGTTCTGAATGGGCCTGTGCGTTCTGGTTAGAAGGAGGTTGATCAATGGTCTTTTCCAGTATGCATTTCATCATTTAAAACATATGAATCGTCTGTTGGTATTGAGTGACTCTCCCCCTCGTATAACCGGGGTCCGGTGCTACCTCCTGCCACTCGACCTGTTCCTTCTCAAATTCTTCCTCCACCTGGCGAATTTCCTCCTCCCACTCTGCAATTAGATTTTTTACTAGGTTCGAGTTACTGTCATGGTATGCCTGGGCGGCCTCCTCAATGATGCCCGCAACTATCCTGTGCCCACGACTCCTCCCTGTTTCCCTGGAGGACGAGTTGGGCCTGCCATCCTGGGCCTGAGTGCTCCTCCTCTATCTCCAGTGAACTTTGTTCCTGGATGCAGTGTTTCGAGGCCCCTTTGCTCACGCCATGCCTTCGCGGTACTTCGAATACTCCTCTTTTCCCTGGCCTTTCCTCCCTATAGTATCCTTGAGCATTCGAATGGGAGCTAGACACGAACAAAGGTCTTGTCCCGCCAACACACCTGCTGCGGTCTCATAATTTCAACCAAGTAAGAGCCTCCTTCCACTGGCTATCATTGATTGAGAGTCACTCCGGTATGCTTATGAATACATGGTGACCCGCCCTTCCTTCCTTCAGGCAAAGTTGGGCCAGGCGGTAGGGGTTTGTTCTTTCTTTCATCATATCTTCCCTAAGAAATTTCCAAGTCTCCATGGAGTTCAAGTCAATTGGCCATGTGACATTGATATGTATGGACAGAGTTACATGTATCTCTTAGGGCTGAGCTTCATTCCCTCTGAGCACTCTCCGTAGCGCCTCTTTACCCGCAACTATGACACAGGGCATTGGCTCTAGAATGGGCTTGGTTAGACAAGATTCCCCCCTAAGGATGCACCACCATCCCCAGTCTCTGAGGTTATTTTTCCTCCCACCCAGAAGCCCAGCCTAGGGAAGCTGACATTGAAGGTTCAATTTCGTTCTTCGGTCATCTCCCTCAATCCACTCATCCAAACCCATAAGGGTCCCCCTTTCAAACACCCTCCCCTCCTCCTCTTCTTCCCAACAGACTCCCATCTTCGATAGACAAATGCTGAACTTCACAGACACAAAAACAAACATAACAATAGAAATGGGGTCACCCAGGTGCCATACCAGGCCAAGCCTCTGACTTTCCTCCACCTCGTTAGCCCCCAACCTATAACCAGAAACCAGACAGGGGTCATACACTTCTCCTCCATAATAATGTAAATTTCAGGAAGCATAAGGTTAACATACCAGAGAGTGTTACCTATTGCCATAGACAATGTCCCTCAGCAGCACAAAACCCCCAGAGTAGCCAACACCCAGACCTCACTCCACCTCCATAGAGCCTTCCTCTCTCGCGCTCAGCTTCTCCATGGTTGAAATGACCTTCTACCCATTCCCCCTTGCCTTAACTCTTCCCCCATCACACACATTAAATCCTGCATGCTCGCCACCACCTTTCCAAGTGCTAGTTGCATGCGGAAGGTGGCGGGGGCTTGACTCGCCTTCATGGCCTTGTACATCTAATCAATCTGGCTCGCACCCGGATCGGGGGATATTTGTATTAAAATATAAGAATTATTGATAAGTGGAAAAAATGTATTCAAATATTAAAAAATTGATAGTGGAAATACATAAAATAAATTATATATTAAATTTTTTAAATTAAGAATTTAATTAAAAAGGGGGTTTTGATGTGCCAAGAAAGTGAATAAATAGGTTAAAGGAAATGAAATAACAAGGGGAGGAGATAAAAAATGATTGGATATATATATATATATATATATATATATATATATATATATATATATATATATATATATATATATATCTGGAGGAATTGACAACTAGGTTGGTCTTTTATTCGTGTGACATGGGGTCGATTCCAACACTACCACTATAACCTCTAGATGCCTACATATGCCCGTTCTGCAAGAACATGTGAATTCCGGGGATTTGAACCTTGAACGTTGTCTCACAACAATTCATTTTCACGACCATTGCCAACTTAGTTTCCACTTGGGGGCTAATATATATTAAAATATTAATAATCACAATAAAATAATTTTTTTAATAAATGGAATAAAATATATACATTAAAGTATTAAGAATTAACGATTTCAATAAAAGCGTGTGGGGAGAGAGGGATTGATTTTATGTGCAAAGAGTGTGAATGAAGAGTGGGGGATTCGAGGGGGAGGGGGATAAAGGAAATGAAAGGATGGGGAAAAAGATAGAATAGGAAACAAGGTTAGGATAAAGACTTTTGCAGAGGAGAGAAATAAACATAAAGAGGAATATGCCTAACTACTGACTACAAGGGGTATTGTAAGGATAAGAAGAATAAACGTAAGAAGGGAAGAAAGAACATTGGATAACCAAAAGATAATAGAGAGTATTATATAGGGTCAAAATGTTTAGAGATACAAAAACAAGATAATGAGTCGAGAGGTATCAAAGGTGGGGGGAAAGGAAAGAAGGAAGAATAAAGATAAGAAGAGGGGGAAAGAGAGAATAATGAAAAGGTGGGGAATAAAGGATAAAAGGAAATTAGGATTTCCTAGTTGGCTAGTTGATATGATGGATGAGGGGTTTCTAGGAATGACTTAGTTTGTATCCATCTTCACGATTGAAATTGTCTGGATGCTTTTTAATTTGAAGGGCTTCACTGATAATACATAAAGAATAATGGGGGGTTGAAGCTAAAATATTGGTTTGTTCAAAGCATATAAGATGCTGGGATTTGCAAGTGTTCAACTATATTTGATTTGGAAATCCAATGTGCTCTTTGACACAAGATCTAAAATATTGGCCTGTTTGGCCAATGTATGACTTGCCATAGGAGCAAGGTATTTGTTAGTTTTTCATAGGGCTATATTGTTCTTTACTTTGATAATTGCATTTCTTTATTAACACATTGAGTTCACCCCATAACATCACCACATTATTAAGATTTACATCAATATTCAACATCATATGCAATTATGTAGAAAGAACAATATCATCATCATGAATGCAACATAACATAAAGGAACAATAGAATGAAAGCATTCACATACAAAGACACTAGGATTGGTCGGAGACTAGGGCAAAACCAACGAAGGGGAAAACCCTTTCAAATTATTCTTCTTATTAGATAATCATCAAATGATTCAGAAAAAGAGAGTACAATGATCCATATCTTCATCTATGCAACTAACCAACAAAACAACCACAACATCCATGAAATGAACCCAACAATTTATATACACAAAAATATGATTATGAAGTCTATACTGAACTATCACTATATGTAGTCAACTTCCGAACCCTGCAATCACTAAGAGAAATATTTGAAAGATTGATATTTTATCTTTTAGTTCCTAGTCGCATGAAGGAGGAGTCATGCGAGCGACTATGGCTTCCCAGTCGCTCCCTTCAGCCTGACATGAGAGCGATTGGGGTCAGATATGGACTGCGAAAACCCTAAACCCCCAGTCGTATGGATGGAGAGCTTTCCATGTGAATGGAGGGCTCTAGTGACGCATATGAAATTATGTGTGTGTGAATACAATCAAAACCTTCATGTTCTATGCCCGCGACTAGGGATCAAAACCCTAAATCAGAGATGCGATCTTCAAACCCTGCACTTTCACCTCAGAGCGAACCTGAACCTTTGGAAACGAGCCTCAGACTTGTGTGAGCCAAAAAAAATATATAAGAGTGTCTCATAATTGTGTCTAGATGAGGTAGAGGGAACTATATTTATAGCTTTTCGAGGTGGTCCACTTTGCTTTAGGGCTGACCTTATCAGGTGTGCACATGAGGGATTTTCTTCATAAGTACACTTTCCCTTATCAGATTTGAGTGATCTTTAGGTCTATTTTGGTCCTCTCGAAAAGATAAATTCAATGAAATCACTATCTCCATCAAGTGGATTGTCAAAAGTGGAATTTGACCGTAGTTTCATATTTTGACACTCCCTCTCAACTAGGGAGAATTCCACCTGCATCATGTCATGTGTATCCTGTCAGAAAATCGTATCCAACCTCAAGTATCTCATCATATCGTATCATCACCGATCATCTCAATTCCTCTCTTTCTCCTTCCTCATTATCTCTTTATTTTCCCTGCTCATATGTTGAATATTCTTGAATCTAAAAGTAGAAGAATTTGTCATTGGAGGGGAGCCTAAGCTACCACCCTCTATTCATCGGGATACTACCCAGAAACATCGACAGGTAGCAAAATATATGACCCACATCATCATCAGAGAGCATATCATCACGGAGTACATCTCCACTTGGAACCACGTCGGGGAGCATATCTCAACCCAGAATCTCATGGGGGAGCTACTACTACGACCCCATATCGAGCAATAGGTGATATAGGGGAGCTATTACTCAACCTATCCTATTGCCTACTGATCTTCCTAGCAATGACCCTCAATAGTCATGTGGTAGAACACCCGCATCATAATCTGAGCTTGGATGAGATGCCTGACTTACCAAGAGGTAAGGATCACATGCCTCCAAGTCTCCTCAACCCGTTGGGCAGATGGGGAGGGACAATCCCAACAAGCCCTGCTTGTGGGTATGATGCCAACTGGGGTATACTATACAAAGACCAAGATAGGGTGAGATAATACTCTAACCCTATGGGTAACAGATAGGGGTGATACCCTATTGCCTAGAGTTCCCTCAACCCCAAGATCCCTCTATCTCAATTCCACACTCTAGGAGCTCACACAGGGGAGGAAGAGCTGGCTCAATGTTCTCGATAAGTCTTGCTCTCTGTAGTCATCAAAAACATATCATCATGCTCATATCTGGTAATCATCATGTCTATATAGAATTTGTCTCTTGTTCATATAGGACACCAAATAAAATATCATATTAGAACATAAATAATCATATAAATCACAAAAGGATACCATATTCATCATCCCTCTCAAGGAGGTGCGAACCACAAACTTAAGCTTGTCTCATACAACAAGAATGTCTTAATATATGAAGGTATCTCAGTCCCAACTATATGCGGGATTCTCTGCCAATCGGTTCCCACATTTTGTCATCATAATGTATCCATGTCATATCCAGATATTGCTCAGACAACTCTCCAAGGAGCTTCTTCATCCTGCCACATGGCTAGTCATGTCAGCAACACTGTACTCAACCTCGATCATGCTATGGACCTCTCATCCAATATATCATGGTAGATCTCATACTAAGGCAACATCCAAATGTGCTCATCTCATCAATAACAATCCTAATCATCATCAATACACCTCACATATCACAGGAGGATCATCCTATGCAAGTAATGCCAAGGAGAAACTCAGTGAATGAAGCAGCTCAATCATGAATCGACTCGGGTTCTATGCACATCATGTATCGGTGTTCAAAAAGGAACATCAATGCTTCAATCAACTGTCTGTTTCCAAGTCAAGTTCAACAATATATCTTCACAACTTCTTGAAATTCAATCAAAGGGTCCAAGGATTTGCAGTTCCACTTTCCAATACTTCTTCAATAACTTCAAAATATAGATTGTCTTTTCCCAACTTCAAAAATTGATTCATCATGCCATTTCATCATTTCAAGCTTCAAAATCCATCTCCATCTTACTTAGATCATCAGAGGCTCATTTCCTGTCAAGATTAGATCATCAATATACAAAACCAAAACCAAAATCAAAGTCATACCTTAGAACACTTATGAAGTAGAGGTTTGGATCAACACATCATCTTGGCTTCATCAAATAACTGTCAATGCCGACATATCTGGATCAAGGAGCTTGCTTCATATACTGTTCTATGCAAACATAATACTTTTCCAAACCAATATGCTGATACTCACAATATTGTACAATAAAATCAACTAAGTGAGCTTATCAAAGTTAATATGCTAGATCAGAACCAATATCAATATCATCACAATATCATGGTATCAAATTCTTTAGACCAAGTGACATGTAGAGCTCTCATTAAGTCATGACTTCATATATTATCATGCCAACAAGTTTTCATAAGAAATATCAATCCAAATTTCATTAAGTCATCCTCATGACTATAATATAAGTCACTCGATGCAAATGCATACACCAAGGATAAGTCATGCAAGTTCCAACTTCATATTGAATTACAACTATCAATACTTCAACCATTGTGCTATGAAAAAGGAGGCCAATACAAAACCATCCATATAAGTCATTGAAGTCACTATTCTCATATATCATTGTCATCAAGGAAAATCATCAGTCGTCAAATCAAATCATTTGTCATCAACTCAAATCCAAATTTTCTATCATAGAGAGATCTATAGTCCAAAACATATATCAATCAAAGTTCTAAGTCATTATCAAGCATCATGTCAAAACTCCAAACACTGCTCATCTATATCAATGAGCCAAATCATGTCAAACTCTTATAGCACAAACTTTAAACATAATGACTTATCTATATGCATGTCCTGGTCACCTACAAACACAATTTTAGTATGAATATTCATATTATAGAAAACATTCAAACTTTCCTACTCACAAATCTTTCTGATGTTTTCTCCACATATGTAGGACTGACATGCTTCAGGTGAACATATGATTTCATGCACAAAACTTCATTTTTGTGTCCAACAAGCATAATCACACCCACATGTCTTCTCTGCTAGTGGTTGGGAGACTCCAGTCGCACAATGGTATAAGAGTCGGTCCCTTATATGATAGTCCAATTCTTCTACTCTTTTGCCTTGACTCAAAGTTGCATATACATCTTTAAAATCCATATCCTGAGCATATTGTTCTATGTAGCTTTCTTGTAGCACAGAATTATGCTTAAGTATGGTAGATGCATTTATAATGGGTCTAGATAACATGTCTGCAACCTTGTTATGTATTCCCTTTTTATATTTGATGACTAAGTGAAACTGTTGTAGAAAACCCATCCATCGGTAATGTCTTGATTGTTGCAACTTAGTTTGGGAGTGTAGATATTGAAGTGGTTGATGATCAATATGTATTACTATCTCTTTACCCATTAAATAATGTTTCCACTTTTTCACACTCTGAACTAATGTATACAATTCTTTATCATATGTAGGATAGTTAACTACTGCAGGATTAAAAGTCTCAGAATGATAACATATGCGTTTGCCGTGTTGTGTCAACACTGCTCCCATGGCATAGTCACTGGCATCAGTTTGGATCTCAAATGGTCTTTGTAAATATGGCAGTGCTAATACAGGTGCTGTACTTATTTTCTCTTTCAAGGTGTTGAAGGCTTTCTGATGTTTGCCTCCCCGCTGAAACACCTTATTCAATCTTCTTAAAGCATGTAAGGGAGCTGCAATCGAGGAGAAGTTAGAGATGAAATTCCTCCAATATTGTGCTGCTCCTAGGAAGCTTCTCACTTCTGTAGCAGACCTGGTTTTAGGCCAGTTCACAATGACTGCCACTTTAGAGGGATCTATTTTCAATTCACCTCCCCCTACTATATGACCCAAGTAGTTTAGAGATGTTTTGCCAAATTCACATTTTGAGAGTTTAACATAAATTTTTTCTCTTTTCAAAACATCTAATGTTTGCTTAACATGCTTTAAATGTTCTTCCCACGTTTTACTAAAAATCAGAATGTCATCCAGATACATAATAACAAAATCATCAAGAAAAGGTCTGAGTACATCATTCATTAATCTCATGAAAGTAGTAGGAGCATTAGTTAAGCCAAAAGGCATAACCAGCCATTCATACAATCCATGCTTAGTTTTAAAAGCAGTCTTCCATGCATCTTGCTCTGCAACTTTGACCTGATGGTATCCACTGCGCAAATCCAGCTTGGTGAAATAAATAGCTTCTTTTAATTGATCTAAAAGATCATCTACGCGAGGAAGGGGATAACGATTTTTGATTGTTATCTTATTCAGTGCTTGGTAATAAATGCACATTCTCCACGAGCCATCTTTCTTTCTCACCAAAATGATTGGTGACCCACATGGTGATGTGCTAGGCTTGATGAAGCCCTTCTCGAGCAACTCCTGCACCTGCTTCTTGATTTCAACATTCTCTAAAGCAGACAAATTGTGGCTGCTATAGTTGTTTCATCTCTCGAGTCTAACCCCAAATCTCTCTGAATAGCTGCAACTATCTTCTTCTTCTTGCCCTCGGACTTCTTAGGTCTCCGGTTTGTATGCGGAATCCAACAATGCTCATCATCATGCCCCTCCTTTTTACAATGAGTGCATGAAGCTTTGGCTTTTTGTGCAGTGTTAGCCTACCTTGCTTTCCATTTCTGTTTCCTTTTCTCCTTGCTCTTGCTTACAGTGGGTTGGGATGGTCCCCCAACTTCTGGATTGCCATTCTTTCCTCTAGTCTCTAGATGAGTAGCTTGTACAGATACCTCATCTATACTAGTGGGATTAAACATGAGGATGGTATGTCTCATGTAGCTGTGTAGACCACCAATGTACTTCAAAAGAGTCTCTGGTGAGTCTAGTGAGATACCCAACATCAATGCTCTCTTTCTGAACTCTTGAGTATACCTTTGTACACTTTGCCCCTTCAACTACCGAAGAGTTTTCCAACTCATCATGGCCTGCTGCATGTAGGCCAATGGATAGAACTATTTTTTGATTGCAGAAATGAACTCACTCCAGAAAGAGATGGTCTTACCATGGCTTTTCATATCAGCTTGGGTTCTACCTTCCCACCAAACCAAGGCAATGCCTCCTAGGCGTAGGCTTGCCAGCTAAATCTTACTCTTGTTTGAGTTTATGTTATGTACCCTACAATACACATCAATTTGTCTAATCCAATTGTCCAATTTTGCAGCATTTAGCTCTCCATCATATATAGGAAAATCAAATTTAACATCTAACTTAAACAAAGATGCTTTCTTATTATGTACAGGGCTATTAGGAGGTGTGAGAAAGTTTTCCTCTTTCCCCTTTCCTTTGGAGTTGTCATGGAAGTGAGACTCATCTTCTTCTTTCTCTTGCTTAGATCCTGATGCATCTTCCACCTTTTGCTTTCTAAAATCTCTGTACATTTCTTCAACCATAGACTTTATAGCTAGGAAACTCTCTATGAATTGAGGGTCTGGCCCCATAGAAATTTCTTCTGACATGGTCTTTTGAGGATAGACTGTCCCAATTTCAGGGTTAGTTTCCACCAACTCTCCTCCTAATTTGAGCTTTGATCTTGTGAGCATTTATAGCTACACCAACACAAGCTTGTCTAACCTTACAATCTTAAGCTTTGATACCACTTGATATGATATTCACCCTATGAGTGCCATTAGTTAAAGATTTATTAAACTAGGGTATTACAGACTCATGTGCTGGTGTGTGTTCTATGTTATTGAAACAACGGATCGATCAGATTGCAAATACACAGACAATAAAATGGAGAGACAACAGAGAAATACAGTAAGTAACACAAAGACACAAACAATTTTAATAAGGAGTTCACCCATTCTCTAGGGCTACGTCTCCGGTCTAGGTTCAGTGGTGGCCTTGTTTTATTGTGTATTTCAGCAGAGAAATTACAATACAGGGACTCAATATGAGTTCTCCTGAAACAGATTTTGCTTGGCAGGGTGGTTCTTGGATTCCCCAAGCCACTTGGAGTACACAGACTCTTCTTCTTCCTACTAGCTCTATGACCCTTGGTCTACAGTGGAAAGAGCCAAATGTGATGCTCAGTCCGGACAGATTCCTCTATGGGAAGGCTTGAATCTTCAAGCTCTCTGGTGCTTGACGCTGCCTATGGTCAGCTTGGCCCTCTGTCTCTTCTTCTTGGATTTACTGTTCTCTATGTTCAGTCCTCCTCTCAAGGTTCACTATTCACTGTCTCTCTTGGTCGCTTGGACTCCTCTCAATTCTGACTCCAAATCAACTCTACTAATTCGACTGTCTTTGTTCATGGATTTAGCCATTCGATCCTTATGCCTGTTCGGTTCCTCTTCCGCTTGTGTCGATTGACCTTCTGTAGTTGCGCTTGGAGTTCCATGCGTTCGGCATCATCATGAATGCTCAGGGAGTGGCCACTTGTCCTCCTTTAAATGGTGCCAACATGCTTCATCAGTTTGTTTCTTCAGTTACGCCATGGATGAATATTTCCTCCACCATGGTGGTTAAACGGATTTCAAATCCCTTCTAGAACGCCGCTTAATTTCCTGTCGATTCCGCTTCCTCCATCGGGCGCGATCTCAACCGTCCGATCTGGGCCCTCTAGATTCGATGCCATACGCACGTTTCACGCGGTTGACTTGCTCGACCGATAGCGCATGATCAATGGTGATTTTCTCTCACCTCTGCTTGCCACGCATTGATTGATGTATGGAATCGCTTCGCTCTCGTCCCAAACCTCTTACCGTTCAAGGGCGCCCCGATCAATACTGCTGGTTTCCAGAGTGTGGGTCCCGCCTTTGTACTTTAGCGCTTTTACCTTTTCCGCCCGCGGTCCTCCGGTTCCCAACGCGACCGAGTGCTCAGGCTTCCTCCATTTTGGCCCTGTTTGCCCAACGATGCGCTATTAGTCACGCATCAAAAACCTCTTCCTTTTCCCATTCCAGGGCTCCCAGGGGCTACTTTGGCCTCCTGCACGATCTCCAT
Organism: Pinus tabuliformis; assembly: GCA_031772625.1. NCBI lineage: Eukaryota > Viridiplantae > Streptophyta > Pinopsida > Pinales > Pinaceae > Pinus > Pinus tabuliformis. Next base: position 927,510,638 of record CM062814.1, read on the forward strand.
GGGCCTCGGTCAGCGCGCTTTGACCGAGGTCCTCGTCGTTCAACGTCGGCTGCCATGGCCACTGGTTCAGGGTGTTTTTGATACTATTTTGGATTTCTTTAGAGATTTGTTCGACCTGATTTAGTCATGGTTCTCTACAGTCTTTCCATGGATCCAATTCGGATCACTCAACTTAGACCAGAACTTTACTACAGATCAAATTTGTCATATATTTGTCTATTCTTTCCAATAAATCATACTTCAACAATAAAGAGTATACATATAATGCAAATGAAAATAGGAGAAGAGATCTTATGGAGAGATTATCCCTATAAATGGGAATCCACTTCAGTCATCTTCATTCATGCCATCAACCTGTCTATAATGCTATCATGCATCAAACTATATGTTAGATCATAAATTTAAACCATATCTCATATTCATTATGGTCATATATGTTAGCATCATCTACTTCATCATGACATCAATCTTTCATCAAGGGTTAGTGTCAAATAGCTAATAGGAGCATATTTCAAGAATCATGATCACAACATTACTTCTTTGTCACAGAACTCAATCCATCAATTCAGGGTATGCAATTCTACCATATGCCATAATGACTTAAACACATCAAAACATAGCCATGGTAAACAAAATATCATGAATATCATACACTTCTATTATCATGGCTATCATGCTTTTCACAAACAATATCAATAGTATCAAGTTACCATTTAATAGAATCAAGGTGCTTCATGTTAGCCAATCATCAAGTATACCGCTATATCAAAGAATTAGCTTCATAGAATCAAGAAATTCATCATGTATAATAAGTGTGATACTTTTCAATATCAAGTGAACCATTTCATCATAAGAACCAAGAATCCAAATCACTTTCATATGTATGCATGAGCCATTTGTGAAAGAGACATTCTCATCATATCTTAGGAATTACCTTGCCATCAATATTGTAGCTGAAACATAACTTTGAAACAATATTCCATGCATACCTTTTAATATTCAAATACCTATGCACCTTCTTATTTTACACATGCAACTTTTAGTGCTTTGTCACCTTTTATTAGGTGCCTCTTTACTTTTTCCAGCTGTATATTTTCTTTCCTACATCTCAAATGATCCTCAAGAAGGATCTACTTATCACATCTAATTAAGGAGGTTAGAAACATATAAATACTCAAATATATATGCATGAAGTATAAGTAATGATCAAAACAATAATCAGATCTATGAGTCTAGACAAAAGTAAAGACATAAAGGAGCATCATAAGTCAAGAAATACTTAACTTTAATGAGAGGTGATCCTCTCCCTTTTGAACCAACCTTCAAGTGACATTACTTTCCGTTGTCCATATAACAATGTTGCCTTCAATCAACTTTATCAACAACCATGCTTACTAGAGACTATCCCATCTAGGGCTTCATCAAATCTGCCACAAGTGCTTGAACATCTTTACTTTGACCATGCTAGGGTTTCTAGATTTCATATCTAAAATATTTGCCATAAATAAGGGTTTCTCTCAAACCCTAACCTCATAATATCCATCAAACCCTAATCACCAAATTGCCTAAGGTTTTTTTCAAACCCTAGAATTATTTTAGGTCTACACCATCCTCTTCTTGCTTCCATCAAAGGTGTCTCCATGGGGTTGATCTCCATGACTTTTCTTCAGCCTTGTTCTGATACCATGTCAATTTTTCATAAGGCTATATTATTCTTTTCTTTGATAATTACATTTATTTACTAACACATTAAGTTCACCCCATAACATCAAAAAATTATTCATATTTACATCATTATTCAACATCATATGCAACTATGTAGAAAGAAAAATATAATCATCATCAATGCAACGAAACATAAAGGAACAATATAATAAAAGCATTCACACATAGAGACACTAGGATTGGTCAGAGACCAGAGAAAAACGCACAATGGGGAAAACCCTTTCAAATTCTTCTTCTTATTAGATCATCATCAAATGATTCAACAAAAGAGAGTAAAATGATCCATATCTTCACCTATGCAACTAACCAACAAAACAACCACAACATCCATGAAATGAACCCAACAATGTATATACGCAAAAATTTGATTCTGAAGTCTGTACTGAACTGTCACTGTCTGTAGTCAACTGTCGAAACCTATGGTCACTGAGCGAAATCTTTGGAAGACTGAGATTTCGTATTTTAGTTCCTAGTCACAAGAAGGAGGAGTCATGCGAGCGACTATGGCTGCCCAGTCGCTCCCTTAAGCCTGACATGCGAGTGACTAGGGCTAGATCTAGATTGTGGAAACCCCAAACCCCCAGTCACATGGATAGGGAGTTTTTCGTGCGACTGGAAGGCTCCATTCACACGGATGAGATTCTGTGGGTGCGACTATAATCAAGTCCTTGTTCTGTGCCTATGACTAGGGCCCAAAAACCTAAATAAGAGATGCGATCTTCGAACCTTGAAATTTCACCTCAGAGTGAACCTAAACCTTCGCAGACGAGCCTCAGACCTGTGCGAGACAAAAAAAGATAGAAGAGTGTCTCATCATTGTGTGTAAATGAGGTAGAGGTCACCTGTATTTATAGCCTTTCAAGGTGGTCCACTTTTCTTTAGGGCCGACCTTATAAAATGTGCACATGAGGGATTTTCTTCATCAATACACTTTCCATTATCTAATTTGAGTGATATTTAGGTCAATTTGGTCCTCTCAAAAAGAGGAATTTGGTCCATTAGGTGAGCTTTCCAAAGTGGAATTTGACAACAATTGCATATTTTAACAGAATTTGGTAGACTCCTGATCCCATCATTGGATCTTGTTTGTCTTTAGTGGATCAAAATAATTGTTGGAGGATTTTGTGAGGCTTAAACACAATGTTAATGTTATTTTTAGATAAGAATTTGGAGATTAGATCAATGGTTCATTTGGTGTAGGGGAGGGAAATGGGAGTTTGAGGAGAAGGGGGTTTGAAGATTTGGTTTTGCGATGTTTAGCTTGATGGTAGGTCCTATTAATTTGGGATAGAGAGTACCCATTGGATAGGAAGGATTTGGTTAAATGATCTATTTTTAGAGATAAGAATGGAGGGGAAAATATTTAGCTATACCGGTGAATAAGTTTTTAAGAATAACTTTTTTTTGAGCCAGACAATGATGGGAGAGGGTGTGAAGGTAACAATTTGTGCGGGTATTTTTTCTATAGATCTGGTGGGTTAAGGAACCATATGAAAGGTGGGTAATGAGGACATCAAGAAAGGGAAGATCTTTAATTTTTTTGATATACATTGTGAATTTTATTCGAGGGCGTATGTTGTTAAGATGAAAGAGGAAAGTGTGAAAGGAGGAAATGCCATGGGGCCAAATGACAAAGGTATCATAGAAAAAACAAATCTAAAATTTTGGATGGAGGGGAAAGGTGTCCAAGGCTTGAGATTTATATTGTTCCATGAAGATATTGGCCGCCAATGGGGATAAACACGACCAAATATATGTGCCTTCAGTTTTTTCATAAAAAACACCTTTATAGGAGAAGAACATGGAGGAAAGACATAATTGGATTAGATCCAGGGTTTCATGATAAACCAAATTGGAGATAAGATTAATAAATTCTCAAATAGGGATCTTGGTGAAAAAAGATACTACATAAAATTTGACCGTAATATCTAGTTCCGAAGGTGAAGGTGTTGGGTTTTATTGATGAAGTTAGTGGAATGTTTAATAAGGGAGGAGGTCTTTCCTACAAAATATTGAAGTTTGGAAGGCAGAAAATGACTGAAGGGATCAGTGAGAGCCCTAATGTAACTCACAATGGGACTGCGAGGGATGTCAACTTTGTGAATTTTGGGTTGAACGTAGATTCTAGGAGTTGAAGAGTTATGAGGGATTAGGCATTTTTTGATGATGGGGTCTAGGGAGGAGGATTTGGTTGCTTTGGTAAAAAAAATGGTAATGGGATTAATGGGTTTTTTATTAGAATTTTATATGAAGAGGAAGAGAGAAAGTTAATGGGATTAGTGTCGAAATCATAAGTGTTCATATCAGTGGTGGTGTTTCATTTATTGTTTTGTAGATTAATGATATCAAGTTTATTGTTGAGAAGTTTAATGGACTCAAATTATTATTTAGTTAAATTGGGCTTGGGAGGTTTAGAAAGAAGAACAATTCATCCTCATTCTTCTCAAATTTCCTCTACCTCATGTATGGGTAGAGTATGAGTGGCAATTTCTGTAGAAAAAGGATGTCTACCATGGGTATTTGATGAGGAGAAATGACATAATTAAATCTTCTCAAATTATTTTGATAATGGGAGAATTTAGATTGAAGGAAGAAAGATTTATGAGTTTGGAAGGAAAATTTGTTGGGGGGGCATGAGGTTGGGGGATATAGGGAGATATTGGGTTGTCATAGTTTAGGGAAGGGTTAGAGGAGGAAGAATTAGAAAATATTTCTTTGGTGTTAATTGTTAAAATTATGGACTAAAGGAGGTTGATTTGGAGTAGGAGGGGGTACTGAAGAATGGAAATAGGTTGAACTAGAGGAACATGTTGAGTAAGGTGTAAGGGCCCTATTTTTTGGATTAGAGCTCAAATTAAAATAGGGGTTGGAGGAACAAAAAATATGGGGTTTGGGGCTAACAGGGGGAATGGGAGCCAAAGATTCAAATGTGAGAGAGGAAGGATTAGTTGATGAAAGGAGGGAGTTGTAATGGGTTAGATTTAAGTTTATGGCCGGGGGGGGGGGGGGGGATTGTGTTGTGGTGAAAGGAGAACAATTAAATGTTTAGGAGAGGAATACCCATGCATGATCATATTCAAATTTGATGAAGAGGAAACATCTAAAGTGGAGGAAGTATGAAGTGAAAGCATGGGGGTTAATGGGTTGACTAATGCAGAAGGGCCTAGTACCAAAAATGTGGAGATGGGATGAAGAATTTGAAAGGTTTCTATGGCTGTGGGAAGCTGGGACACGAGAAAAGTGTGATAATCATTGCAAATGGAGCAAAGGGAGGTTGGAGTTGCATGACGAGAAGGAGATAAACATGGAGGATTTGCAGAATTAAGTGACATAGGTATACTTGATTCAAGGGGGTGATACTACTGGAATTATCATACAAAGGTATCACATGAGTCATAGAAGGAGTTCTTGCATAACCGTTGGAGGAGGGGTGGATGGGATTAAGCACAAAGGGGTTTTGGACTACGTGACAAGGAGATGTGAAACATGGATGATATGCAAACTTAAGTAATGAAGGAGATACATGATTTGAGGCAGTGCTACTATTGACATTCTTGGATAAGGGTTGCATTGGGGTCACAGATGGATTTCCTACAAATCCATTGGAGGATGGGTGGATGGGCTTGAGTGCAACGAGGTTTTGGATTCTAGTCAGCACACAGTCGAGGGACCAAAAACCAGGATGGTAAAATGATGAGTGTGTATATGTGGTCTGGTGCTATTTGGAGTATGGTTGATTAAATTTTTGTATATGTATGAGGGTGGAAGATTCAAAACAACAAATGGTAGCAATATATGATCTTCGATCAATACAAAACCATAATTTATTACAAATTAAAGAGGAGAGTTTAATGTGGAGATTAAACACATTAAGTGACTAACAAATGAGTTCTGACCTAGATTTCTGCTCGTAGGATGGCAGTGCTGGTTCTAATAAATATTTCTGCAAAATCACCTTTATTTATTTAGTGTTGATGATTGATTTGAGTGGAGGAGAGAATAATATGAGAGTCTATGTTTGAGAAAATTTAAATCTGCAACTCGCTTCTACAATTTAATTATAAGCTTTTCGAACATCTGTGTATCTTTGGTATAATCCTTTCCACATAGGTCTATAATTTGAGCATGAAGATTTCCATGGTGTGTCATTGATCTGTAAACTACCGTGGGTATTCCAATGGATAGTTCTTCACAACAAATTTGATGGATTTATACTTAAAATCTGAAATCTAGACTATGGGGGTTAATTTCTCCTTAAATTTATGGATTCATTAATTACTAGGATATGCTTAAGAAATCAATAGATAAAAAATTCCAACAGTAAAGAACATTGAAATAAAACTCACAAACCACAATTGGCATAGGATATAAGCTGGGAAATCATTTTGGGAGAATCATAGCTACTTTGCTATGTTATTTTGAATGGAAAATGGATGCAAGTACAATGAAATGAGACCCATGGCTCGTGGGATGCTACAATGCACGAACCCTCTCTGTTTTCTCTCTCCCTATCCACTCAACATGCAATACCACAAACAATTATGATGTAAATATATGTACCTTGATATCGGGCTAGTGATTCAGAGTCATTTTGTCGTCTTGCATGCCTATGTATTTATGTTGTATATTTTGGGGCCAATATGCCCAAGCACATATGACGATTTTGGTTGTGTGGCTAGAAGGCTAAGATTATAATATGATGTAATCGATGTACATATTTATAAAAAAATAACATAAACTAGGTTGGATGGGAAGCCCACTACACGAAAAGAGTATGGGGGCCAGGCCCACGTGGCTTCCAGGTATGCCATATGGCATAAAGACCATCCAATTATGGGATATATATATATATATATATATATATATATATATATATATATATATATATATATATATATATATATAGATATGACGATTTTGGTTGTGTGCCTAGAAGGCTAAGTTTATAATATGATGTAATCGATATACATATATATAACAAAATAATATAAATTAGGCTGGATGTGAAGCCCACTCCATGAAAAGAGTATGGGGGCTTGGCCCACATGGCTTCTATGTATGCCATATGGCAGAAAGACCATACAATTATGGGATATATATATATATATATACTTGCAGGCATGATTATTATGATAATTATGATGATTTTTAGCAACCAACAGGTGAGCCGTGAGCTTGTGTTCTAGACCAGCTGGGAGCTGTGTCGGTTTGTGGCCTATAGGGAGCTTGGAGTCGTAAAGCAACATGATTGTTGGGTTGACACCTTGAAAATTAGCCTGGAGGGTGTTTGGAGCCTTGGAACAACATGATTATTGGGTTGACACCCTGGTCGTGGATGTGCGGTTATTTCGGGTTACTGTTTCCCATGGGGTTGTATCCTTGAATTGGGGGTGACCCGTGGTTGAAATCCATGAACCACACTGTTTATGGCAGGACAAAACGTGGAGAGCCCATAGCCAGTTAGTTTACTTTGGGTAAAGATAAGTATAACTTTTTTTGTGCCATGTTGTTTATATAATTTTATGTTGAAACACTAACTTCAAGGTTTACGTACAAATATTTTTAATGCTTGTAATTTCGTTGTGAATTTCAATTATGATCCTAGTTTTATGTACTTGTGCATGTTGATGTGTTTTACACTCATTGCCACAAACCCTAGTTGGGGAAATTGGTGACATTAAACTTAAATGTTGTTAATTAGTTGATATTTTCACTGTGCAAAATTATAATTATGGTTCATGTGTTAAAATTGGCATTATAAACATTCTATGATTGCATTCATAAAAACCCAAAACTGTCAGGTGTAGAAATGACTGTAATAAGGTTAGGGTTTTTGGAGCTATAAAGGAATTGAATATTTAAGTGTTGTTCTACATAGTGTAATGTGTACAACATAACTATAACATTTAACATAACATAACTATTTAAAACATAACATGTATATAATATTTAACATAACGTGACTATTTAATATATATATATATATATATATATATTTTTTTTTTTCTCCCAAGGAAAAATCGTAATCTTCCATTAATTGAAAAATTACATATAGTAGATGCCAATGGCATATGCATAACTGTTTGGCCTAGGCCAGTCAAAGTAGCTGCCATAAAAGTAAGTTATGGCCGAAGCCAGTCCCAAAATAGATGTACATATTCACGTCACAGGGTGTTCATCATGTCTAGTATGTAAACAAGAACATAAATATATACATATAATGATATTGTGTATCAACTGTAAGATAAACAAAAAATTTAGGGTCTGTCCACCCTGTGATATGCTCTAATATATATATATATGTGTGTGTGTGTGTGTGTCTTCAAGTTTCAACAATGCATCATTGATAGAAACATTAAATCCATCATGAAAAGTGCATTTAAAATGAATAAAAGCATTTTGACTCTTTTCCAATTTGTACCATATTGTTCCATTATGTAGTGTGTTGTACAAGAAACATTGTCTCCACGTGCTTGCACCTAGTACATGTCATGTGTCAAAGTCAAACATTAGAGGAACTTAAAGTCTATTGGAGTATTTGGTTGGTATGAAATTTAATTAGTTTTGCAAATAGGTTCATTTCACTTTTTTACATATATATTTACATATTTATTCCCTATGATTAAAATGCATTATTTAGAAATTGGAAAAAGTGTGAAGGTAGTTTTGATCAATTCTTTAGATTGTGTTTACATGGAACTCAATACTTTGGTTGATAAATTATAAAAAAATGGACTCTAAAGTTTAGGACTTCAGGCTAGATTATTCTACTTGAGTTTAGAAATAGTTTTCTTGTCAACATTCTTTCTAAGTCAACATTTTTTTCTTCGATTAGTTTATATGTAATAGTTTAGTCAACATTTTTTTCTTGGATTAGTTTATATGTATCATGTAGAGGCATCTCCTATATGCCTCCCAACCGGAAGCCGTTGGAGTGTGGGGGGATCTTCTATACATGGTTGGGCTCGTGATAGATCACGTAGCCCACCTAGAGTGTGTGTTACATTTATAGATGACGCCTCTGACGCTAGTTAGAGTGTCAGAGGCAGTGTTTCTATCTCTTTTGATGATCATGCTACCAATAATGGACCTTCTTCACCTATTTCAGGTACACCTACCACATTTTAAAATCATATTTAAACTTTACGTGTTTATGTATTGAAATTGTCTTTAATTTTTAAATTGTCTTCAACTAATGTGTTTGAATTTAATGTATATGCTATTATGCTTCTAGTTTGTTAAATATATATGTTAAATTATGTTTATGATTTGCAGACCCTCAGTAGGGCGAAGTTGAGGATGACAGTGCAATGTCGATCCCTACGTGGGATGATGCAACAACTAGTATTACATTTGAGGATGTTGCAACCCAACCTATGTGGATCACACGAGAGTTGCTTAACATCCCTGCCAATTCAACTACTAGGAGTAGTTTGTCTTTGATGTTGGAAAGCATCAATAGGTTGATTGAGACATACCGAAGGTCGGGCCCACAAAGCCACCTCCTACATTCCATACATAGGATTAGGAGGCATGAGGTTAGAGGCCCACATACTTGGGAGGTGGTGAAAGAGGCCACCAATAACATTGATGTTCATGGGGAGTTGTTCGACATCCCTCTGGATCACCCTGCTAGACATAAAGGTCCGATTCCACTCAAATATTTTAAGAATGTTGATGCAACCCCTTTTGTGTATGATCGATTCATTGGAGCTTGGGGCTAGTTCCCCCACCATGACCAGGTCACCCTTTATTTTTCCAAGCATATATATGCATATTTCGTGTTACATATGAGGTCAAATTACACTGATACCAGACCTCATTATTATGGAGCCAGATTGGGACATACATATGATTGCGAGGGGGCTCGTAGGGACCCTAGGCATGTACCACCACCTTCGATATTGTTGCCACTACCATCTCAGAGCGTGGTATTTCTGACAAAGCTAGAGGAGCCATCACAAGTTGGTGCTAAGACTTGGGATACCATTGTAGATAACATGCAAATGTTCTTGGTCAGTGTGCTTGTTGCATTGCATGGAGATATTAAAAGATCGCTACCATTACCTTGTGAGCCACTGGTTACTTTATATGACGATTCAGTTCTTGAGAGTTTACCCATTGACAAAATTTCGTCATATGCATATATGTGTCGTGATGCCATTCTGACACGTGGAGGGTGCACAACCTAAGTGACACATAACAGGTACACACACACACACACACACACACACACACACACACACACATATATATATATATGAAACTTTTGACTCTTATCGTCAAATTATTCATAGTTATTTATATTAATTTAGTTTATATTATATTTCATTTATATTAATAAGTTCATGATAGCATGCAGACATAGGGCTTCAGCTAGATGGATGAGCTTCTGAAGTCACCTGAGGGGGCAATTGATGAGCCATTCCATCCTCCATGAGTGCATGTTTCCACGGATAGTCCTCCACCTCCACCTCATAACACACATGTGCAGGAGAGTCACTATATCCAACCACATGGACCAATAGTTGAGGTAAACTTTTTTATTGCTAATATTTCAACATTTTCTTTTTTTAAGTTACATGCATGCTAATTAATTCGTAGACTAATTAAAATGTGTCCTTGCCATTGTATACACAGGCCCATATGTAGAGCACTTTCGATGTCGGGGTTATGTGGAAACGTGAGTAGGATGCTGTGTATAGAGGCATTGACGATGTGGGTCCATCGATGCAAGCCCCAATCTTCAAGCCACAGGCAGGGGAGCACCAAACCCAGATTCATCAAACCCCAATCATATTTGACTTGTGTTTGGACTTGAGTGAGGTTAGTAGATTCATATATGTAATTAAAAATGTGGTTCAAAATAATTTATTTCTATTTTGTTTATTTTGTACAAATAATGATCTAATTATTTTTAATTTGAATGTGCTATATTGCAGTAGCAAATTGTGGACACTTACTTTACGCATCAAAACTCACATAGAAGCTATCGTGGTACTTAGAGTGGACAGTTTGTATATTTTCAGGCCCATTTCATAGGGAAAATTCACATGTAATACTAGCTTTGTATATTTTCATACATGGATAGTTTATGGATATACATGGACATTATTTGAGTTTATGGATGCTTATTATTTCAGTTTATGGACGTTCATGTGATATTTGTATTTTGTATATATTTTCATATGGATAGTTTATTGATATATTCAATATTTTAGTTTATTGATTTGTATAGATTTTGTTTATGGATGTTCATTTTTTTTGGTAAGATTGGTAGGACTTCATCATGTCCAACTTCTCACCCCAATCAGGGGGGATAACACAAGATTTGAATCCAAGACTGCTGGTTCGGTGAGACTTCATTTGCACGGTCATTACCAATTGAGCTACCCAAGCAGATTTTTTTTGTTTTTGTTTTGTAAGCTTGGTAGGACTACATCTTTATCATGTCCAATTTTTCACTCGGATCGGGGAGATAACATGAGATTTGAACCTGTTGAAGGTTGGAACTTGATTGCCTCAACATCGGGGAATACCACCCGGTCGAGAGCTTAAAGCAACTCCGTTTCCATTGAAATTGGTGGGTCTGACTGGGTATAAAGGGACTAGTTTCCCGTTTTAAAGAGATTTAATATAATAACAGAATGAAAACTGATGAAATGATTTTATAGCTAATGATAAAATTACTAAATAAACTTATTCTACTTATTTCCTGGGATAGTACATCTTTGTATGTGATTCAAAGAAAGATTTCACAAAGCATATAACAATATAGATCATTCAATACTTTGATGAAAAGAAAGCATATATGATAAAATAAATTAATTAAATAGTTAATTAATTTAGTTGGTTAAAACTCAATCACATAAAAGATCTTGTTATCTCATACATAATCACAAATCATTCAATTCTGCACATCAATAGTGATAATGACTGATTGTTTTCAAAGCATTTATATAACGAAATAACGCATAAGAGATTCACTATCTAATTCAGTAATACATAACGATAACATAAAGATAATAGTACCCGATGCATTAGCGCTCTGCTTATGAAAAAGATAGCTTTCAGGCTCAGCTTCTCAATTAGATAACTTTGGATCAAACAATAGTGCAAGTTCAAAGTTGTCTTCTCAAAATTCTAGACCCCTTTCTAAATGCATGAAAGGGGTGGGGTTTAAATAACCTATTAATATTAGAAAAATAGTAAACTTAAAAATAAAATTATTCAAAAAAAACTTCAACAAACTAAGCTAAGATAAAGGACAACTAAATGAGTGGTCTATTGTAACAAGAACTCATGACTTTTCTCCAGATTGATTCTAAATATGCTCTCTGAGATCATATATTTCCATGAGTCACTTTAGCTGGGGGGGATGTACCGTTGTATGCGCATTTTTCCCATAAACACTACATCACTAAGCACTGGAAGAAGTTGTACTTTTGCATTCGAGAGACACCTCAGCACGAGCCACTAACTATGAGGCTTCACTAGAAAATGCTAATAACTTTCAAGGTTTGCTTGTGATAAACTCTAAATATCTTGAACCTTCTTCTTAGATGTTTCATGCGAAGATTGTTTTAAAGATTTGACATTTGGCAAGGTGTCCTTTAGGAATTCCTGAATTATATTGGCCTACAATAAGGTATCTATAATGTATTCGATGAAATTTGAGGCAAGATTTCTAGCTCCGATAATAGCCATTTCTGCCTATTTCATTTTGATATCCCAGTCATCGAAAATGATATCTTTCTGTGATTCTTCAATTCGAGGAAGATCAACTGATCTTCCCTGAGCACTGTCTTTCGAATCTATATACTCATAAGTTTTCTCATTAATTTCTTCATAAAATGTCCTTAAATCCGACAGTTGGTTTACTAAAGAATCGTTGGTCTTTGACAAGTAATGAATTAAAGGCAATTTGTGATAGAAGATAGCCTACTGCTTTGTTAGGAGTATATCAAGTTATGATGATTCCTTGTGAAGTTCATTTATCTCTGGATTTTCCCTTAGTTTGTTTATCCTTTGTTGCAATTGCGGTATTTGTTCATCTTTGTTCTTCACTTCAGATTCAAATTGTAGCTTTAAATCATTAAAAATTTTCTGTAACTCGGTAAGATTTGCTTGCCATTGTTGCTCAATTACTTGCTTTTAAATCTAGAAAGTTTGTTCTAATTGAACAATCCTTTGATATTTTTCTTTCATTAGCAATTGTATTTCTGAAGCTTTATCAGTGGTAGCAGTAGCGTAAGCTCCCGCGGACTGAGATACTCTGTTCAATTCCTCGTCAGGGGCTGTTTGAGCTCCTTTCCAAAGGACTTGAAAAGGAATTTCATTTGAAACTAGCACTTGCGATTTCTCTAACTTTCTTTTATTCCTTGACCTACTCATTACTGCTTTATGCTTTGGACTGTAAAATACGTCCAAAGGCGAGATTTCTTCAATCTTGAGGACTATCTCGACAGTAGGGAATGCAAGAATTATTTCCATATCATCGGCAATAGTTGATTGATTGAAACTTTGAACATTAATGTTATTCTCAGGAGTTTTAGGAATAATATTCCCTTGGGAAGCCTCAGTAGTAAACGAGGTTGTCCCTATAGTTTATGGAACCTGTTCTGTCTCTCTGCTAATTGTAACCTGTTCTTCTTTTATATCGGCTAAGATACCTGTAACCTGAGATTCTTTTGTTGTCAAAACATGGTTGAACTCCTCCCATACTTCATCCAATTTGTTTACCTCTTTAATTTCGCTTGTTTTCTCAACAACTATAATAGTTGTTTCAGAGACTTGGTAAATAATTGGAGCTTTTGTAGAGGAAGTTGATGCATCTGAAACTTCTGAGTTCTATCGAAATTGTTTTAACACGGATTCTGGAAAATGGGCTATTCTTCGTTGACGATATTGATTGAATCTAATCATTTTGTTAGGACTTTGAGTTCTACTACCAATTTTTCTACCATATAATATTATGGAACCATTTCAAACAATCATTGAACTTGTTACTCTTGCTTGAAAACAATTTGAGCTTAGCCTATGTTGTAACATCGTTTGCTACGCCATTATGGTCATATGGTCCGTTTAGTATGGTTGGAAAACTAAAGGCTTTTAATTGTTTAATTTGAACTAAGGAATGCTTGAAATTTTCTAAGGCATAGGTACCATAAGGGATAGGAAAACATGGCCAGGCGGATTTCTTGGCATCTTTAAGTACTTTAGTTAAGCCTTTACCAATTGTTTGATGAGCGATTTCCCTGGCCAACAATTTAGCTGGGACAAAAAGGGGAAAAACATGACGATGGGCAAGACTACCAAAAACTAGAATATAAGTAAATGACTCTTCCCCAAACCACTTTCCTATAATATTTAAGTATTTATTGGCTTTTTTCAGTAAGTCTAGGGGGTTTTCTGCCAAAGACCTCTTGGTGGATAAGGAGCATGACCTCATGACACATTTTGTAGAAGTGATCATGGTATTTGGTTTCCCAAAGGATATCGAGATAAACAACTATAAGACTAGGAAATTGGTCTATCCATTTCCATCCTAGAGATGGAAAATCATAAGAAAGACAAATTGCGTCCATGACATAGGCAGTCATAAAGAAAGGAGGAGCCATTCTTTCAAGAACATTGTACTTCTGTCTGTAATTGTGGATTTGAGTGGTCAAATTGTTGGATAAAATCGTCGCCCAATCTATGATATAGCCATAAGCGGAGCCTTCTATCAATGGCACCCATTCTTCAAAGAATTTATGCATATTTGGATAACCATAGAGGCGACATAACATAGCAGAAATATGAGAGAAAGGGCCAACAATAGAGGCTAATGAATACATACCCCTGTCCTCATGCTTGTGTTTGTTTGGGTCCCTTCTCCATTCTCTGATCAACTCCGTAGGATTTAGATTCTCTTGCTTAAATTTCTGGAAGGATTGCGTATCATATTTCTTTTGAGGTTGAGGTAGATGATACATTTTCCTTAAATCCTCAGCTTTAAAAGACCCAATAGCTACCTTCTTCGGAGTTATAAATGTTCTTTCTGTAATGTCCAGATGGTCAACAACCTATCTCACCATATCTGTATATGGTAGAATTTTGGGGCGGGTAGCAATTCTATGGAGAAGTGGACTGACCACATCATTCCATGTGTCGCTGTTACTTGGAGGGGAATTATTAGCAGTAGCAATGTGTTTCACGATTATTCTTGGATTTTCATCCTTGAATATTTTTTATGTTGCCTCCTAGGAGGAAGAACCTTCATCTGGAGTGCATGTAGTATATGTAAACAATGGAGACATCTCAAACACTTCTTTAGGAGGAAAGACTGGTTCTTGCTGTATTGCAGACTTCCTCGTCGCCTTGATTATTCTTGACATGTCCTGTAACTACTCTTTATTGGAATTTGCCTGTAAAGAAACAAACCAAGATAAGCAGCAAGAGCTTCGAAAGATGCAAAGAGTCATATCAATTCAATGCGAGCTTTATGGAAAATCCTTTCACATTAACTGAAAATTATTACAAATCATCAAAAAACCTCAAAATTAGAAATACACATAGTGATCATTTAATTTTCAAATGTTTGTTCATGTGACACTGACACTTGTCACTATATCAGAAAATATTTTATCGATGTTTGGTATCGGGTGATATTAACATAACTCAACGATTTGCGATTTCTGAAAAACATATAGGTGTGGGATCTATGTTAGTGAAATACTGGAGTTTTAACAAAATACGATATCGACATCCATCAATTGACAGAATGTGATATCGACTTTTGATATATTTTGATATTGGTTTCAGCATTTCGCTATTTCACTTATCGTCTTTTCGCTGTTTCCCTTATCGGATTTTCATTGTTTTAGAATCTATTTTTCGCAATTAGCTTTTCATAATCGACTTTTTGCTGTTTTTCTATTCTTTGAAACAGTCATTAATACGCGTAGGTTTTAATAAGACCAATACTTTGATGATATTTTCATTTATTTGTTATGATTTCGAGATTCGTAAGATTTGTAATTTATCTCCTAAAACTACAAAAGGATTCCTAAATGGCTTTATGCCCTTTTTATAAAATTTCTTGTTTTATTAAAAAATAAAAGAGTAAATATAAAACTTATCCTATTTTATCTAAACAATGAAGGATTCTATCCTAATTTTTTTTAAAGGGTCCCCATTATTCTTTTTCCTAATTCTAAAGATAATGGGGTGTTGTTGAGTACCAAAACAATTGGTGACACATTGGATGAAACAATTAATCTCTGTAAGATGTCAATCTTTATCAAGAAATTTCTTTAGAAAGTTTAAAAATGATTGAAATCTAGATTGATATAGATAACTTTAAAATGAAATGATTCGTTTTATCATAAAGTTTCTCAAGGTTTGTTATAGATGAATATATATATATATATATATATATATATATATTTTTATTTATTTATTTATTTTTTGTGTAAATGAGTCGCTAAGAGGTTGAAAAGATAAAGTAAAAACTATAGAAGTTTAGCATATTGAATAAAATTATTAGTCATTGGTAGAGCCACTGCTGCCAGCAGGCATTCATAACCTCGACAGGGTTACCATTTAACCAAAATGAACCAGTATCCCATCCATATTACAATAAAATCCTTTAGAGGCAATGGATTTCCTCTCTCTCTCTCTCTCTCGCTAGCTATATATATATATATATATATATATATATATATATATATATATACACTTTAAAGTCATTATCTTGGTTTGGTAGCCAGAAAATGATAATGTGATTCACAAGTTATAATAAAATTGAACAAGCCGACTCATGATGAGATCTCTTGTCTCAAAGTCTGGAGACTAAATGCCACTATATTGGTTTGGTTTCCAATAGTGATAATCTCAATTTTATTAGTTTCCTATGATCATGGTAAGCAGGTTCGTGATGAGACCTCTTAACTCTTAACTTTTTTTATATTTTTTAATTACACTTTGATTTTTTTTTTTTAAATAAATGGATGTGGAGGTTTCATTCACTCTTTACGAGTCTTGGATGACCTCTTTAAGTAAAATATGCTAAAGACTTCATAGTAATTTATGCTTTTATAAAGATAACTTTTCAAAACCAATTCACAACAAATAGATTTTTAAAAAGTTTCAAACCAAAAGATTTCACAACTAAATTATTATCTTATTTTAAAGCTTTAAAATAGATTCAATACTTATATTCCAATTTAAAGTTTTGCTTTCTAAATTGTTCCTTAAATAAGTTTAACAATTCAAAAATAAAGAGAAACTTCCAATGTGTTTTTCAAAAGCGTAGTACTTTTAGTAACAAAAGGAAATGATATATAAAAATATTTACATATTGTACAAAAGAACTTATGTTCTTTCAAGAAAAATATTTTTTGAGTATAAGTCCATTAACATGAATAATTTCCTTTTTCCCTTGTAAATCTTGCAAGATGAAAGTTGATGGACCTATCTTCTAAAAAATTTGAAAGGGACCAAGCCAAAGTTTTTGAAATTTGTATGTTTTCCTTTGTCCTCATGCACTTTATCCCATTTCAAAACCAAGTCTCCGATTTCAATTTTTTTATCTTTCACTGAATTTACATCAAATGAAGCTTTGACCAATTTTTGATGGTGAACATGGACTAGCTAGCTTAACTTTATTTCTTTCCTCTTCCATCTTAAGGATTTAAGACATTCGTAATTATAAAGCAGAAGAAGGTTGTTCTTCAAAATTGAACTAGGGCTGATGAGGGGAGAGCTAGGTTCGGAGGTAGGATAACTTCTTTCCCGTAAACAAATGAAAAGGGGAAGTATCTATTGAGGTTTTCTCAGTTATTCTATTAGCCCATAAAGCAAATATTAAAGCTTTGTGCCAATTCTTTTGATTTTGGTCGATAGTTTGTTTGATGATCCTTATAATATTTTTATTAGTGTATTTTGCTAAGCCATTTCCCTGAGGGTAATAATTTGTAGAATACTTAAGTTTAAATCCTCTCTTTAAAACAAATTTAGCCATTTCATTTCCAGAAAAATAAGAAGCATTGTCAAAAATAAGAGCATGAGGGATACCAAACCTGGTAATAATAAATTGATCAATGAATTCAATGATGCTCTTAGAATTGGCTGGCTTCAAAGGTATTTCCTCTACCCATTTTGTAAAATAATCTGTTGCAATCAAAATGTACCTACGTTATTTGGAAGAATGAGGAATGATCACACCTATTATGTCCAGTCCCCATTGCTCAAAAGGTTGTTCGATGTTAACTGGTTGCAAGCACATGGAAGGTTTCCTCTGTCTTCCTGAAGCAGTTTGACAAATTTTACATCTTCTTACATACATGTGGGTATGTTTGGATAAAGTCGGCCAGTAATATCTAGCATGCAGAATTTTGTGAGCCATTGTATCTCCACTATAATGTCCACCTGCTGGCCCAACATGAAGTTCCTATAAGACCTTTTCTGGTTTAGTTTTTTCCAAACATCTTAACAAAACATAATGATATTTTTTTTTCTAAATAACACATCATTGATGAGTTGATATTGATTGGTTTTCTATCTCAAGGCTCTCTCTTTTCTTAACATCTAGTTCAAGTGGAGCATAACAATTTTTCAAATAAAAGATTAGGTTAGCATATTGAGACTGAGTATTAACAGGGAGTACCTCTGTGATTTGTTCAATATTACCTATTACTTCATCTATTGATGTATCATTCATTCCCGTGACTAACCTGCAAAAACCTTTACCTTTTACAATTTTAGCGGGTTTGATTTCTAGACCATATTCTTGTAATGCAGTAACCCAATTAGCCCTTTTTCTCCTAACTCCTTTTTTATAAGAAATTGCCTGACTGCTGAGAAAGGAACAATAACTTTAACATGAGTTTTTAGAAGAAAATGTCTAATATTTGATAGCTTTGTAAACTGCAAAGGCTTGCTTCCCTACTCCTGAATAATTTAATTCAGCTCCTTGAAAATTTGAGCTGAAAAAAGCAATAGGAGCTTCGATTTTCTGTTCATTTGGTTGTGTTAAGATTGTTGCATATGATAATTCAGAGGAAAAATTATATAAAATAAATTGATGAGAAAAAATTGGGAGTTGATAGAGAAGGGGCATCAATTACAGCTTGTTTGATTGCTTTAAATGCTTCTCTTTCATGATCACCCCATTTAAAAAGCGAATCTTTTTTTATCATTGTTTGTAATGGTAGGACAATTTGAGAAAATTCGGGGACAAATCTCTTAACAAAATTGATTTGGCCAAGAAAATATTGCATTGATTTTTTGGTATGTGGTAATGGAATTTCTGAAATTGTTTTAATTCTTTCTGGATCAATACAAATTCCATGTTTGGATAAAATAAAACCAAGCAGTTTACTATCACTAAGAGAAAAAAATGATTTCTTGGGGTTTAGAGAAATTCCATACCTTCTGTATCTTTCAAAGATCTTATTTAAATCATGCAAATGATTATTTCTCTTCTTTGAATATATGGTAATATCATCTAGATATACCAAAACAGTTTTATTAATCAACCCTTTGAAATCAATGTCCAACCCTTTCTAGAACGTAGCTCCTGCATTCATTAATCCAAAAGGCATTTTCTGATATGCATTTGTTCCCCACTTTAATATGAACGTAGTTTTTAATCGGTCTTTTGGATGAACAAGGATTTGATTGTATCCTGAAAATCCATCTAAAAAAGACATTAATTCAAAAACAACAACTAATTGCAGAACTTGTTCCATTGATGGGAGGGGAAAGTTGCCTTTTTGACATGCCTTATTTAAATTCCTAAAATCAATACAAATGCGAATATCACCACTCTTCTTTCTAACCGGTACAAGATTGGAAACCCATTTGGAATGTCTCACTGGAAAGATGATTTTGGCCTTTAAAAGTTTATTCAACTCACTTTTAATATAAGTTTCCAAATTCGGATGTATCTTCCTAAGTTTTTGCTTAATGGGTTTAACATCTGTTACCATTGAGATGATGTGTTGAATGATGGAGGTGATCCAGGTGGATATTGGTGTCCACCCACCAATTCCACCTGGACCCCCCACCATTGTTTCTTTAAGTTTTTCAGTTTCCTTAATTGTAGCACAATTTACTATTTTTAGCCGTTTTTCAGGTCTTGAACTTCCGGAGCCATTTTGAGGCCCTAAACGACGTTTTTTGGGAAAATTGGGAGCAACATGGGTCAATGAAGTGATAGATGTTGCTCTTCCCAAAGTTGTAGTGCTCGAATAGATATTTCTAATGAGGTATTGTGTGCGTCAAATGGAGATCGTATGCCAAAGTTACGACCCCAGGAAGTTGATGTACCAATTTACCCAAATGGGGCCCATAGTTTGGCGCTTCATCTCCTAGGGTTAGGTTTTTGGATGTTTATGGTTTTACATTATTTCTCAACAATAAATAGGCCTTCGAGCCTCATACACAGTTCGGAGGCATGTAGCCACCGCATCTCTTCTCAGAGATAAGCTACCATAGCCCTAGCTAGTTTATTTCCATTTCTATTTGTAAGCATATTTAAGTATTTTACAGTAATGAAATGAAGTATTATTTATGTTGCATCTCTATTTGTATGGTTATATCTATATTTTGTTGCATTCCTGTTTAAATTTGGATCAGTGGTATCAGAGCGGTCTGCTCTTTCTTTGTCTTTCTTTGCATGTCCTCAACGAGGTCGGGATATAAGGAGTTAGGGCTTGAACTGGTCGAACCTTTGCAAGACCAGCCTCGTAAATCCCTACGGCCTCCAATGGCAGACGAAAAGAAAGAAGACGGGGTAGAAGATCCTATCAAAATTTTGCTCAAAGAGGCCCTTGAGCGACAAAGGAATGCAATGATGGAAAACTTTGTCCAGATCCTTTAGCGGTTACCCAGGGGCGACACATCTACTTCCAGCAACTACTCTGGAAGCGCCACACCCTTTAAGGTACAAGTTAACTTTGACATTCCCATATTTGAGGGTCAGATAGATGCAGACGTCATAGATAAATGGTTAAATCTACTAGAAGTGTATTTTTCTGTTCGTTATTTTTCTGGCCAGGAAAAGATTACTTTCGCTCTTCTCAAAGCTGCCCCCCACATCAAGGACTAGTGGGAAACCTACTGCAAGTAGAAGGATGAAAGTACAGCCTTAGTGTTTTCAACGACACCCACTTGGAATTCATTCCGAGATGCCATCAAGGAGTAGTACTACCATGTCAGAAGCTATGAGGATCAACACATAAGGTGGACCATGCTGCGGCAGGGAAGGGACCAAGACGTGCCAGATTTTACAAATATTTTCCATACGCTTCACACAAATTTAGGTATCAAGGATTCAGAGCAGCATTTGGTACTCAAATACCACGAATTTCTGCATAGGTACATCCAGGATGAAATAGAATTCCTGAACATCTCCTCACTCAGTACGACATACTGTTATTCCATCAAGATCGAGCAAAAGTTTAAATAGAAGAAGCGGGACTTTAGATCTGCGAATCCAAAACAAGGGAAAGGTTCCCCCAAACCGCAGAACAAAGGACAAAGCCAAGGCGGGGTGACCCAAGACAACCCGCCAAATCCGCAAGAAAAGAACAGGGCCGCGAAGCCGAAAAAGGACATGGGAAAGTGGTGCGAGTTCCATAAGAGCTCCACTCACAGCACAAGTGAGTGTCGGGTCAAACAGTCACTGGTGGCCGAGCTAAAGGTTTCAGAATCAGATGCATGTTCTGACTCTGAGTCAGAACCCGACAGGGGGAATGACAAAGGGAAGCAGATTATTGATGCAGAGCCCAATGCCACTGTTGCCACCAAGAAGATCCAAAAGGAATAAACCGAATATCTAGACGAGGAGGAGCGTCTCTTCCACTTCCAGATGTGGGTAAAGGGCTCCCCGCTACAGTTCATTGTCGACTGTGGGAGCCAAAAGAACCTCATTTCGGCAAAGGTCATGAAGCGGCTGGGCTTAACTACCACAACACATCCACAACTGTACACCATCGGGTGGCTTCACCAAGGATGGGATCTTCGCGTGAGCCATTAGTGTTGCCTTCCACACAACATCAAGCCCTTCACGGATGAGGTATTGTGTGAAATTTCTCCCCTTGATGTTTGTGATGTATTTTTAGGCCAACCATACTTGTGGAAGCGACATGCTGTGTATGAATCAAGGCCTCATGCTGTTATTGTTACTTTGGGAAATATGTTGTAGAGGATACCGGAGGTAGCATTGCCTACCTCCATCTCTTGTGATACTGCAAAACAATGCAGTAAGCTCATTTCCAAAACCGGGAAATTTATTTTCCTAATGATACGCCCTCAAGGAAAGAAGAATACGGTGGCCACAACCTCTAGACAGGGCCCCTCCACATGAAAACTACAGATGCACAAGGTCGTGGAGGAGTACGAGGACATCTTCACCTCCCCGCAGGGGTTCCTTTGCACTGTCAGGTCAAGCACTCCATCGATATGACCCTAGGTGTGTCGCTAGCCAATGGACCAATCTATCGTCGCTCCATTTTGGAGAATGACAAAATAAAGAGGCAAATTCAAGAGCTATTACAGAAAGGTCACATCCATCCGAGTTCATCGTCTTGTGGGAGCCCGATTGTGTTGGTACAGAAGAAGGATGGGACTTGGAGACTCTGTATTGACTATCAGGTGCTGAACAAGATCACTGTTCGGAATAGGTACCCGATCCCACAGATTGATGACCTCATTGACCAATTGAAGGGGGCAAAATATTTTAGCAAAATTGATTTGAAGTCAGGGTATCACCAGATACCAATCGAACCCTACAATGTGTGGAAGACTGCCTTCAAAGCCAAGGAGGGCCTTTTCAAATGGCTGGTTATGCCTTTCGGTTTGATGAATGCTCCTGTGACCTTCATGAGGCTAATGGATGACATCTTGCGGCCATTCACCAACTCATTTGTAGTGGTATACTTGGATGACATCCTGATCTTCAGTCAGAATTGGGAAGAACACCTCCACCACATCCGACAGGTTCTCCAAACACAGCGGCAACACAAGTTATGTGCCAATTTGGAGAAATGCACTTTTGGCATGACCCAAGTTCAGTATTTGGGATACGTTATTGATGAACGGGGAGTGCATGTGGATCCAATCAAGATATAAGTCATTTAGGATTGGCCATCTCCAACCACTTTGACAGAGCTCCGTAACTTTCTAGGTCTTACCAACTTCTACATCAGGTTCGTGTTGGGATTTTCTCATATCACTTGGCCCTTGAGTTAAGTCACCAAGGAAGGAGAAAAAGAAAAATACTTTTGGTCTGAATCTCAACAGAAGGCATTCACAGAGTTGAAACATCACCTATGCTTGGCACCAATGCTTGCATTACCATACTTGCAACAACAATTTTAGATTGAGACAGATGCCTCTGATTATGCTATTGGGGCAGTCCTTACTCAACATGGCATCCAGTGGCATATCACAGTCAGACACTTTCAGACACAGTCTAGAAGTATTCCACTTATGACAAAGAGATGTATTCCATTGTGCAGGCTTGCCGACAATGGAAGCATTACATTTTGGGGAAGGAAACGGTCATCCACACAGAAAACTGGCCCCTGCAGTTCATACAGACCCAAGGGAAATTGCAGAATGATCACCATCAGAAGTGGTCCACATACCTGCAACAATTCCATTTGAATATCAAGTATAATAAGGGCAGCACTAATAATGTTGCAGATTGCCTCAGTCGACCACCGATCATAGCGTTAACCACCGTGCTCAACTCTTGTGGGCACGAGACTTCTGATTTGCCTCTTCTCTACTAAAGCGACCCATAATTTGGCCACACATACCAGACACTCTTGGAGGGTCAACATGTTCCATATTTTCACCTCCAGGATGCTTTGTTATGCCACCTGGTTCACCTTTGTGTTCCTTCAAGCGAGCGTGCCAAGATGATTTGGGAAGCACACTACAATTGGGTTGCTAGGAATTTCGGGGTTGAGAAAATGGTGGCAGTACTACAGAAGTATTTCTATTGGCCTAATCTTCGACAGGATGTCGGGAAGTACATCAGATCCTGCACTGCCTGCACCATTTCCAAACTGACCATCAAGAAGTAAGGCCTTATACCCCGTTGCCTACCCATAGTCGACCTTGGGAAACCATCTCCATGGATTACATGTCGGGCCTTCCTTCCACTAAGCATGGAAACAACTGTTTTTTTGTGGTCATCGACTGCTTCACGAAGATGGCCATTATGGCGACTTGCAAGAAGAATATCACAACAAAATCCACAACTAAACTCTTCATTGAACGAGTGTGGGTACACTTTGGGATCCCACAATCTATCATCTTAGATAAGGACAACAGGTTCCTCAGTACATTTTGGTCCAGTCTCTGGTCGATGCTCGACACCAAACTCACTAAGTCCATAGCCTTCCATCCCTAAATTGATGGTCAGACATCAACAGGAAGATCGTACACATTCTGTGCATGTACAACTCAAAGAATCCATACACATGGGATAAGAGCCTCCCCTATGTTCAACAAAACTATAACCGGACTCTACACAACTCGACTGGCCAGATCCATTTTCAGGTGGGCTTGGGATTCCAGCCACTGTGTCCCATTGATGTGGCCATGCCATTTGCAACTACTTAGGTAGATTCGGCTCATGTTCAATCCGAAACAAAGAAGGAAAACAACTTCATTGAGAACATCCAACATATCCGCCAGCAGGTCCATGACATTATGGAGAAATCAAATGCCAAGTACAAGCAGCGACATGATCAACATTGGGTGCCACACAAGTTTCATGTGGGTGACAAAGTTTGGTTTCATTTGTAAAAGGAACGCCTTATCGGAGCCTATCGGAAACTCAGACCACTCCGATATGGTCCTTACACTATTACCAGGCTGTGGGAGACAATGCATTTGAGCTCAACATTCCCCCATCCCTTGGCCTGCACCTAGTTTTCAATGTGGAACACCTTAGGCCATACTTTGCACCATTACTAGACACATCCGACATTGCAGAACAACTCACACCAATAGAGTTAAATATAGATTGCATGGAACAAGCTGCAACTGATCAGATCATGGACACAGAGATCAAGCACACTTGCCATCAGAAGATCCAATTGTATTGAGTTTTTAAAGCAGGCCAACTCCTTCACCAAGGCAAGTGGTTCACCAGGGACCAAGTTGAGCAGAAGTTTCCTCATCTCATGGAGGAACTCAACACAATGGGGACCATTGCTTCCTAAAGGGGCAGGAATGATCTAGGTGGATATTGGTGGCCACCTGCCAATTCCACCTGGATCCCCCACCATTGTTTCTTTCAGTTTTCCAGTTTCCTTAATTGTAGCACAATTTACTATTTTTAGCAGTTTTTCGGGTCTTGAACTTCTGGAGCCGTTTTGAGGCCCTAGACGACATTTTTTGGGAAAACTAGGAGAAACATGGGTGAGTGAATTGGTGTTAATTTTCCCAAATTTTTAGTCCTCGGATAGATCTTTCTAACGAGGTATTGTGCGCGTCAAACGGAGATTGTATGCCAAAGTTACGACCCCGGGAAGTTGATGTACCAATTTACCCAAACGAGGCCCATAGTTTGGCGCTTCATCTCCTAGGGTTAGGTTTTTGGATGTTTAGGGTTTTCCATTGTTTCTCAACAATAAATAGTCCTTCAAGCCTCATTGTAACAGAGTTCAGAGGCATGTAGTCGCCACATCTCTTCTCAGAGATAAGCTACCATCGCCCTAGCTAGTTTATTCCATTTATGTTCGTAAGCATATTTAAGTATTTTACAGTAATGAAATGAAGTATTATTTATGTTGCATCTATGTGTGTATGGTCATATCTATAATTTGTTACGTTCCTATTTAAATCTGGATCAAGAGGCATCATAAGTTTTCAGATTTTGATAATTCCAAGAAAATATATCTTTATATTGCTTTAACAGATGACTAAAGGCATTTATTTCTTCAGATGAGAGACCAAGACCTAAGTTAATATTTTGGGGTTTTATATTAGATCCTAGGTTAACTAATTCAAATCTCAAAGTTGAACTTTGAAGTTTGCAGTTGTTGACCTTTTTAAATCTGTATTTAGGATCATAAAGATCTTCAAGTTTAAATACAGGTTTTGGCAGTGCATTTTTTACCTTTGATTATTCAATTGAGAATCATATTCATCCCCATCAATTACTTGGTCAAGATAGGATTCTTCAGATGTTAAAAAATCTATGATATCTCCATCATCATTGAATACTCGCCAATTGGTAACATTATCGGGAATGGATGGGCGAAAACCCAACTCTATAGAAAATCCATCTAGACTAAAATCTTCAGGTGGGATTAATTTAGATGCAACATTGTCCAAAAGATCAGCACTGGCGTTTTTTATTCTTGGTATTGGAGTAATATTGAAGGCTACAAAATGTGAAGTAAGATTTTGAATTAAGGATTAATAATGCTTAAGGTGATTTGAAACACACTGGATATTGCTTTTGACTTGTTTTATAACGATTTCAGAATCACCAAAGATTTGAATATATTCAACACCAAGATTTATCACTTTATACAAGCCTTGTACTAATGCTTCGTATTCTGCAATGTTATTAGTACATTCAAATTCTAGCCTACAAGGTACCATAATTTTTTCACCAATAGGGCTTATTAATATACATCTAGCTCTTGCACCTTCACTAGATTTAGAACCATCAAAATAAATTGTCCAAAATAGAGATTCATGCTTATTTACAGCAATATCTACAACATTAATACACATAGTCAAATCTGTTTGCGAATAATTTTCAATTTGAAAAGAAACAAAATTTACAAAAAAAGGAGATTCCTGAGTTGTAAAACTTCCAAAGAATAATTGCCAACGATGCTATTTGTAAAAACTACAGGCTCATTCTCTTCATCCAAATCAGTAACCGAGTGTTTCATATGCTTTTATCTATCTACATGAATTTGATTTGGTTTTCCATTGTAAGGAAGCTAGATATGTGACCAATCTATGGCGAAATAACCATGTAATTTCTCAGACCAATCCCTGCTTAAAATAAGACTGTAAAATTCAGGAATATCAACAATCAAAATATCAATAATCTGACAAACCCTTGAATTTGAGGATAATCTTATTAATTTTTTTTTTAATTCTCCTAAGACCTTAACTTTGGTTCTATCTAACTGCACAATTTGCACAACGGATTTTTCAGGTGTGATGTTCAGTTTGAGACAAAATTAATATGGCATTATATTTGAGGAAGCACCAGAGTCTATTAGGCAATTGTGAACATTTTTATTGAAAATCTCAAAGGTTAATAAAAAAGGAGGGGTATGAGAATTGGACCAATCTCCAATTAGAATTGTATCTGAGGCATCAATTTTGTTAGGGTATCATCTGGACGCTTTCCTTTTCCTAATGAGGCTTTTGTGGTTGGAAAAGGAGATGTAAGGACAACATTTAATTCTTTGAGCAAATTTTTTTTCTTCTTCTTCAATTTACTTACCTCATACATGGAAATATTATCTTTTACTTTCTTCATATCTTCCACAATATTATACTTTATATCTTTATCAGAAACAATAAGATTTTTTGATGTAGAAGGAGAATTGGAAGAGGATGGGATGGATTCAGTAGATTTGGAAGGAGATTTCTTCGTTGTGTTTTTATCCTTATTGATAGGAGTAATTGGTCTTTGTTTTACAGTTGAAGAAGGTGAATCAATGGATTTTTTACTCCTAGTCTCTACAAGTAAGGCTTCTTCTTCCTCCTCATTTTCTGATGTAGTGAGGATGAAATCCCATAATCCATGTGCTTCGACCAACTCTTCTTCTTCTGATTCTTCTACAGATAAAGATAATTCTTCATCCTCTTCTAGATTTGATTCAACGTTAGATATGACATTAGGTGGTTGAGATGACGAAGGCTGAGATTTCTTAAATGGTCTAAAAGGATTTTTTGAGGAATCTGAGACCTGTTTTTTAATCTCGACCATTTCATTTGACATTGTTTTAAGGACTTTCTGTAATCCTTCTAAATCAAAAGGGCCTTTAGATGAATTCTTTTTTGTATCTTCTTTGAAAGTCACTTTCTTAGATTTTCTCTCTTCTTGAGCATTTTTCTTTTCTAAGGCAATAATTCTTTTTTCTACAGCTATTGACTCTTTCATATTATCAACTAAAGTGGATCTATTAGCCCTGTCTACAAAAATTGCGATATTAGAAGGAAGAGCAGAAATATACCACTCATTTTGAACATCAACACCAGGTTTAGAGGTATATGGAATCTTATTTAACAATTTTTTAAACCTAGAATTGAAATATTTGATTTTGTCATTGGGGTTGGCTTTAAGATTGGAGAGATTATTGATTAGAGTAGCAGTTGTGTGATCATCACCAAACTTAGTAAAAAATTGTTCTTCAAATATACCCCAACTAGTGAAAGATGTTGGTGGCAATGAGAAATACCAAGAACCTACAGATCCTTCAAGGGTATATGGGAACGATCTCACTACACAGTTTTCTTCTACTATTCCATTGAGATTAATGGCCAACATAAAATTATGGAGATGTTCTTCAACAAGAAGTCCCTTGTCAGGATTGAACTTTGGCAACCATCTTTGAGGATGCTTAGGTAGAGGATGGAGAGGTGCTTCCATCTGAACAGATCCAGGACTAGTCAATGGTCTAGCTGCTGGTGGGTTTTGTTTCCTACTTGCCATTATGGGAACTTGAATAGAAGGTGTTATAATAGTAGAAGAAGTTGACTATGTGGAAGAAGAAGCAACCCCTGTGCTAGTGCTGGTTGAATGAGCACCAGTTGATTGCGACGAGAGAGAATGAAAGGGAGGATTAAGCGGTGGAGAGAAAAATGGCGATGAAGGTGTTTGAGGTGGAGTTGATGATAAAATCTCGCTGGTGATGATTGAGCTTCAGATTTTTTGGGTCTTTCTTCGGTGGGAAGGTAAGGGAAACTCAAAGGGAGTGATCCCGAATTTCTCACTTTGAGAATGAGTCAAAATACGTGAAGTGGGAAAAGATGATGATACGCTACCTTCAGATAACTCAGAATGTTGAGGCTTTTCTTGGGAAATAGAGATTCCTTCTAATTTCTCAATTAAAGTCTGAACTTCAGGTAACTCCTGTAAAGGAGGTTGATCAATTGTCTTAGGGCATGTACTAGGAGATTTGGTTACAACTTCTGGTCTAGGGGTAGGAGATTTCGAGTGAGATTTGGAAGTCGAGGGAGATTTTGAGGGTGAATGACTCTTCAGATGACCTTTTGATTTGGGATTAGACCTTGTTTCCATTCATAGTTGGGGGACCTCTTTCTAGTGCCAAAAATGTTGAAGGCTAGAACTTGACTACCTCAACATCGGGGAATGCCACCAGGTCGGGAGCTTAAAGAAACTCCGTTTCCGTTGAAATTGGTGGGTCCGACTCGGTATAAAGGGACTAGTTTCCTGTTTTAAAGAGATTTAATATAATAACAAGATGAAAACTGATGAAATGATTTTATAGTTAATGATAAAATTACTAAATAAACTTATTCTACTTATTTCCTGGGATAATACATCTTTGTATGTGATTAAAAGAAAGATTTCACAAACCATATAACAATATAGATCATTCAATACTTTGATGAAAAGAAAGCATATATGATAAACTAAATTAATTAAATAGTTAATTTATTTAGTTGGTTAAAAATCAATCACATAAAAGATCTCGTTATCTCATACATAATCACAAATCATTCAATTCTGCACATCAATAGTGGTAATGACTGATTGTTTTCAAAGAGTTTATATAACAAAATAACACATAAGAGATTCACTATCTAATTTAGTAATACATAACGATAACATAACGATAATAGTACCCGATGATTAGCGCTTTACTTATGAAAAAGATAGCTTTCAGGCTCAACGTTTCAACTAGATAACTTTGGTTCAAACAATAGTGCAAGTTCAAAGTTGTCTTCTGAAAATTATGGATCCCTTTCTAAATGCATGAAAGGGGTTTAAATAACCTGTTAATATTACAAAAATAGTAAACTTAAAATAAAATTCTTCAAAAAAAACTTCAACAAACTAAGCTAAGATAAAGGACAGCTAAATTAGTGATCTCTTGTAACAAGAACTCATAACTGTGCTCCAGATTAATTCTTCATCTGCTCTCTGAGATCATATATGTCCATGAGCAGCTTTAGCTAGGGGGGGATGTTGATCCAGGTGGATATTGGTGGCCACTTTCCAAGTCCACTTGGACCCCCACCATTGTTTCTTTCAGCTTTTCAGTTTCCTTAATTGTAGCACAATTTACTATTTTTAGCAGTTTTTCGGTTCTTGAACTTCCGGAGCCGTTTTGAGGCCCTAAACGACATTTTTTTGGGAGAACTGGGGGAAAAAGTAATCCTCTTCCTAAAGTTGTAGTTCCTGGATAGATCTTTCTAACGAGATATTGTGTGTGTCAAACAAAGATCGTATGCCAAAGTTACGATCTCGGGAAGTTGATTTACCAATTTACCCAAACAGGGCCCACAATTTGGCGTTTCATCTTGTAGGGTTAGGTTTTTGGATGTTTAGGGTTTTCCATTATTTCTCAACAATAAATAAGCCTTCATGCCTCATTGTAATAGAGTTCAGGGGCATGTAGCCAACACATCTCTTCTCAGAGATAAGCTACCATCACCTTAGCTAGTTTATTTCCATTGCTGTTTGTAAGCATATTTTAGTATTTTACATTAATGAAATGAAGTATTATTTCCGCTACATCTCTGTGTTTATGGTTATCTCTGTAATTTGTTGCATTCCTGTTTAAATCCGGATTAGTGGTATCAGAGCGATCTGTTTTTTCTCTGTTTTTCTTTGCATGTCCCCAACGAGGTCGGGATATAAGGAGTTGTTGAGTCCCAAACTTGCATCTTCCCTATACACCTTTTCAGCCTTCTTTTCCATTTACTTGACCCACCAAGTTGTCAAATCATTGCATATTAGTTTAAAAAGAGCTTATAAAATGGTTTCCTAACTATGTCTTGTGACTGCTGTTTAATTTAGATTTTTGTTCAATCAGCTGCAGAAACTTGTCACCTTCCGCAGCCAGCTCAAGTTTCCACGGCCATTTTGTTGAAGACTATGTTACAGGTGTCCACTGGAGAATCCGGTCACATGGGCAAGCTGCAAATGATGTGTACATGGAGCGTGTCCCCTTGGTTTAGCCGAATCACTCACAAACAACCATGGTCAAGGGCAGTCAAAGCAATGGTCAAACCAAGAGTTTTGCGGTGGTACGACTCTGTTTTTACCACGTGAAGATTTGCGTGGCAAGTTCCTCAATCTCCGGAGGTGTGCTAACACCTGTGGATCGATCCGTGAACCAAATCGAACATCCACCACTCCTTAGATTTAATTGTCACGGCTACCATACTGCTAGATCTCAGGATGTGGTCATTCACGTGTCTGTTTGGCAGCGCAGAATTTAGGAATTAGTTATAGCATCCTCAGTTATAAATAACGCGTTATCATACGCTTGATAGTTAGCTTTTTATATGTAATCTTGACTGTTTTTACGAGCCCACTGTGCCGTGCTCTATCTTTGTCTTATGACTGCATTTTAATATATGAGAAGACAACGTTCTTAAGTTCAATTCGTGACTGAGTATTGATTGGCCGAGGTTGCAGAGGGCCCCTGTACACCGAGGCTCTGTAACTATTGTATAGTTTCTTGCTTGCTTTCATTATGTTACTGCTTTTATAATCATTTTCTTGTATATATTACACTGTTCTGATATTCATGTTAACTGCTGTCCATCTTTTCTTTTATGCTTTCTCATGATTGTTAACTGATCAATGTTTTTCTTTCAAGTTCTTGTAGACAGCCCGGGCAATTTACATAGTTTTAATGACTAATGACATGAAATCATCTTGTCCTTCTGCTGATTTATTTTCTGAGTTTTAATTCCAGCATTGTCATTTCTTTCAGTTCTGTTTTGCTCATTTACTTTCATGCAATTTAGATATCATATTACTCCATTTGTTTATGATTACCTCCTATAGCCAAGCGACTCAAATAGTGAGGGATCAGAATATTAGTTGATGTAGTATGATTTAGTTTACTTTTCTGCAAGTTAGTGATTAGATTACTCATGTCATTTTCAGGAATTGAAATATGAATGTGTAGTTTAGTCTTAGTTTTATTTTATGCAATTTCATTTCCTGCAATTTAGATATCAGATTACTCAATTTGTTTATGATTACCTCCTATAGCCAGAGCGAGTCGAAAGGTGAGGGGTCAAAATATGAGTTGAAGTAGTGTGATTTAGTTTGCTTTGCTTACAGTCTTTGAATTGCTTTGAGTTCAGTTTTTATTTTCTTTTTACACAGCAGTAAGGATATTGGGCTTCATTGTCACTAGCTCATTGTTTTGGTACATTTTTATTTTCTTTTAGGAATTGATCACAGCAAGTTTTGAAACCTTTTTGAGAACTTTAAAGTTTGGAAAATCATTGTAGAAGTCACCATTGCCTCCATACTTGACTTTCAATTCTACCATCTCACATTAGGGAATCAACAGAAGATAAACCCAAAAACAAACCAAAAACTCAAAAACGACAAAGAAATAAGGAATCGGTTATCTTGCATATACAGTGCACTTCACTTCAGCAGTTTACGACTCTTGGATTGACATTTTAAATATAAATTTAGAACACACTAAATTGACCAAACATTTTGGCGCCGTTGCCAGGGAAGTAAAACTAGGTAGCCAATTTCTTAAGAAAAAAAACAAGGAAATTTCAAGGAAGGTAAAAATTAATAACTTCTCAAAGTATGCTCTCCTCTTGCACCCAATGTGATTTGGAGGATCAGAAAAGAGAGTTATTGGTTTAATAATTTCTTGAGTATGCTCTCTTCTTGCACCTATAGTGAATTGGAAGATCAAAAAGAGAATTATTAGCCCGACTTGAAGAAAAATAAAAATGGACATGCATAGAGCAAGAGATTCTAGGGGAAGGTTTTTAGCTAGGGCCAAGAGTTCGATTTTTACAACTCCATCTACTTCAAGGAATAGAAAAGAAACACCTCCATCATCTCCAACTCACACTCCTAGCCTTAGGATTCCTGGAATTCAAGAGGCAATAGTTGAATTAGGAGACTCTCCCACACTATCCACCGAATCTGAGTTAGGAAAAGACCCTTTCTTTACTTCTATAGGAAAACACATTGTAGTTGAGGAAGTAGAATCACCTGAAGAAGAAGAGGGAGAAATTCCTCCTCGTTCACCATTGGTAGAAGAACCAGAGGACTCTGAGGTCTTTGAGGAAACTATCATGACAGAGGAAGTAGTAAACGGATTTGGTAGAGGTAGAGGTAGAGGAGGAGGAGGAAAAAATGGAGGAGGTAGAGGTAACAATGGGGGAAACAGGGATGGAGATAACTCATTCGGATTTCCTATAGTTGATGAGGATTCTTGAGCAACAATGAAAAACATCTCACCATCTGTCCTCCCAAACTTTCATGGGTTACGAAATGAGGATCCTGAAACATTTCTATTTGAGTTTGAAGTCGTGTGTCGAACTTATGATTATCTGGAAGACTCTCAAAAAATCAAATTGTTTCCTTCAACATTGAAGGGAGCTGCTTTGAAATGGTTCATGGGATTAGTCACTCAATCCATTAGGACTTGGAATGATATGAAACAATTTTTTTTGGATAGATACCTGGACTATTGTATGCCCACCAATCACAAGGATGAGGTATTCAAAATGGTGCAAAAAGAAGATGAAAACTTGGAGGATTTACTTGAAAGATTTCAATACAATCTGAAAAGAGCAAAAATGAATAACTTAGATGAGGAAACCTTGAAAGCCCTTCTATTAAAAGCCATTAGAGATGAATGGATAGATATTTTGAACATGATGGGAAAATGAGATATATCTCAACTTCCACTTCATGATATAGCAGAGCTATGTGTCCATCTCTCAAGGGGAAAATCTAAAACTGTAAAAGGGCCTAGAGATCCTTCTCTCATTAGAGCAAACAAATCTGCAACTGGATCAGTAAGTAGGGCTGAGATTGGCAACATGCTTGATGAATTCAAAACTGATATTTTAGGGAGTCTTAGTGAGCAACTAGACACCCTTAAGATACAAAACAATCAGAAAGCAGAAACTGAAGCTTTGGCCATCTTTTGTCCAAAATGTAGGAAGAAACATGCTCTAAGGGAATGTCCCTTGGATGCAAAAGTTGTAGAAACATGTGTGATTTGTTCAGAAAACCATGAGACCAAGGATTGTCCTTCAATTCCTGGGCTCAAAGCTGTCTTTCAAGAAGATCCAAATTCAATTGAGTCTCTCTGTTTTGTTTCAAGGAGACCTTGGTAGGGGCAACAAAATCAAGGGTTTAACAACTCTATGAACTTTCAACCCCCACCAAATTGGAATCCTTGGCAACAACCTTGGTCCCAACCTCAAAATCCTTTTCAATCATGGGTACAAGGTATGCAAAATCCTTATGGGAGATTTTCTCAATTTTATCAATATCCTCCATCTTTTTAAAATCAACAAGCTCCACAACTTCCAAATCAAAAGCCACAACTTTCTTTGCCATTTCCACAACAACAACAACCTTCTCAACAGAATCCAAATTCTCAACTCTTGCTTCCATTCCAACAGAAGACAAATCAACTACCTTCCCAGCCATTGCCGAACCCAAACAATAAAAACCCTCAAAATGCTTACATGGTAGAAGGACAACAATTTCCTACCTATATGATTGTTCCTCTTAATGATGTACAACTCAGATCTGGTAGAATTTTAGACAAGCCTTCTATAGATGCTCAAAAGCAAAGCATTTTTGAGGAAGATTCTCTTGAAGCCAATAAAGGTTTTGAAGCACCTCTTCAAAACCCAAGCACTCAAAAAGAAAAAGAAAAAGAGTCAACCCCCACAACTCCTATAGTTGAGCAACCTGCATCTTCATCTACACCTCCTTTTCCTGAAAGATTACAAATTGACAAAGGGGTAGAAAAACAAATCTTGTTGCCTGATTATGATTTTCTAGATGAATTAAAGAATGTCTGTATCAAGATTCCCTTGTTACAAGCCATTAGAGAGATTCCTATTCTAGCAAAAACAATAAAGGAGTTGAGTCTCAAAAGACCAGGAAGGAAACCAAGAGATACAAGAAGAATCCACCTGGTAGGAAAAATTGCAGATATCATGATGGGAAAAATTACCATGCAGAAGTATGTAGATCCCGGTAGTCCAATTGTCAAAACACATATCAATGGGGTATAAATTCCAAATACTTTGATTGATTTAGGGGCTTCTATCAACATTATGAGTAGACAGACTATGGAACAGCTAAAACTTTCTAATCTTCTTTTTACACCTACTTTACTGCAACTTGCAGATCGATCAATTATCAAACCAGATGGTGTATTAGAAGACATTTCGGTCTCCTTAGATTCTTGGGAATATCCAATAGATTTCATGATTTTAACTCCCAAGAGTAATCTAGGAGGACACCCACTCATTTTAGGAAGACCTTGGCTAGCCACAGCTGATGCTTTTATCAGTTGTAGATCTAGGGATATGTATATTTCTGATGGTAGTTCGACAAAGAAATTCAATCTGTATCCTCCAGCAAAAGCAATTACAGAAGTAGGGGATAATGAATGGGTTGATGATGAGGATACTATACAACCTATCTTTACCATTTTTGAAATCAATGAAGATAGTCAAATTCTGAACATATTAGAAAACTTTGAAACATCTTCAGAATATGACCACACACAATTTCAATTAGATTCTGACATTGAGTATCTATCATCTAGACAAATGTCTCTTTACTCTATGGAAGAGTTTGGTAGTTCTGCCATTGAGATCTTTCCAGGTAAAACATTGAATATCAACAAAAACTTGGAAAAATCACAAGAAGGAGAGCTAACCAAAGTCTTGCAAAAACATTCGACTGCATTAGCATGGGAGTATACTGATATGAAAGGTATTGACCCTAAGACTTGCATTCATCACATCTACATTGAGGAAAACAGTAGACCAATCAGTCAACCTTAGAGAAGGATGAATCCAAACCTTAGGGAGATAGTGAAAGAAGAGCTCCAAAAACTACTCAATGTAAACTTCATTTATCCAATTTCAGATAGCCGATGGGTTTCTCCTTTGGTTATAGTACCTAAAAAGAATGGTAAATGGAGGGTATGCATTGATTACAGGGAATTGAACAAAGCAACTTTGAAGGATCACTTTCCTTTACCCTTTATCGATCAGGTATTAGATACTTTAGCAGGAAAAAAGTACTTTTCATTTTTGGATGGTTTTAGTGGCTATAATCAGATTCAGGTAGCACCTGAAGATCAAGATAAGACCACATTTACCTGTCCATGGGGAACTTTTGCCTACCGAGTACATCCTTTTGGATTATGTAATGCACCCGCAACATTTCAAAGGGCAGTACTAGGAATCTTTTCTGATCTAATCCATGATTGTGTAGAGGTTTATATGGATGATTTTACAGTTTATGGTAATTCATTTGAAGAGGCATTAGAGAATTTGGAAAATGTCCTTATAAGATGTAAAGAAACAAACCTTTCATTGAGTCATGAAAAATACTTTATGATGTTTACTGAAGGTATTGTTTTAGGACATCATATTTCAGGGGATGGGATTAAAGTTGATAGATCAAAAGTTGAAGTCATCTCCAAGTTGCTTATTCCAAATTGTCAAAAAGATGTTAGAAGTTTTCTAGGATTTACTGGGTACTATAGAAGATTTATAGAAAACTTTACCAAAATAGCATCTCCCCTCTTCTAATTATATACAAAAGACTGTGAATTCAAATGGGATCCTGATTGGCAATCAGCATTTGAAACTTTGAAAACAAGAATATCTGAAGCACCCATTTTGAGAGGACCAAATTGGAAACTTCCTTTCCATATTTCTACAGATGCTTCAGATACAGCTCTAGGAGCTGTGTTGGGTCAAAAGGATTTAGTTCCTTATGCCATTTACTACACCAGTAAAAATTTGACTTCCACTGAGTTGAACTATACTGTGACTGAAAAAGAGTTCTTAGCTGTTGTTCATGCAATCAATAAGTTTAGACATTATATAACAGGCTATGAAACTTTTGTCCATACTGATCATTCTGCAATTAGATATCTAATGAACAAACCTGTTACTAATGGCAGAGTTACAAGATGGCTCTTACTTTTACAAGAATTCAATATTACTGTGTTGAATAGACTAGGGAAACAAAATACAGTAGCTGATTTCTTGTTTAGGATCCAAAATACTAACGAAGATTCTCCTGTAGAGGATAAGTTTCCAGATGAATATTTATTTGCAGTAACTACTAAGACTCCTTGGTATGCAAATATTGCTAACTATTTGGTTACAGGGAAGCTACCTCCACATTTATTTCCTAGTGAAAAAAGAAGAATTATTCAGGAGAGTTCAAATTATTCATAGATTTCTAACGAATTGTTTAAAACAGGGCTAGATTGTGTGATCAGAAGATGTGTTCGGGAAGATGAAATGCCTGACATCCTCAAGGCATGTCATGATGAACCATGCAGTGGACACTTTGCTGACAAAAGGACGACCTATAAAATCCTTTCTTTACGATATTATTAGCCTTCCCTCTTCAAAGATACAAAACAATATGTCAGAAGGTGTGACAGCTGCCAAAGAGTAGGGAAACCGACTCTTTCAAATGAAATGCCATTACAAGCATAGGTACTCATCGAACCCTTTGAAAAATGGGCTTTATATTTCATTGGACCCATTAATCCACCATCTAAACAGAAGAAGTATATATTGGTATGCACTGATTATGTCACTAAATGGGTAGAAGCCAAAGCATTACTTTCTGCTACTGAAAATTCAGTTGTTAATTTTCTTTATGAGGATATTTTTACTCGTTTTGGTGTCCCAAGAGAAATTGTGATAGATCAGGGAAGCCAATTTACATCCAACATGATGGAGAAGCTGATGGAAGAATACAAAATCAAGCACAGAAAATCTACTCCTTACCATCCACAAGCAAATGGTCAAGTGGAGTCTACAAACAAGGTTATTGAAAGCATCATCACCAAAACTGTTCATCTACACAGAAGAGATTGGGCAGAAAGGCTTCCCGAAGCCTTGTGGGCCTACAGAACTACATGGAGGAATACAACAAGACATTCTCCCTATGAACTCGTTTATGGGAAAGAAGTCCTGCTCCCCATTGAGTTTCAAGTCAAGACTTTCAAGATGGCAGTTCAGTTGGGGATGAATCTATCAGAAGCCCAAAAGCACAGAATGGAGCAGCTGAATGAGCTAGATGAGATCAGACAAGAAGCAATTTTAAGAACTGATCTAGTTCAACATCAAAGAGCTAAGTGGCATGACAGATACATCAAAGAGAAAAAGTTTCAAGAGGGAGATTGGGCACTACTGTTTGATTCGAAGTTTAAAGACTTCAATGGTAAATTTCAGATCCATTGGCTTGGGCCATATGAGATTGACAAAGTCTTTAGCAATGGAGCGGTAAGAATCAAGACCATTGATGAATTTCAAACTCCTCTTATTATGAATGGCCACAGATTGAAAATTTATCATAAGCCACTCTCAAAAGAGGATTTTTTCAAAATGTTTCAAGAGAATTCTGCAATAAGGCTGGTGAAGAAGAATCCTTCTTCCCCACCAACCTAACCTTTGTTTCTTTCAGTTAAAAAAAAAAAAACATAAAATAAAATAAAATAAAATAAAATAAAAAATAAAATAATTTTTTTTTGTATAAGCCTGAAAACCAATCACTGATTGGCGGTCTTATACAGAAAATGTAGAGTGAAAATCAGGGACACCTGAAACTCTATATTTTCCAAAAAAAATTCTCCCCTTCTTTTTCATTTTCACTCCACTTCATTTGCCATTTCACTCCATCTCCATTTCATTTTCATTTCACTTCACTCTGCTTCATCTCACTCCATTTCATTCATTTCATTCCATTTCATCAATAAATGTCTCTTTCAGGACCATTTCCACTCAGTTAGTTATTATCTAACCATCTTTGTTCAGCCAAGTGGGCACTGTGTCAGTTTCCGCAGCTGGAAGCAATTTCCACAGCCAGAAGCAGTTTCCGCAGCCACCACTCTATTTTTCAAATTTACAGTCAAAATGTTAGTGCAATAATCATGGAAATGCAGGTGTGATTGAGCATATGCTATGAAGACATGGAGCATCTCCAGACATCAATAAAGAGCAGTTGGTTAAAGGCTAATGGACAACAAAATGACAAGGATTCCAAAGGTATGAGCAAAAATTTCTTTCAAATAGCAATTAAAGGCACAATTTTGCATAGTTGTCAAACCATAAAAGCTCTACTATGTGCAATGATTATCACGATAGCTCCATTACCCACTACCATCCCACGACATTATTCCGCACACCATGCATTTATTCCTTAACGGTCTCATGATTGATTTTCGGGTTTAACTCATAGTCGACTGCACTTTCATACCCCACTTGTAATCATGAGATGTGACCTATTTCATTACGGCTCCTCTCCACCACATTTTCCGCAGCCATTCATTAAACGTGTAACATTTCATACGCAGCCGTTCAATTCAAAATCCGAACTCCACTTCATTCCCTTACCATTATGTTAAGACCATCTTCTTCACATACGTCTGCACTTCATTTTGTGAACTCACCTTGGCTGCTCATCCTCTGTTTCCGCTTGCAGTTCCGAAACATTCCCGTTACCTGTTATCCTCCAATTGCAGCCACTGTATTTTTGCCATAAACCCTGCAACCGAGCCACCTTACTTCTGCTAAACCCTCACATGCAATTGAATTTTCAGTTGAATTTCAAAACAGAGGAAAGGATGGGACGATTACTAAGGGCAGAACCGGAAGGACCTAAATATTTAGAAGGTTACCCTCAAGAAAAAGATTTGCTGAAGAAAGCAAAATGGTTACACTTCATCCAAAAATTTAAGGGCCATAACAAGGAGGTAACAAAAGCCTTTGCACGGTATTTCGATGGCCAGATGGTGGAAAGTGGAGACTTAAAGCTCACGGTCACTGAAGCCTCAGTAGCAGCTGCCACAGATTTGCCCCAGGAAGGTGAGCGATGGTTTAAAAACAAAAGCGTGGACGAGCAGGCATGGAGAATTATGTTACGTAACCCAGGTATTGACGTTACTGTGTTTACAAAAGAAATTCTTGTTCATGCATTGAAAGAAGAATGGGCCAGCCTACTGTTAATCATCCAAAAGTTTATCACTTGCGAAGGACGCTTTGGTTCAATGTACATGTATCATGCTAGGCTATTGATGAACTTCTTAGAGAGTCAAATGCTTAATTTGCATTATTTCTTACTGCTGAGTTTGAAAAAGATGAGTACCACAGTCCAAAATAACATAGGAAATATAGAACCTCATTTATACCATCGCGGACTTGTAAGGATTCTCATTGAAGACCAACTGAAGAAAAATAAAGATACCTGGGAATGGTTCTTAGTAAGAAATTACTTTCAAGAGCCATCTGAGGCACCTGAAAGTAGTACACCAAAGACACCGAGAAGGAGTAGGAGAAAAGAAAAGAGTTCCATAGTCCAAGACTCTCCTATTACCAAAAATCAAGAAGTTGGTCAAAAAGAAAAGGAGAAAAGAACTAAGGACAAGAAACAGAGAAAATTGAAAGGCAAAAGAAACATAGAAGAAGTCTACCAATCACCTGAGCCATCTATAGAGGAAGACTATCAAACATTGTCTGAGAGACTAGTGCATCTTCAAAAACAAGCTGCTACAGCAAAGAAGAAGGAAAAAGGAAAACAGAACATAGAAGAAGGGAGTACTAGTCCACAGTATTTAAGAAGAAGCAACAGGCTTAGAGGAAGGGGGAGTAAAACACAAGTAAAACGGCCCCACTTCATTGACTTGGGTGGGGAAACACCTGAGAAACCTCCAGCTGGCCGTAGTCCACCTCGTCCTTAGCCAAGTATTGAAACTAGTCCTCCACATGTTGATGAAAGCCCTTCTCGGCCAGAGCTAGAAAGCAGTCCTCCTCCTCAACAAGACTTTGTAGGCAGTCCAAGAAAAACACCTGAAATCGATCCAAGTCAATAGGAGGTGTATGATTGCCTTGAATCTTTAGAAAAGACAGCTGCATGCCCGAGTACCACTCTGCCCCACATGACACAAGATGCACAAGTCCAATCCTTAAAGCAAGAAGTGTTTGAATTAGAGGTTCTAAATAGGCATATTAAGCAAGAAAATGAAGCATTTAAGGAGCAGAGCAAAGTGGAAAAAATTATTCATGATAATACTATGCTTCATTTGGGACTATGGCAAAAGAAGAACAAGAAACTAAAGAAAAAGCGCAGAAAGTTGAGCAGAGAATTAATCAATCTCAAATTCAGATGTCTGATAAGGAAACCTAGGATGGTGGTAACACCAGAAAGAAGAGAAGAGGACTGGATGTCCTAGCAGAGGCTTCAGAACATATGGATTAAAGGGGAATGACTAAAATTTTGGTTGCATGAGGACATGCAACACCTTCACAGTGGGGGTATGTTGAGTCCCAAACTTGCATCTTCCCTATACACCTTTTCAGCCTTCTTTTCCATTTACTTGACCCACCAAGCTGTCAAATCATTGCATATTAGTTTAAAAAGAGCTTATAAAATGGTTTCCTAACTATGTCTTGTGACTG
This sequence comes from Pinus tabuliformis, assembly GCA_031772625.1. Taxonomy (NCBI): domain Eukaryota; kingdom Viridiplantae; phylum Streptophyta; class Pinopsida; order Pinales; family Pinaceae; genus Pinus; species Pinus tabuliformis. Next base: position 927,552,059 of record CM062814.1, read on the forward strand.
CTGTTTGATTTAGATTTTTGTTCAATCAGCTGCGGAAACTTGTCACTTTCCGCAGCCAGCTCAAGTTTCCGCAGCAATTTTGTTGAAGACTATGTTACAGGTATCCACTGGAGAATCCGGCCACATGGGAAAGTTGCAAATGATGTGTACATGGAGCGTGTCCCCTTGGTTCAGCCGAATCACTCACAAACAGCCATGGTCAAGGGCAGTCAAAGCAGTGGTCAAACCAAGAGTTTTGCGGTGGCATGACTCTGTTTTTACCACGTGAAGATTTGCGTGGCAAGTTCCTCAATCTCTGGAGGTGTGCTAACACCTGTGGATCGATCCGTGAACCAAATCGAACAACCACCACTCCTTATATTTAATTGTCACGGCTACCATACTGCTAGATCTAAGGACGTGGTCATTCACGTGTCTGTTTGGCAGCGTAGAATTTAGGAATTAGTTATAGCATCCTCAGTTATAAATAATGCGTTATCATACGCTTGATAGTTATCTTTTTATATGTAATCTTGACTATTTTTACGAGCCCACTGTGCCGTGCTCTATCTTTGTCTTATGATTGCATTTTAATATATGAGAAGACAGCGTTCTTAAGTTCAATTCGTGACTGAGTATTGATTGGCCGAGGTTGCAGAGGGCCCCTGTACACCGAGGCTCTGTAACTATTGTATAGTTTCTTGCTTGCTTTCATTATGTTACTGCTTTTATAATCATTTGCTTGTATATATTACACTGTTCTGATATTCATGTTAACTGCTGTCCATCTTTTTCTTTTATGCTTTCTCATGATTGTTAACTGATTAGTGTTTTTTTTTTCAGGTTCTTGTAGACAGCTCGGGCAATTTACATAGTTTTAATGACTAATGACATGAAATCATCTTGTCCTTCTGCTGATTTATTTTCTGAGTTTTAATTCCAACATTGTCATTTCTTTCAGTTCTATTTTTCTCATTTACTTTCATGCAATTTAGATATCATATTACTCCATTTGTTTATGATTACCTCCTATAGCCAAGCGACTCAAATAGTGAGGGATCAGAATATTAGTTGATGTAGTATGATTTAGTTTACTTTTCTGCAAGTTAGTGATTAGATTACTCATGTCATTTTCAGGAATTGAAATATGAATGTGTAGTTTAGTCTTAGTTTCATTTTATGCAATTTCATTTCCTGCAATTTAGATATCAGATTACTCAATTTGTTTTTGATTACCTCCTATAGCCAGAGCGAGTCAAAAGGTGAGGGGTCAGAATATGAGTTGAAGTAGTGTGATTTAGTTTGCTTTGCTTACAGTCTTTGAATTACTTTGAGTTCAGTTTTTATTTTCTTTTTACACAGCAGTAAGGATACTGGGCTTCATTGTCACTAGCTCACTGTTTTGGTACATTTTTATTTTCTTTTAGGAATTGATCACAACAAGTTTTGAAACCTTTTTGAGAACTTTAAAGTTTGGAAAATCATTGTAGAAGTCACCATTGCCATCCATACTTGGCTTTCAATTCTACCATCTCACATTAGGGAATCAACAGAAGATAAACCCAAAAACAAACCAAAAACTCAAAAACGAAAAAGAAATAAGGAATCGGTTATCTTGCATATACAGTGCACTTCACTTCAGTAGTTTACGACTCTCAGATTGACATTTTAAATAGCAATTTAGAACACACTAAATTGACCAAACAGGAGTTAGGGCTTGAACTGGTCGAACGTTTTCAAGACCAGCCTCGCAAATCCCGATGACCTCCCATGGCGGATGAAAAGAAAGACGAGGGGGCAGAAGATCCTATCAAACTCTTGCTCGAAAAGGTCCTTGAGCGACAAAGGAACGTGATGATGGACAAGTTTGCCTAGATCCTTCAACGACTACCCAGGGGTGACGCATCGGCTTCCAATAGCTACTCTGGAAACGACACACCATTTAAGGTACAAGTTAATTTTGAAATCCCCATATTCGAGGGTTAGATAGATGCAAATGCTGTCGATAGATGGTTAAATTTGCTAGAGGGTTATTTTTCTGTTCATGATTTTTCCAGTTGGGAAAAGATTATTTTCGCTCTTCTCAAAGCATCCCCCACGTCAAGGACTGATGGGAAACCTACTGCGAGCAAAAGGATGAAAGTACAGGCTCACTATTTTCAGCCACACCCACTTGGGATTCATTCTGGGATGCCATCATGGAGCAGTACTACCCTGTCGGAAGCTATGAGGATCAATACATAAAGTGGACCACGCTGCAGCAGGGGAGGGACCAAGGCGTGCCGGAGTTTACCAATATTTTCCATACCCTTCGCACAAAGTTGGGTATCAAGGATTCAGAGTAGCATCTGGTACTCAAATACCGCGGCTGCCTGCACAAGTACATCCAGGAAGAAATAGAATTCCTGAACATCCCCTCGCTCAGCACGACATATTGATATGCCGTCAAGGTCGAGCAAAAGTTTAAATAGAAGAAGTGAGACTTTGGATCTGTGAATACGAAGCAAGGGAAAGGTGCCCCCAAACTGCAGAACAAAGGAAAAATCCAAGGCAGGACGAACCAAGACAACCTGCCAAATCTGTAAGAAAAAAACAGCGTTGTGAAGCCAAAAAAGGACACGGAAAAGTGGTGTGAGTTCCATAAGAGCTCCACTCACAACACAAGTGAGTGTTGGGCCAAGTAGCCACTGGTGGCTGAGCTAAAGGTTTCAAAATCAGATGCATGTTCTGACTTAGAGCCAGAACTTGACAAGGGGAATGACAAAGGGAAGTAGATTATTGATGCGAAGCCCAATGCCAACGTTTCTTCCACGAAGATCCAGAAGGAGGAACCCAAATATCTAGAGGAGGAGGAGCGTCTCTTCCACTCCCAGATGTGGGTAAAGGGCTCCTTGCTACAATTCATTATCGACAGTGGGAGCCAAAAGAACCTCATTTCGACAGAGGTCGTGAAGCAATTGGGCTTACCGACCACAACACATCCACAACCATACACCATTGGGTGGCTTCACCAAGGAAGGGATCTTCGCGTGAGCCAGCAGTGTCGCCTTCCATACAACATCAAGCCCTTCACGGATGAGGTATTGTGTGACATTGCTCCCCTTGAAGTTTGTGATGTATTATTAGGAAAACCATACTTGTGGAAGCGACATGATGTGTATGAATCAAGGCCCTGTGCTATTATTGTTACCTTGGGAAATAATTTGTACACGATACCGGAGGTAGCACCACCTACCGCCATCTCTTTGGCTACTGCAAAACAATGCAGTAAGCTCATTTCCAAAACCGAGAAATTTGTTTTCTTGATGATACGCCCTCAAGGAAAGAAGAAGACGGTAGCCACAACCTCCAGACAGGGCCCCTCCGCACGACAACTATAGATGGAAAAGGTCGTGGAGGAGTACGAGGACATATTCACCTCCCCCGCAGGGGTTCCTCTGCACTGTTAGGTCAAGAACTCCATCAATATGACCCCAGGTGCACCGTTATCTATCAGCGCTTTGTTCTGGAGAACGATGAAATCAAGAGGCAGATTCAGGAGCTACTACAGAAATGTCACATCCATCCAAGTTCATCACCCTGTGGGAGCCCGATCATGTTGGTACAGAAGAAGGATGGGACTTGGAGACTCTGTATTGACTATCGGGCGCTGAACAAGATCACTGTCCGTAATAGGTACCTGATCCATGGATTGATGGCCTCCTAGACCAACTGAAGGGGTTAAAATATTTCAGCAAGATCGATTTGAAGTCAGGATATCACCAGGTACCAATCGAACCCTCTGATGTGTGGAAGACTGCCTTCAAAGCCAAGGAGGGCCTTTTAGAATGGTTGGTTATGCCTTTCGGGTTGACGAATTCTCTTGTGACCTTCATGAGGCTAATGGATGACATCTTGCGGCCATCCACCAACTCATTTGTAGTGGCATACTTGGATGACATCCTGATCTTCAGCCAAAGTTGGGAAGAGCACCTCCACCACCATTGTTAGGTTCTCCAAACACTGCGGCAACACCAGTTATGTGCCAGTTTGGAGAAATGAACTTTTGGCATGACTCAGGTTCAGTATCTGGGATACATTATTGATGAACACGGGGTGCATGTGGATCCAGCCAAGATCTAAGTCATTCGGGATTGGCCATCTCCAACCACTCCGACAGAGCTCCGCAACTTTCTAGGTCTTTCCAACTTATACCCTAGGTTCGCGTTGGGATTTTATGATATCACTTGGCCCTTGAGTCAAGTCACCAAGGGAGGAGTGAAAGCAAAATTATTTTGGTCTGAATCTCAACAGAAGGCATTCACAGAGTTGAAATATCGCCTCTGCATGGCACCAATGCTCGCATTACCAGACTTGCAACAACCATTTGAGGTCGAGACATATGCCTTTGACTATGCTATTGGGGTAGTCCTTACTCAACACGGGCATCTAGTGGCATATCACAGTGAGACACTTTCAGACACAGTCCGGAAGTATCCCACTAATGACAAAGAGATGTATTCCATTATGCAGGCTTGTCGATAATGGAAGCATTACATTTTGGGGAAGGAAACGGTCATCCACACAGACCACTGACCCCTGCAGTTCATACAGACCCAAGGGAAATTGCAAAATGATCGCCATCAGAAGTGGTCCACATACCTGCAACAGTTCAATTTGAATATCAAGTATAATAAGGGCAACACCAATAATGTTGCAGATTGCCTCAGTCGACCACCGATCATAGCGTTAACCACCGTGCTCAACTCTTGTGGGCACGAGACTTCTGATTGGCCTCTTCTCTACTAAAGCGACCCATAATTTGGCCACACATACCAGACACTCTTGGAGGGTCAACATGTTCCATATTTTCACCTCCAGGATGCTTTGTTATGCCACCTGGGTCACCTTTGTGTTCCTTCAAGCGAGTGTGCCAAGATGATTTGGGAAGCACACTATAGTCGGGTTGCTGGGCATTTCGCGGTCGAGAAAATGGTGGCAGTACTACAGAAGTATTTCTATTAGCTGAATCTTCGATAGGATGTCGGGAAGTACATTAGGTCATGCATTTCCTACGCCATTGCCAAACCGACCATCAAGAAGCAAGGCCTCTACACCCCGTTTCCTACCCCTAGTCAACCTTGGGAATCCATCTCCATGGATTACATGTTAGGCCTTCCTTCCACTAAGCATGGAAACGACTATGTTTTTGTGGTCATCGACAGGTTCTCGAAGATGGCCATTATGGCTGCCTGGAAGAAGCATATCACAGCAAAAGCCACTGCTAAACTCTTCTTTAAACGAGTGTGGGTACACTTTGGGATCCCACAGTCTATCATCTCAGATCGGGACAGCAGGTTCCTCAGTACATTTTGGTCCAGTCTCTGGTCAATGTTGGACACCAAACTCACTAAGTGCATAGCCTTCCATCCTCAAACTAATGGCGAGACAGAGGTTGTCAACAGGATGATCGTACACATTCTACGCATGTACAACTCAAAACATCCACGCACATGGGATGAGAGCCTCCCATATGTTCAGTACAACTACAACTGGGCTCTCCACAACTTGACTGGGCACAACGATTTTCAAGTGGGATTGGGATTCCAGCCACTATGTCCCATTGATGTGGCCATGCCATTTGCAGCTACTTGCGCAGATTCAATTCATGTCCAGTTTGAAACAGATAAGGCAACCAGCTTCATTGAGCACATCCAACATATTCGCCAACAGGTCCATGACATTCTAGAGAAATCAAATGCTAAGTACAAGCAGCGACATGATCGACATTGGGTGCCACACAAGTTTCAGGTGGGCGAAAAAGTCTAGTTGCATTTGCAAAAGGAACGCCTTATCGGAGCCTATCGGAAACTCAGACCACTTCGATATGGTCCTTACACCATTACCAAGGATATGGGAGACAATGCATTTTAGCTCAGCATTCCCCCATTCCTTGGCCTGGACCCAGTGTTCAATGTGGACCACCTTCGACCATACTTTCCACCATTACTAGACACATCCGACATTGTAGAACAACTCACACCCACAAAGTTAAATCCAGATAGCATGGAACACACTGAAACTGATTGGATCATGGACACACAGATCAAGCGCACTCGCCAGCAGAATATCCAACTGTATTGAGTTGTCAAAGCAAGCCAACTCCTTCACCAGGGCAAGTGGCTCACCAGGGACCAAGTTATGACCTCGAGAAGTTAATGTACCAATTTACCTAAACGAGGCCCATAGTTTGGCGTTTCATCTTCTAGGGTTAGGTTTTTGGATGTTTAGGGTTTTCCATTATTTCTCAACAATAAATAGGCTTTCGCACCTCATTGTAACAGAGTTCAAGGGCATGTAGTCGCCACATCTCTTCTCAGAGATAAGCTACCATCACCCTAACTAGTTTATTTCCATTGTTGTTTGTAAGCATATTTCAGTATTTTACATTAATTAAATGAAGTATTATTTCCGCTACATCTTTGTGTTTATGGTTATCTCTGTAATTTGTTGCGTCCCTGTTTAAATCTGGATCAGATGTATTGGTTGCATGTGCATTCGTCCCATAAACACTGCATCACTAAGCGCTGGAAGAAGTTGTACTGCTGCATTCGATAGACACCTCAACACGAGCCATTGACTATGAGGCTTCACTAGAAAATAACAATAACTTTCAAGGTTCGCTTGTGATAAAATTTGAAAATCTTGAAACTTCTTCTTAGATGTTTCCTGCCAAGGTTGTTTTAAAGATTTGACATCTAGCAAGGTGTCCTTCGTGCATTCCTAAATTAGATTGGCCTGCAATAAGGTATCTGTAATGTATTCGATGAAATTTGAGGGAATATTTCTAGCTCTGATAATAGCCATTTTTGCCTGTTTCATTTTGATATCCCAGTCACTAAAAATGATATCCTTATGTGATTCTTCAATTCAAGGAAGATCAGCTGATATTCCTTGAGCACTATCTTGCCAATCTATATACTTAGAAATATTCTCGTCAATTTCTTCATAAAACCTCCTCAAATCGGACAGTTGGTTTATTAAAGAATCCCTGGTCTTTGACAAGTCATGAATTAAAACCAATTTGTGACAAAAGATAACCTGCTGCTTTGTTAGGAGTATATCCAATTCTGATGCTTACCTCTCAATTTTCCCTTAGCTGGTTTACCCTTTGTTGCAATTGCAGTATCTGTTCATCTTTGTTCTTCACTTCAGATTCAAATTGTAGTTTTAAATCATTAAAAAAATTTTGTAACTCGGTAAGATTTGCTTGCCATTGTTTCTCAATTACTTGCTTTTCAATCTCGAAAGTTTGTTCTAATTGAACAATCCTTTGATCTTTTTCTTTCATTAGAAGTTGTATTTCTGTAGCTTTATCATTGGTAGCACTAGCGTAAGCTCTTGCAAATTGAGGTAATCTGTTCAATTCCTTATCATGGGCTGTTTGAGCTCCTTTCCAAAGGACTTGAAAAGGAGTTTCATTTGAAACTAGTGCTTGCGATTGCTCTAACTTTCTTTTCTTCCTTGACCTGCTCATTATTTATTTATGATTTGGACTGTAAAATACATCCAAAGGTGGGATTTATTCAATCTTGAGTACTATCTCGGCAGTAGGGAATACAAGAATTATTTCCATTTCATCGGCAACAATTTATTGATTGGCAATTTCAGCATTAATGTTATTCTCAGGAGTTTTAGGAATAATATTCCCTTGGGAAGCCTCAACAGTAAACAAGGTTGTCCCTGTAGTTTCTGGAACCTATTCTGTCTCTCTGTTGACTGTAACCTGTTCTGCTTGTATATCGATCAAGATACCTGTAACCCAAGTTTCTTCTGTTGTCAAAACATGGTTGAACTCCTCCCATACTTCATGCATTATTTTCTCCTCTTTAATTTCACTTGTTTTCTCAATAATTATAGTAGCTGTTTCAGAGACTTGGGAAATAATTGGAGATTTTGAAGAGGAAGCTGATGCATCTGAAACTTCTGAATTCTGTCGAAATTTTTTTGACAAGGATTCTAGAAAATGGGTTATTCTTCGCTGACAGTATTGATTGAATCTAATCAATTCATCAGGAATTATACGATCTGCTGCCATTTTTTCTACCATATAATACTCTGGAACCATTTCAAACAAATCATGGAACTTGTCATGTTTGCTTGAAAACAATTTGAGTTTAGCCTGTGTTGTAACATATTTCTCTACACCATTAGGGTCATATGGCCTGTTTAGTATGGTAGGAAAACTAAAGGCTTATAATTGTTCAATTTCAACTAAGGAATGCTTGAAAATCTCTAAGGCATAGGTACCACAGGGGATAGGAAAACACGGGCAGGCGAATTTCTTGGCATCTTTAAGTACTTTAGTTAAGCCCTTACCTACTGTTTGATAAGCGATTTCCTTGGCAAACAATTTATCTAGGACAAAAAGGGGCAAAACATGAGGATGGGAAAGGCTACCAAAAACTTGAATGTATGTAAATGACTCTTCCTGAAACCACTTTCCTATAAGCTTTAAGTCTTTATTGGCTTTTGCAGTAAGTCTAGCGGATTTTCTGCCAAATATCTCTTGATGGATAAGGAGCATGACCTCATGACATATGTTGTAGAAGTGAGCATGGTATTTGGTTTCCCAAATGATATTGAGATAAACATATATATGACTAGGAAATAGGTCTGTCCATTTCCATCCTAGAGATGGAAAATCATAAGAAAAACAAATTGCGTCCATGACATAGGCACTCATAAAGAAAGGATGAGCCGTTTGTTCAAGAACATTGTGCTTATGTCTGTAATTTTGGATTTGAGTGGTCAAATTGTTGGATAAAATAGTCTCCCAATTGATGATATAGCCATCAACAAAGGCTTCTATCAATGGCACCCATTCTTTAGAGAATTTATGCGTATTCGAATAACCATAGAGGCGACATAACATAGTAGTAATATGAGAGGAAGGGCCAACAATAGAGGCTAATGAATACATACCCCTGTCCTCTCGCTTGTGTTTTTTGGGTCCCTTCTCCATTCTCTAATCAGCTCCGCAAGATTCAAATTCTCTTGCATGAATTTCTGGACGAGTTGCGTATCATATTTGTTTTGAGGTTGAGGTAGATGATACATTTTCCTTAAATATTCAGCTTTAAAAGACCCAATAACTGCCTTCTTTGGAGTTATAAACGTTCTATTCATAATGTCTAGATGGTCAACAACCCATCTCACCATATCTGTATATGGTAGAATTTTGGGGTGGGCAACAATTCTGTGGAGAAATGAATTGGCCACATCATTCCATGTGTCGCTGTTACTTGGAGGAGAATCATCAACAGTAGCAGCTTGTTTCACGATTATTCTTGGATTTTCATCCTCGAATAGTTTGTATATTTCCTCCTAGGAGGAAGAACCTGCATCCAGAGTGCATGTAGTATCTGTAAACAATGGAGACATCTTAGACACTTCTTCAGGGGGCAAGACTGGTTCTTGCTGTATTACAAACTTCCTCCTCGCCTTGATTATTCTTGACATGTCCTTTAACTACTCTTTATTGGAATTTACCTATAAAGAAACAAACCAAGATAAGCAACAAGAGCTTCGAAAGATGCAAAGAGTCATATCAATTCAATGCGAGCTTTATGGAAAATCCTTTCACATTAACTCAAAATTATTACAAATCATCAAAAAACCTCAAAATTAGAACTAAACAGAGTGGTCATTTAATTTTCAAACATTTGTTCACGTGACGCTGACACTTGTCATTATATCAGAAAATATTTTATTGGCGTTTGGTATTGGGTGATATTAACATAACTTAGTGATATGCGATTTTTGAAAAACATAGAGGTGCGGGATCTATGCTAGCGAAACACTAGAGTTTTAACAGAATATGATATCGACATTTGTCAATTGACGGAATGCGATATCGAATTTTGACAGATTGCGATATTGGTTTCAGCATTTCGCTTATCGACTTTTCATTGTTTCGCTTATCAGATTTTCGCTGTTTCGGAATCAGCTTTTCATTGTTTTTCTATTCGTTGAAACGCCGATACTACACGTAGGTTTTAAAAAGACCAATCCTTTTATGATATTTTCATTTATTTGTTATGATTTCGATATTCGTAAGACTTGTAATTTATATCCTAAAACTACAAAAGGATTCCTAAAAGGTTTTATGCCCTTTTCATAAACTTTCTTGATTTATTAAAAAATAAAAGAGTAAATATAAAACTTATCCTATTTTATCTAAACAATGAAGGATTCTATAAGGGTACCCATTATTGTTTCTCCTAAGTCTAAAAATAATGGGGGGTCGTTGAGTACGACAACAAAACCCAAGACTTCCAGTTTGGTGAGACTTCATTTCCACGACCATTGCCAGTTGAGCTACCCCAAGTAGATGAATGTTCATTAATTTTTGAACTTTATGGATCTGTTAAAATTATTTCGATAGTTAAAATTTTTTCTATATACTATAACTTTTATTAAAAAGTATAATGATTTTAATTTCTAGTTTCATAAATTAAGAAAATAAGTGCAACCTTAAGTTATCATGCAAGTCACTTTGATAAAAATGAACTAAATTATATGATGGTTGAATTAAAAAACACAAATAGGATTGACATAAATTTTAAAGTCAATTTTAAAGATGTCTTTTAAACAACAAATAAGTTTTATTCAATTTATTTATTTTGTGGTCATTTACAAGAGCTTAGTCATAACATGATATTTAAGTCATATGTATTGGAATTTAATATACCAAAAAACAATTAATGATATATGTTTCTATAATTTTATATATAATTAAACATGAAATTTCCTAAATTTACTTGACTATCTCAAGGTTCAATTAAAAAACACACATGGAATTGAAATAAGTTTTATTCTATTTTAAAAGATGTCTTGTAAACAACAAATAAGTTTTATTCAATTTTATTTCTTTTGAGGTTATCTACAAGAGCTTAGTCACAATATGATATAAGTACAATCTTACTATGATGCAAGTCACTTTAATACTTAAAATGAACTAAAACATATCATGTATCAATTTAATATTGAGCATGGAAAGAATTACAATCATGCTTCATATGGACTTGTAGTAATTGTTATTATATAATTCAATTTTAAAAACAAATTATTTGAATTCTAAAGTCATCCATATTATAATAAAAAATCTATATATGACCCCCCCATATACCATTGCATGGTCAACTTTTTTAAATATTTCAATCAATTTCTTAAATCTCAAGGTTCAATTAACAAACACAAATAGGATTGAAGTAAGTTTTATTCAATTTTAAAAGATGTTATGTAAATAACAAATACATTTTATTCAATATTATTTCTTTTGAGATTATTTACAAGAGCTTAGTCATAACATGATATAAGTAAATTATATTCGAATTTAATATAGGACAAAAAAACAATATATCATAACATTTAAATAATTTTATATAATGTTATCAACTTTCCTAAATTTACTCAGCTATCCAAGAATTTCAATCAATTCCTTATGACTTAATCAAGTTTCATTCAATTTAAAAATATGCGGAGATGTAAAAGTTACAACTAAGTTTTATTCAATTTTATTTCGTGTGAGGTTATCTACCAAAGCTTATGGCAACTTAGTCATAACATGATATATATATATATATATATATATATATATATATATATATATATATATATATATATATATCACACTTTTTACAATCCAATATGAAGCATGGAAAATAAGAATAATAAGAATGTAGTTAATTACAAATAGTTTACAGTTTCAAGAAGAAAATATTTCAATTAAGTGAACATTTTATTTGGGATGAAAATTAAAGTATTTTGGGTGGCACAAGGGGGAGGGATTCTCATTAATTCCAAGGGAACAATTCAAGCTAGGTATGCTCAGGGACTTAGAACAAGAACTAACAACAAGTAGAAATGTATGGGCTTCTTCAAGGATTGCTTATCACCAAAGACAAAAATGTGGACGCCATAATCATTCCTGGGGATTCTATGATCACTATCCAATTTATCATCAAAGGAGTTTTCCCAAAGGACAATCATTTGGCATGTTCCCTGATAAGAATCAAACCCCTTATGGACAACTTCAGGAATAGGGATTTTTTCCACATTCTACAAAGTAACAATATTGAGGCAGACAAAATGGGAAATTTAGCATGCATCTTAGAAGAAGTAGAATTGGTGATCAATGATCATAAAGGAAGGTGTTCAATTCCCTAAGGGTATAATCATGAATATTAAATTTAGAATCAAGGAAAGAACTTTAGGAAGTGAAATGGGATTATTAGACATGACAATGGGTTATGGTAATTATAATATTCTCAAGACTCGGGCTTTGGGAAGACCATTTGCGATTGGCTCCTCTCCGCAAACGTCGCATCGTACTCTCCCTAGCGTCATACAAGATCAGTGCCCTTGAATTCACATTCTTGCTTCATAATCTCCTAATTCAGTCCTCATAATTCATTGTTCCATGATGGAGTTTCTCAGATGAATTTCAGGGAAATTTATTGTAGAGTTACAAAGTTCGTGTGGAGTGAAGGAAGCTATGATGAGTTGTTGATAGGAGCTCTATATTTATCAATATGCCTTTTTTGTTATCTAACCTGAGGGAGTTCAGTGGCTAGGAAAATTTGATGTGGGAGCAAGCCATCAGTTGAGAATTATGTGTAAAAGATGGTCGTAATAGAGGGGGTTGGGAGGTTTTCTGGTGGTAGCTCCAGTACTTATGGCATGAAGGATTTGGCACCAAGCGAGATCGATTAAATTGGGTGGGATCAAAGATACTAAGCATATCAAGGAAGTCAGGCGGGGAAGGTACAAACACCTCTCTTTTCCTCCTTTCTAATTTGCTAGCCCAAGAAGGGATAATTCATATCTCCAGTGGCTTAGGTAGTTTCCTCAGGCATAATTGGAAGGTATCACATGAGAGGAATTATACTTGCATGAATTGGTGGATTCATTTGGGTTTATCATTCATAATTTTATCTAGTCCCGGGTCTCTGAAAAGGTGGTGCCTAACCCGGATTCCCCACAACCATTTCTGGTGGATTGCTTTGATTAAGTTGAGTTACTTCGATATTATCAAGATTCATCAGGCATTCTGTAACAAAAGGTGTGGCAACAACATTGTAGAATCATGGATTTGTAGCATAATTTCTCCAATGGACATAGACTTAGCCTCATGTTCCTCCTCAGCGGACAACCTCTGTTCTCATTGTTGGGATTGCCATGAAGCCTTGCAACAAGCGAATTATCATCTCCAGGTATAGGTTTATCAATGTTGCACTCCCAAATTGAATCTTCAAATAAATTGTTGACACTTCAGAGCCAACTTTCTCAGGTGATGGATGAAATATATGCTTTGAGAAGTATGATCGTGGACTTAAAAGTCGAAGTGGAGCTTCAGGCAACAACAAGTGCACATGAAGATGGGATAGGACATATGGAAATCAACCTCAATGAGCCTACATATGGCAATGAATAAGTCTATTATTGTGTTACAAGTTTTGGTTTTTTGATCTGTTAGTTCTGTCAATGGTAATTTTCTAGTCTGTAAGTGTGTAAATGAAAAATATGGGTTAGGTTTTGTTAGCCAAGGGAGGATATGTAAAATGTATACAAATAATTTCTAGAAGTTCGAAGGTCTAATGTCATTCTATCAATTTTTGGTCTTGTTTGGTTTTAGTCGAAGTAGCTATGTGAATTAAGATTAATCTCTCTAAATTATGAAGATGTAACCCCCATGTAACAGGCTACGACCGGGTGCAAATTTTCAATAAATATTACTCATTTTTGTTTAATTTTTTCTTTCAAGTATTTTATTTATGGTTGAATTACTATAACATAGAAATAAATGCACATTGTCAATAATTTTTTCGTGCTTACATTGAAATCAATGCACAATGTTAATCTAATTACCTTGAAATTAATGTAAACCATACATCTAGTTACACCAAATCATAAATCAACATCTTCACTGAAATCAATGCACCTAATGCAAGCAATCAAATAGGATGAGAAGTTAACATCTACATTGAAATGAATGCATCTAATGCAAACAATTAAATAGGATTAGAAATCAACATCTACACTGAAATAAATGCATCTAATGCAAGCACCGAAATAGGATTAGAAATCAAACATCTAAACTGAAATCAATGCATCAAGTGCTAGCAATGAAATAGGATTAGGAATCAACATCTACACTAAAATCAATGCATCTAATGCAAGCAATCAAAGAGGATTAGAAATTAGCATCTAAGTTAATGAAATCAATGTATCTAATGCAAGTAATCTAATAGAATTAGAAATCACTATCTACACAGAATTCAATGCATCTAATGCAAGAAATCAAATATGATTAGGAATAAACATCTACACTGAAATCAATGGATCTAGTGCAAACCATTTTCTTCCCTTTCTCTACCCCCTCCATCTCTCCTTATTTTTCTCTCTATCAGGCCCCCCAAAAGCACATGCTCTCTCTCTTCATATCTATCCATCTCTCCCTCCTCCCTCTCTATATCTCTCTCTTCTTCCTTCTCTCCATCTATATCTCTATATCTCCCCATGTCTCTCCTTTTTTTTCTCTCTATATCACCCTGCAAACATACACATTGTTTCTCCATATCTATCTATATCTCCCTCCCTAACCCCCTCTCTCTCTTCCCCTTCTCTCTCTTTCTCTCTCTCTCTTACCCTTATCTCCCTAGATCTCCCCTTCCATCCTACTCTCCTCTCTCCCTCTCTCTCTCCACCTTTCTCTCTCTATGTCTTTCTTCTTACCTCTCTCTCTCTCTCCCCCTCCAACTCCATCTATCTCTCTCTCCCTCCCTCTCAATTCTTCTCTCTCTTCCTTCATCTCCCTCCCTTTCTCTCCCACCTCCCTCATTCTCTCCCCCTAATATCTGTCTCTCTCTTTGTACTCCAACTCTATCACTATCTCCTTCCCTCATTCCCTGTCCCCCTTCTCTCCATCTCTCCTTCTTTGTATTTCTATCTCACCCCAAACAAACACACACTCTCTCCATCTCTCGCTTGTCACTCCTCCCCTCTCTCTCCACCTTTCTCTCTCTATATGTCTTTCTTATTCCCTCCCTATCTTTTCCTCCAACTCCATCTCTCCCCCCCTCTCTTTCTCCTCCACTCTCTCCTCCTCTCCCTCTCTCCATCTTTGTGTCCCCCCCGTCTCTTACCCTTCTCTCCCTTTCTCTCATCTCCTTCTCTCTTTCTTCAATCCTCTTCTCTCTCCCTAACTTTATCTCCATCTCTCCCTTGTCATTCCCTATATGTCTCCACCTCTATCACTCTAGGTCTTTGTTCTTCCCTCCCATATATATTTGGAGCTAATATGCATCCTAATATATTAATATATATTATAATATAATACATTTAATTTTATAGTAAAGTTAATATTATATTAATAACAAAATCATAAATTTAATATTTAAATATATTAATATTAAATTTTTAATAATAATATCATATTTCATGATTTAATACTAATAGTAACAGTAATAATATTTTTTTGATATTCATATTAGATTTAATAAGGTTTCTACATGACATGATACCCAAAATTATAATAATATTTGGAATTTTAATGTGGTATTAAACTTTAATTTTAATTTTGGAATTTTAATGTGGTAAAAACTTTTGTGGAGGGTACATTTACAATCCATTCAAATTCAAGGTATATGATAAGGTAGAAGACATACACCTTGCCCTTATACTGGGTTGCAGAATGTGCCTCTCGACGCAATAACATAAAATTTTTCTAATGTTGTTCATAACCTAGATCTAGTTGAATTCTCATTTTTAGTAAAATAATATCATATCAACTGGTTAAATTATTAATGGATTAGATTTTAGATCTTTATGGATTCTAAAATCTAATTTATGGGATTATGGGATTCACATGAGGATTTGAATTGTTTTTTATAGAAGCTCGATCAAGCCCCTGGTTAACCACATAAATAGCTCGATTGAGGGTTTTGGAAACCCTCGATCAAGCTATTTGAATTTAAAATTCAAGCGCTTGATCGAGCTTCTGAGGTCCTAAAAACCACAATTTTAGCACCCTTTCTGCAAATTTTCCCGCAACACCATTTTTTACCCTAGTGGACTTAGGGAAAAAAAATGTCCTTAGGTGGAGGAGTTGATTATGTTGGATTCATGAAGGAATCCTCTATCCAATGGCATATAAGTTTGACATTTACGAATTCATAGGATATTTTTCATCTAATTTATTTTAAACATAATTCTTGAAATTTTTTAGGACAATTTTAAAGGGGTTGAATAAAAAAAAAAAAAAAAACATAAAATATACACAACATTTTTTTTTTCAAAAGTTACCACTATCTTCGTTTATGGGTCCTCTTCAAAAGGGTACTCTTGGTTTTTCAATTTATTTAAATAGTTGCAAAAAACCTTAACCTAAAACAAGTGTCTACAAAATGCAATTGAAATATTACTTTGCCAACTTCGAAAAATCATATATATATATATATATATATATATATATATATGAAAAACTTAGTTTCCTCTGTGTAGATCATATATATATATTTTAAAAATTACACATTTTAGACTAAGTTATGCTACGTGAACACACACATACCTCTTAAGATGTGCAGAAATTTGCAAGGAAAAGTATTGTGTTTGATGAAAAACTGAGAGATTATAAGACACTATTTTTTTTTGAAAAAAATATCATTAGGACAACAATATAATTATCCACATATTTTCTTTTTACTCCGAATCGAAATTTACAATTCTTATATGAATTTTGAGAGCTTTAATTTGATAAAAGAGATAAAGTTTGAAATTTCATTGTGGCATTTGGCCAAAAGTGTAACCAATCTTTATGCATTCACCCATATATGTAAATAGTATCAATGTTATCATAAAAATACCTATAAAGTTCTTTACGAACACACTACAAATGTGTGAAAATGAAATAAAATTTAGTCAAGTGACAGTTAAGGCAAGACTCTAACTAGTTGCAGGAAGCCCTAAGTAATGGGAAACTGAAACCAAACTATAACAAGGGGAGGAGAAAGTGTGAAGGGGGCCAAAGTAAATGAAGGACATTCGAATGGAAGCACCAGGACTCGATAAGAGTGCAGTAAACTTGGCCATATGTACTACAAACAGTAACAAAGACAAGGTAGATTTGCCTACTAAGAAGAACTGAGGACGTAGAGCATCAAATTTTTGATTTGCGTCATTGTAACCAAGCTCAGTGAAAAATTATTTGAAGTTATCCTTCACGGCCTGCATATTAAAAGAAGAATTAGAACCTTGTCATCATTGTTCTGATTGAATAGACTTAATGTGTGAATGCGATTAGAATGAAAATCTAATCTTTGAAATCTGAAATGTCAATGAATGCTCTTAAAACCAAAAGGGTGGAGGTGTGCCAGACCTCAAGAATCCCTGAAATTTCCTAACTGGGGGGTCTTTGGGACAGTCAAGCTCTGGGATAGTTGCTTGAAGCCACTTCTAGCAGACTTTCAATGGTTGGGAGGAAAAATATAGATTCTGTCCCAATGCCCAACAACTTGGAGACCAAAACGAAATCCTATGGGAGAAATAATGCCTGAGAAAAAATTTAGGTTTGCAATATTTATGGCAATATTCTTTCACTGTAAACAAATGATGACTGTAATGACTTCAGGAAACTGTATTTCTGAGTCTGGTTGTTTGTTTATAATCTAAAAGCTAATTACTTCCATCTCTATAGGCTTGACACTAGTTTCTATCCTCTTTTGTTTTTAAGTCTTTTATGAGAAACTTCCTACTGAAACAATACAAAGAGAGATTGTAGCTCTTGGAAAAGAAAATCTTGACCTCTGTCTCTCAACCAATTTTTGGTGCAAAATGCACCTTAAATTCTTGAGAATTTATACCATCTTATCAAGAAGGAAGTTTCGGTTAGGAATCATCTGGAGAAGAACCGTAAGGAAAAGGATTCAAAGTTTAGGCTAATATTGGTAGAAAGTAGAGTCCACTGCCTGGAAAGATACTACAAGCGAACCAATAAGCTTCCTCCCAGTTGGAAATAGTGAGTAAATAATTCACCATGTTCTATTGTGTATAACTAGAATATAATTCAGAGTGTTTAAGGTGCTTTACTCTGGTAGGGACAATTTTTTTGACAGACAGATGCAACCAAAATATTAACATAAAATATGGTTAGAGAACTGTAGGAGAAAACTAGACAAAACCTGTTTCTTTCTTCTCTTCATCATAGAAATCTAATTTAGCAACTTATAAGAATCACTAGAGAAGTGAAAAACTATAAGCTATCTGAAGTTATTGTATGTGGATTAACTAATTTTTAGAATTGATACTATTCATTTCAAGGAAATGTAACAAATGTATGTTATGGAAAATGGTAAGATGAGGAAAATCAAACAAATATCATAATATATAGGAGGAAGACACGGGGAACTCACTCCTAAAACACAGGTTAGTGTTTTATTAACTCCCAACTTGTAAGTATACTTGAAGAGAAAATCTACAAAGGTTAAGGATGGGTTTCCTTATGTAGGAAAAAGCAGTTATTAGAGAAATGATAACTCAATTTATGTAAAGAACATAATCTCTCATAGTTACAAATTACAATGGTAACTCAACTTATGTAAAGGAGAACATAATCTCTCATAGTCACAAATTACAAGGGACACTTGGATAACAATTACACTCAACACATAAAGATTGCCTACTTCAGAAAAACTTACTACAAAGCAACATTACTAACAACAAAACTCATATTTGTAGCATATGATGTGCACTTTAAAGTTTAACCCCATGATGCTCAAGCTTACGAAGGGAGGCTTCCTTTCCTGTTGATTCTAAGTATGTTATAAGTTATCTGTTTCTTCTCTCTCCTTGTGTCCAATAATGCCTTTTGGGAGGGGTGGTAGAAACTCTACAACAGTATGCTGTAAGCACAACCTATATATCCTCTTCTAAATGTGGTGGCTCATATAAGTTGTGGTTATTGAGTTAAATTTTGAGATGAGATGCAAGGTTGAGATTAAACCAAGACCAAGCCATTTGGTCCAATGTCATGAAGGATAATAGCAAGACCATATCTGATATTGCAATGCTGCTAGTTCTTCGACATGCCAATAATTTTTTCAAGCTATCTCTCCCACCTAAAAGTGTTGTTCGAATTCATATTTGTCTGGCAGATATTTATATTTGATGTTAGCGTAAGCATATCGAAGGCTTAGTTAAGTGATTTATGAAAATAGTGGCTTCATCTTGCTGATTTTGATCATCTAACATGCAAGGAGTTGAGAGTGTCCAACTTCATGTCTTTTCATATATCCTTGCAAAAATCTATACATAGAATAAGACAATCATAACTAGAGGGAGTGTCTAACTTAATGTCTTTTCATATATCCTTGCAAAAATATATACATAGAATAAGACAATCATAACTAGAGGACCCCATTATCTTAACCGCAACTCGAGAGTTGGGTCTACCTAATTAACCACCTCAAGAGGGGATGTGTTACAAATGGTATCAAAGCCACATGTTCAACACTTGGATGTAATAGACCCTATCATGAAAGGAATACAGATTAAAGGTACAACACGACCCTAAACTAATCAAACTCAAAGTGCTCAAAAGGAATTTCCTTATTATGAAATGATGGTTTTGAATGACATATCTTTGCTCAATTGTATGCTGGTATGAAAGAGTTCAAAATTTTGTATTATTATGCACTCATCCTAACATCCAAGGCTTCTACACCAGTGTTAAGGTTGATCCTCAACCTAAATGTTGTAGACATGTTTCAAATGATTTAGAACTAAGACTTTTTAAAAACCAAAATATTGTCTATGTAAACCACCATCAACTTACCAAGATATGGCTAGAAGTTATCATTGACGATCCTTTGGGAAGTGGCAGTTGCCTTGGCAAGGCTGAAGGACATGGTAAACCTCTCAAAAAGACCAAAATTGGGCTTGAAAGTTGTCTTCCAAACTCATTGGTTCCATATACACTTCGAAAAGTCTTGAAGCATGATCCATCTTGGTGAAATACTTGACCCACTAGAGATGATCAAAGAAGGTCATAAATTTGTGTGAATAAGTAGCAGTTCTTATGGCATTATCTTGCCAAAGGATATGTAATTTGTGTAATACATCTCTCACGTTTCTCTTATCGGAAACCACCATTCCAAAATATTTGTAAGGGGATGTGTTAGGAATAATATTTCCATCTCCAAGAATTGTGTGGTTTGTTGTTAAAATCCTGCACGTTTTTTGGGGAGGAAAGATATAGAAGAAAATTGGGCAAAGAAAAGCTAGAACCCAACTCAATGGAATGTTGTATGTTCAGAAGGGCAGGTAAACCCTTGGTTTCTTCAAATACACATTTGTATGATTTAGGGATCCACTGCACATAAGAGGGATACCTCTTCTCTTTTTTCTTTGATGTGATGAAGAATTGATGCATATTAACATGAATTTGCTAAGAGTGGAACATTTAATAACCAATTTGCTAGAAAGTATATGCAGGACAATAAAAGTATATACTAAAGTGAGTATTACAAGTGATACAGGTTGGGTTGAAGAATGGTTTGTAATTACAAAACTGCTACCAATTATTGGGGAACCCTATTCCCGTGGCCGCCACTGTCCATGATGATAAAGGCCAATTTGTTCTTGTTATAGTAGTTTTGTGTGATCAAATGATCCTCCTCATTACATGTGTAGTTCTTGCTCAAAACAAAGTGTTAATATATGGTAGATAGGTTGACAAGGATGTTGAAAAGTAATGTGACCCTATGACTTCTTAGTGATCTTGTTTTTGTTTACCACTTATTTTGACATAGGGGCACTCCTAGTGAAAATCTTCACTACCCCCCTCTTGGAATTCTATCGAACTATGGACAGTGAGGGGACTCATTTGCTTTTTATATCATAGGCATGATTTGTGTTACAAATCTTAATGAGATTTATCTCAACTCTCGTATATGTGTGCTCTAGAGTCTAAATGAACAACACTAACACACATTGTCAAATTATACTACTGGTTTCTCGAACAAAGAACCCTGGATTCGTTATATGTTTTGTACAAAGCTTATATCGCTCCAAATATTTCTCACCACAAGAATGTTTCTAACTTTGAGTTACCAATTTCCATAGTTCTTGCTATCAATCTTGTGTGTCTAACAGTACAATACCCCAAGGCTTGAACAATTCTTATGATCTATTTTAAGTTTTTTCATTAATATTCCCATATTCTCCAAATGAGATTAAATCTATAGTAACTTGATTTGGCATCCCCAATGAGAAGTGTGACTATTTTTGGACATTGATGGGTTCTCCCATTCGTCTGCATGTAGTTCTAAGTGATCCTACTATCCTCCCCCTCCCAAAAATGTGAAAACACCTTCAAGAGTTCTGCCAAGTCTGTGATCCAACTCTCCTTCTAGCCTAACTTGAGAATTTCTCTATCATGTGGTTCAATGCTCAAGGAGCTCCCTCAACGTGGATATAATTATCGAACATATTTATAGTTTCACAACTGCTCTAATATGTTGTTTATGAAAGAAAGAGCAAACACCATGAAGGTTCACCCAACTGGATTGTCTCCTTCATCATATATATTTATAATAGAAAATTGTGAATTGGAGATTGGAGAAAGAAAAGGATCTTCAACTTTCTAAATCCAACCCAAAATAAACTAGATAATTGCAATTCTTGTAGACTGTGTGCATGTGTTATTTCATGAAGATTGCATATGCTAGATCTACTCAATTAATTTGTAAATATTATGTTCAACATGAAGATGCTTTAGATTCTGATATGGCATTGTTGAGATGGAAACTAGTATACAATATGGGCACTAATTTCTAAAAATTATATGATAATTTGACACAATGCAAAAATTACAATTAAAAATGACCCAACACTGTAAGCCGTGCATTTATTTGTTGGTACACATGGCACTATGTTGGGTTAAATTATGTAGTTGATGAATTGGTTTTCTCATGTGTGACCAAATAGTACTGATTTGTTCCACCAATGACATGTCATGCTGTTATCTCATTGATGTTACAATGCAAGATACATTCCGGGTAATGGATTTCTTGTTTTCCTATGTGAATATTCCACCATATTTCTAAAATTTGAGATAAAGGGTAGCAAAGTATGAAGCATAATTAATGGCAACAACAGGTCTGAGTGTTTCTTCTTGTATGCTTAACATTCAAACATGTAATTGATGTATGGATCAATAATATGTGAACTAAGGCACCTTGGCACACTTCCTTATAAGCCTAAAAGGGTCCTAGATAGGATCAAATGTGCACCATAGGAAGAACACCCTTGTCTTTTTGATGTTTACTCTACAAACCCATGACTGGTTCAAGCATACTCTTTTATGAGGCTTAATTTGAAGAACATAAAATGGAGAAGAATGTCTGCAATCCCAGTTTGAGACTGCTTTAGGGTTATGTTGTAGCATGTGAACACTTGCTGGGCTTGTTATCTACCACCATAGGAAGAACACCCTTGTCTTGTTGAAGTTTACTACGCAAACCCATGACTGATTCAAGCATACTCTTTTATGAGGCTTAATTTGAAGAACGTCAAATGGAGAAGAATGTCTGCAATCCCAGTTTGAGACTGCTTTAGGGTTATGTTGTAGCATGTGAACACTTGTTGGGTTTGTTATCTACCACCTTGTCTAAGCATGTTGAGGGTATCTAAAAGGCATATCCCTCTTAGTGAATTGTACTCCATACTTATCACAGGGCCAAGGAGTCCTAATGAACTATAAGAATGATTGTTTTAGGGTGGAGAGTGGAGATACTTTAACCCATAAGTTACAGGGTACTCAACAAAGCTGATTAAAAAGCAGGACCAATGTAGTAACAATATTTATGTATTTTATCATCTCTTCTTGGTTGAAGTTGAGGGTGGAGGGAAGGAGGGAGAAAGGGTTCTACTTTGTCTTAAAAGGGCTAGAATAGCCAATGCTGCTCAACAAATAGCTAATGTCACAAGAGGAAGTAGTGGACTTGCGACTCCTTTTGTTGACTTACTTGACAAGTATCTATATCTCCTTGAGAAGGGAAATTCACAGATCATGAGAAATATTGATTGAATATATTCTCCTCCTTATGAATGTGGAAATTTAACAAGGTGATGCATACTAATGAGGTTGTAGGTACTAGGGTAACATGTTGAGTCCATCTGGCAAAGATGACAATTGGTATCTATATTTGCTTTTTTTCTATTCTTCATTAATGAGCTAACAACTGGATGTGTATGGAAGCATATGGGAGGAATAGAATATTTGAAGGCTCAACTTAGGAAATTGCAAACTGAGCTGAGGATCTGCATTGTGCAAGGCAGAGGTAAAGAAAATTAATAGGAAACAACAAGAACTAGCAGATTGGAACAAGGAACTGCAAGAATACTTGCAGGAGTTGACATGCCAGGTTTAACCCTCAATGAAGGGAAGTAATAATGGCAGGAAAGGACCCCGTGAGAATGAGAAGGAAAGAAATCCTATCTGGTGTTGGTCTTATGGGTAAGAACACATCAAATGAGACTGTCCCCACAGGTTGAAAAGGAAGGGAAACTGATTGTGTTATATATGCATATCCTTGCTTGATGGTTGACAACACTATGGGTGTTGGACTTAAGATATGGAGTAAAATTTTGGACTACTTATTGTGCTATATCATTAAATTTTGAGCTTGTGACTTACTGTTTAACGATTGTTGATTATGCATGGCCATACTATTTTGGTTGCAGTTTCTTTTATGATTGTGATTATAGATTTTATTTTCCTTTTGCGATGATTACTTTTATTAATGCCTCTTGCATTGCCTATAGATTGTCACAGTTGACCACTAATTACCTACTTGGGAGTTTTGAAGCAAGTTGGATGAGGTGGTAAGGAAGCCACTAATTCTCAAGAAAGGGGAAATACATGAATTTCATACTGAGTATGAACATGATAACAAGTACAATGTAATGACTAAAAGTTGTATAAACAGCAGAAATATTAAAATACTTCATAGACAAAGACATCCATCGTAAGGTAGTAATTATAAATTGTATATTGTATAAAGAATTGATGTAAGGATGATTACAATTGAAAATGAGGGTCTGCTTATATACCCTAGGAAGGTGGCCTTCCACAAATGGTCATGTCTCTAAGACATGCCTTTTCATTACTAACTAACTAAACATTAGCTAATTACTTATTACTTATTATTATATTTATTATTATTTCTATATGATTCATAATATTACCTCTCCCTTCAAGAAGCTTTGTCCTCAAATCTTACTAAGAATATCTTCTCGTCTTTGCAGTTTCATCTTCGTTGATACAAGACGATATGATACTCTGAGCGATAGACAAAATTATCGTACTGAGAACAGATCAAACCATCCTAGATTAATCTTCTGGGGAATCTTCTGATCTTTGGAGATGTGTGGTGAATAGTTATCATATGACTGGATTTTGCAAACTTTAGTATTCCTAGGAACATAAATTTGTCATTTATTTTCTGAGTGATACTAGTACGTAGCTTGATTGGAAAGTCTGCTCTTGTGATTCGGATGTCGATACATAGCTCCTTGGGTTTGGATTTCCCTTATCATGTTAGTGGTTGATTCCTGATTTTCTTCAGGCGCTGTTGTTGTTGGGTGGGTGACTGAATCATCATTTGGAATGTCCATCGTTTGGACTGTAACTTCTGCATATGTTTTAACTTCTCTAGATTCCTCTTCCTTACTTGTGATATTTACTGAATCAATATTTATTTCTTTATCTTCAACGTGGACTGAAACAATTGATGACTTCAATAGTTCACGTTGAAGTTGTTCTAACTTATCATTCAAGGATTTTTTGTCATTTTTAAGTTTTTAAATTTGCGTAAGTAGGGTTTGACTATGATTCCTTAAATGTATAAGTTCATCATTTTCTGAATTGTTGATTTTATTCTTAGTAGTCTCATCATCTCTTAAACTTTGATTTGTTTTTAATAATGTTTGGTTAAGGATCTTTAAACGTAAATTTTCTTACTTGTTCTAATAAACACTTCTTGAGTTCCGTCTTTGTGGCTTTAGTTTTCTTGACTTGTTTGAGAAGTTTTTCATTGTGATCTCTGAGGCGCAAAATTTCTTTGTCTTTATTGCAGATGACTTCTTCCAACTCTTTTTATTTCTTTGATATAATTTTTTTATTATCTCGAAACATCAATCCTGAAATATTCTTAAAGTCTTCTAATGAAGATGTTATTCATTTTGATTTACTTGTTATGTCTCAATTTGTGACCATCTTCCTTTTATAAAGAAACATCAAAATTTGTTTCTCTATGTTTAACATGAATGTACCCAAATCCTTAAACCAAGGTTGACCGATAATAATGTCAATCTTTCTATTATTCATAGTTACAACATGAAATTGAGATATGTACTCATAATGATCTATTGTCACTTTATTCATAATGATCTATTGTCACTTGGATACTTCCTTTTAATGTAATTAATCTGTGATCCATAACTAAAAGACCTTTATAGGTAAATCGTCATTCCTTCATCTTTTTTGAATTAGGATCCATTTTTTACTTGTCGATAATTTAATGTTGATGCGATTTTCCTCGTTGCTTGTGCTGATAACGATATTAATTTCTTTTCCTTGGATACTTCATTTTAATGTAATTAATCCGTGATCCATAACTAAAAGACCTTTATAAGTAAATCATCATTCCTTTATCTTTTTTAAATTAAGATCCATTTTTACTTGTCAATAATTTTTCATCAGCGATAGTGATATATGCTTACTTTCTTTTATTCAAATAAACATTCTTCCTTTTTTTAACGTTATATATATATATATATATATATATATTTATTTATTTCAAGCTTCAAATAATTTCAAAAGAAGATTACTTTTTTTTTTTTTCTGTATAAAGACTATTCTATTAAAAAGATAAAAGGAAAAAATATTTACAGAGAGGATTGAACCTCTGAGGGGGCCGTAGCCTGCCCTCCGCCAAAAAGACTATTGCAGGTAGCAAGCTGCATTCCTTTTACAAAAATGAGAGTCATAGAAGCGAGAATTGTAGTGAGCTTGAGAGACCAAAAACTAAACTGTTCTATAGGTGATCGAAGCTTCAAAGGTAGCTGATCACTTACAAAAATGTTGTCCTTTAAAACTGCAGAAATCAGAAGATAGATTGCTGTCATGACACTGGAGCTAGAAGTCTTTAAACCTGCGGAGGAGAGCCTGTCGCGTCCACGTTTGCCTGGTTGGGGGAGCCAATCCAGGTCACCATTACATTGTCTTCAGCTTCCATCATACTGCCTTCTGGAGGAAGAACAAGATTCAGAACACTTCCAGAGAGGCGCACTGGCTCACAAGCAAGAATTTGCTCTTGTGGTGAAGCTGGCTGGGGTTGAAGGTCTTCCTGAAGGCCCTCCTCGTGCTGCACGGAAGAGTCATTGAGGACAACTCCAACCATGTCACCCTGAAAGTCACTTGAATTTTGAGACTGAGACTGAACCCTGGAGGTTTCATCCAAGCTTGTAAGCTCATCTTCCTCCTCCGAGAAGATAATAGCAATAGTGGCTGAGATTAGAGGCTTATTGAGCCTACTTCTGAACTTGAACCGGGTCGTTTGAAAGGAGCTATTCAGAGAGGGCCGAGAATGATCAGAGGGCGGAGAGGATGGAGAGGCAGAGGCTAAAGGAATGATGCATTGAGGGGCAGAGCCACCACGACCCCGAGAACCTCCACGAGAGCCTGAATTACTACCACGCCGGGGGACGCCGCGTCGACGAGCCATTACAGGATGCGCAGGCAGCTTGGGTGAGCAGGGAGACTGAAGCTGGGAGTAAGGCGGCCAGACACAGGCTGAATGGACCCAGTTCAAGGACCAGACACCTGCGAGGTAGACCCAAATGCAAGACTCGCCACAGATGGAGTAGACCAGTTGAAGAAACCAGGCATAGGCAGAATGAACCCAATGAGTGGACCAGACACTGGCTGAGAAGACCAAATCAATAAACCAGACACAGGCGGAGAAGACCAAATCAATAAACCAGACACAGGCGGAGAAGACCAACTCAATACACCAGACACCGGCGGAGAAGACCAAATCAATATACCAGAAACAGGCAAATTGAGACCGGTTAAGAAGCCAGAGGGGCTTCCATACACCCTGAGCTGCGCAGGGGTGCTGAAGGCATAACAAACAGAGGAAAACCAGATTACCAATGCCTGAAGAACTCGAATCGAATGAGCCGTGATTAAGGCGCGCCATGATTAAATCCCTTACCTGCAGACCTCGAGCCGAATGAACCATAAATGCCTTGATATCACTTACCGCGAACTGCCAGATCCGTCCAAGTGGGTGGACAGCTGCCTCTGTCGCATGCAATGCGATTAACACGCAGTTAATACACCCGCATCCGGGTCAAAAGAAGATTACTTAATTGCAAAAAGAAAGAATAAATAGAAGTAAGAAGAACCAATGGAAAATTCTAATTCAAAATATAAAAGACGAATTATTTACTTCAATAATTCACATTTTTCTAGAATTTTTCCTTTGTTCTTCTTACTTATATATATATCCCTTTTAATAAAGATCTTAAATGAACTTTTATATTTACTTCAATAATTAACTTTTTATATTTTGAATTAGAATTTTCCCTTTGTTCTTCTTACTTCTATTTCTTTTTTCCTTTTGCAATTAAGTACCTTTTTTTTTTTAATTATTATTTGAAGCTTGAAAATTTATGAGTTTTTGTTGAATAAGTTTTTTTAATGCTATTATATCTATATGGTCGTTTGACCAAATACTTCACTGTATGGTGTTGTGAATATGAAAACGCATCTGTACAAACACGTCGGTTAAAATGACGCCATAATTTTATTTTACTTTTTGGGGTTGTCATTCAACCTAACTCAACAATGTAAAATTCAGTATATTTTAATCTTGTATAAATATCCGATTTGAATTGAACATTTGGATTAATTTCTTTTGGTATATGTTATGAGTCGCCATGTTCCAATAAGTAGAACAATGGCAGCGCATCAATGGAGGAAAATTGCAATGAAATCGACCCAACCAAAAAGTTGAAATTTGGTGGTAGACATAGTTGATAGCGGTGATGCGACGAACGGATAGAGCTGCAGTGGCAACAACTGGTGGCGACATGGTAGCAAGGATGACCGTAGTGATTGCGGAATGGTGGTGGCTGTAGCGGTCAATGGGCTTTGTGGGCGATAGTTTTGAACCCGTTCGACTAGATTTTTAACGTGGTCGCTGAATTTGAATTATTAAAAAATAATTATTAAAAATGGAGCATACAAGAGGAAAGAGGCGGAGGCAGCTACATGTTGTGCTGGGCACAATTGTGGTCTTCAGCAGGGCAACAATTTCAGATGGGATTGCAGAGGTTTTTTTTCAGTGGCAGAGCGAGGGCTGATATCTGACCAGGGGAGTTGTTTTGCTTTGGTTTTATAATTTTTATTATATATATATATATATATATATTAATTTTTTTTTCATATATATATAGCCAAAAGCTTAGTAGAAAAACTGGTAGAATGGAGAACCTCCAAATTTGTAGCAAAACACTTGAATTTTGACGACAACAATGTTGACGAAATTTGATGGCCAAAAGACTAGATTAGACGTGGCTCTGATACCAATGTAATGACCAAAAGTTGTTTATGCAACATAAATATTATTAAAATACTTCGTAGACAAAGACATCCATTGTACAATAGTAATTGTAAATTGTATATTGTATAAAGAATTGACGTAAGGATGATTACAATTGAAAATGAGGGCTTGCTTATATACCCTAGGTAGGTAACTAAGTAACCATTAGTTAATTACTTATTATTATTTCTATATGAATTGTATTCATAACCCTTAATGAATAGAAGTAATTATCGCAAGAAAGGACCCTGTGAGAATGAGAGGGAAAGAAATCCTATCTGATGTTGGTCTTGTGGGGAAGAACACATCAAACGAGACTGTCCCCATAGGTTGAAAAGGAAAGGAAATTGATTCTGTTAGATATGTATATGCTTGGTTGATGGTTGACAACACCATGGGTGTTGGACTCAGGATATGGAGTAAACTTTTGGACTACCTATTGTGCTATGTCATTAAATTTTGAGCTTGTGACTGACTGTTTAATGATTGTTGATTATGCATCTCCATACTATTTTAGTTGCAGCTTCTTTTATGATTGCGATTATAGATTTTATTTTCCTTTTGTGATGATTACTTTTACTAATGCCTCTTGCATTGCCAATAGATTGTCACAACTGACCACTAATTACATACTTGGGAGTCTTGAAGCAAGTTGGCTAAGGTTGCAGGGAAGCCACTGATTCTCAAGAAAGGGAAAAACCATGAATTTCATACTGAGTATGAACATGATATCAAGTACAATGAAAACATAAGTGGTTGGAAAAGTTGCCGCATGATAGCAAGGTGATAACCAAATACGCTGGTTGAGTCCATGGAAAGGATGGAAAACAAAATGGTAAAAGGGAGTCCTCTTAACCCTGATTTTATTATAGATCTACTTCTTTATTGCATACATGATGATATATGTATAGATATATGCGTGAAAATGCCATTTTGTTTGACAGGATTGTCAGAAATTATTTGCAAGGAAAGATGACTGCTTACGGATGGCATGAAAATAAGAATTTGAACATGACTCTTGCATTGCAAACATGGAAAAACAAACGAGGCAGTATGGCCTGATTGATTCATGTGTATATGTGTTTGTATTGTACATGTCTATATGTCTACATCGCACTAGTAATGTACTATGCGTATGTGGCATCAAGTTATGTGTATGTGGTATGATGCCATGCATATATGTATACGTGTTTGTTACTTGTCTGGGCCCATGTACAAAGTATTATTTCTGGGTGGGGGTGGCATAGTCTCTGGATTCCTAATACTTCTCTTGAAAGAAGACTACAAGGTTTGGTAGTGACTGTTAGCCTCACTCTCTTAATAATCAATTAATAAATCCAAATATTAAATTAAATTAATAAAATCATGAGAACTCCTCAAACTAAGGAGTCTAGTTTTGGATGAGAGATTCTCTCCAACTAGCTCTCCTAAATTAGTGTGTAAGTTGAGAAAATGTCTCAACCAAGTGAGTCTAAGATAGACGCACTATCTTAAGACCACTTGCTCATGTATTTAAATGTATTATTAAATTATTTGAATAAAAGAGAGAATTACATGAGTATGAGAGATCACATGATGGCTCTCTGCTTTTTCCGCCAGTTTAATGTTTGTGTGTTAATTTGTTGTGCATATGGTGATATGGCTGTGTGATTTTCCTTCATGTGGTATCAGAGCTTGTAAAACTGAGTACGTTGGACGATTTTCCATGGCCCAATTAAAGTTCAAGTTTCCACCGAATGCATTCTTCGCCAAATTCAAGTCTGTTAGATTTCTCATAGTCCATAGGTCCTGCTTTATATTCCCAGAGAGGGAATTGTTTGAGAGATCAAGGGTTTGTAGATGGGCTAATTGAGCGAGCACTCGCCAGTTCACAGCTCTTGACAGGTTCCGAGAATTTAATTTAATTTCTCGGATGGTGTCACAGCCGCTCGTGGTCCCGCAAACGTCCGAGATATTGAATCCCGAGACACTCAAAAATGCCTTCTTTATGATATCAGAATCGTTGGCCGAAGCGCGTCCGGCAAGATTGCAGAGGATCAACAATAAAGAAGCTGCAATCCTTGTGAATTCCATTGAATGTGATCGTTTAAATGCAGGAAACTGGGAGCTGATGAAATTCACCTTTTAGAGGCGAGAGTGACCCATTAACTCGGATCAAGAACGGTTCCCCTGTCCGTTTCCTTCTTGCTGCAGAGATGATAGTAGTTTCACGAGTCTTTTCTCCACAATGTCGTAAGCTTTTTCATCTCCACTGATCAGATAAGATATCTGCGATATTTTCGTGAATTCAAGAACCTCAGACGCATGGACTGCCTTTAAATTGCTTCGATTAGGACCGATGAAGCAGTGCCTCTAATTGACGTTTGAAAGAAGCAAACTGGTGAGACATTCAAAATGTCACGTTGGTGCTCTGCAGTGTTTTCTATGGTGTCGAGTATAATTGGCTAAAAGATCAACCCTTGAATATATATTGGGGTTTCTTATTCCAGCTCGAAGGATGATCCTCTTGTGTTTTCTTGTACCTTTTTGGAACGATTGATTGTTAGATTGCATCAGGACAACAACATTTCAAGTGATGGAGTTCAAGAACAGATCTCTGAGACTTTTACAATGCTAGAGGAGATGTTCAGTTTGTCTTCTCCAACGAAAAGGTATACTTTATGAAAAATTTAAAGTGTCTTTTGATTTTTTAAAGTGTTTTGAATTTTAAGAGATTCGTTCACTTGAAAAAGTGACTTTATAAAAGTTAATTCACTTTTAAAAGGAACTTCACTAATTTTTTTTTAATGGGAGTCTAAAAGGGTATAAAGTGTGATTTTGTGGAGTAATAAGGTGAAAATATTTTTTTAGTGTGGAGTGACAAGTGAGATATTTTTTATATAAAGTAAGGGATTATTTCCTTGTAATGGAGTGATAAGGTGTATTTGTTAAGGAGGTCATTTTCATATTTTGTTGAAGAAAGCGGTTGAGTCAGTTTTTGAAGACAAATTGACGCCCAAGAGTTCTCAGTGTGTGCTTGAGAAGCCTCACTGAAGCCATTGTCATGATGATGTATCTTGAAGATTAATAAAAACATATCCTTTTGTGGTGATCGTGTCCTAGATCCACCCAAAGTTGATTAAGGGGATCATAGGTACACACTGTGTCGCGAATGTGCTTGCATGAATTGTGTCGATTTTATAAAAATGCTCTTTTTCTTATGCTTCAACAAAACAACTACATGCACATAAGAAAAGCTTACGTATACAAGTTATCGATCAAGCTCCTGAAATTAAAGCTCCCATAATCACATAAGTTCGTAAACACAAAGCATCACATCATCGACTTGATAAAAGCAATCTTCTGCAACAACATTTCACAACAGCTAATTCATGCCATTAAGTTAAGGACGCTACACACTCAAGCATTTCAAAGTACAATCGCCATCAACATTTTTAACACTTTCTGTATCACTTGAAATGTTTTAACTGAATTGTCCAGGTGAATTTTTGGTTGTAACCAACACCCTCATTTGATTTGTTACAGTGCATAGATTAAGTCAAGTCAGTGGTCACTTGAACATTTATCATTTGGGTGCATTTTCGACAGTGTTCGACACCCATCATTTTTTTAGCACATTCAATGCATCACTAAGTGCAGTAATTAAACAAGAGTTCAAGACAACAAGTAATTCAAGCAAAAATGATCAAGCAAGCATGTCAAGTAATCAAATCAAGTGCGGCAGTTCAACACACACCAAGTGAGCCTGTATAAAGTTCATTAAAGCACTCATAACGTTTCATTCAAATCGATCGTCATCAAACGAGCGCGAAATCAACAGTTCAAGCAAAGTGTTTAAAAGCATCACTAGTTCAAGCAAAGTGTTTAAAAGCATCAGCAGTTCAAGCAAGTGTTTAAAAGTACTAGCCACAGTACAAGCGAGCCTGTCATTTCAGTGATCAAATCAAGTGAACAATTTTTAAAGCCCAACTTCTACGACAAGTGAGATTGACTTCAAAGTAAGCAAGACAACATGGTGACACTCATTCAACTGTCACAAATTCTTCACAATTTAATGTTATCATCAGCCGACGAAATGGTGAACATCAGCAAAACCACTCTTGCTAACATTCAAGTGTATCTTCAACATGCACATGAAATGATTGAGTTCCTTCAACTAGAATCGCAACTGCAGAAAAATGAGTTGCAAGAGAAGTGTGTTGCTTCCAAGTCTTTGACCAATCCAGAGACAGCTGATCATTCGACTTCATTCATCCAACCAACTTCAAGTGTTGAAGTTGTTTCAGTTCAACTTTCTTCCAAACCCATCATCAAGCCATGGGAAGAAATCCAAAGTAATCGAAATCGAGGCGGCTTAGGATATGTCGAAGATGACGACAACTTACATATCCTTGATTATTCAAAGCCCATCCAATTCGTCAGTGCCAGATTAATTGAACATATCGCATCAACAAGTTTTCCGCAAGTTGCAGACAGACATCAATGCACACACTCTGAAAGTGCAAACAAACAGAAATGCATGCAAACTCAAGTTGCAGACAAACCGAAATGTTCTCATTGTCAAAGAACCGATCATCTGGACGATCAGTGTTTTGATCTCCATCCTTTTCACCATTGTGGCAAGTCAAATCATTCATCAGAGAAATGTAGCAAACACCAACAATCAAGCAGATTGAAGATACATTATTCATGGATTGATCCCTGGGAATGGTCATGCACAACCAGAAGATTGTACAAGTTTTACAATCGGATTCACTCACACATATTGCAGCCAATAGTCAAATGAAGATGGTAGTCTCGTGCAGTTGAACGGGGGAGTACACCAGTGAAATACTCCTACACCTACAAGGGGGGAGTTCAGAAATAATTTGAAGAAGATTGTCTCTCCTTTCAGCTGACAAAGGGGGGAAAATATCAATGAAATTGACAAGTGGTTGTCAGATTGAACGTCTCGACAACATCAGCGAACTAGCTAGTGGGCATCTTCATTAGCCAGTGGGCGATCATCATCAGCGAATACGCCAGTGGGCGTTCATCATATTTTGTCAGTGGACACAGGATGTTGATTTCAAGCAAAGGACAGATGGATCCTTTTGCAGCTTGGCACGCGATGGAGTTGTCAAGTGACATTCAAAGATGAATCAGACATGCAACTAATTCATGTTCTCTTCAGATTTGAGTTTTTTAGGCAAATGTTTTTTTGAGGGTCAACTTGAGAACTTGGAAGATGGTTCCTTGTTCGTTTTGGATTATCATTGGGGGGGAATGTTAGCCTCACTCTCTTAATAATCAATTAATAAATCCAAATATTAAATTAAATTAATAAAATCATGAGAACTTCTCAAACTAAG
The DNA here is from genome assembly GCA_031772625.1 of Pinus tabuliformis. Lineage (NCBI taxonomy): Eukaryota > Viridiplantae > Streptophyta > Pinopsida > Pinales > Pinaceae > Pinus > Pinus tabuliformis. The sequence goes on from CM062814.1 coordinate 927,586,101, forward strand.
GAGTCTAGTTTTGGATGAGAGATTCTCTCCAATTAGCTCTCATAAATTAGTGTGTAAGTTGAGAAAATGTCTCAACCAAGTGAGTCTAAGATAGACGCACTGTCTTAAGACCACTTGCTCATGTATTTAAATGTATTATTAAATTATTTGAATAAAAGATAGAATTACATGAGTATGAGAGACCACATGATGGCTCTCTGCCTTTTCCGCCAGTTTAATGTTTGTGTGTTAATTTGTTCTGCATATGGTTATATGGTTGTGTGATTTTCCTTCAGTGACTACCTGGGTTGGTAGTGCCCATAATCGTGAATGGGCTTATATATATAATCATCACTGGGTGGAGGTATAAGCCTCTACAATCCCGTGATGCTTTATGGTGGAGATATAAGCCTATTGAATCCCTTGATGATTTAGGGTGGATGTTACATGTCAATTTGTTGCCATGACACTTGATCAGTTTATGGGTCTTTTTACCATTCGTGAACATGTTTGAACCAACTCCCTCAGAAGTCAAACAACCCAAAATATTTTGAAGTAGATGAGAAATTTGGGGAAAATAGCTGTCACACCTTGTTAAGTTCCACCTGCGCTAATTTTTCTAGAGTTTCCCGCGCATCCGCTGGAATTAACTATGAAATCAGCGCAAAGATGCGCTCTGTTTGCCACTATAAACCTGCGCAGGTGAATTCAAGAAAGTAAAAATAAAAAGTACATTCTAGAAACATAGTTGGTCAAATATTTCCCAACTGAAATCTTCCAAGTGATGACTATTCGAACTATAACCCTCAGATGATGCATCTTCATCCCTTTTCTCATGGTAACCTAATCCCTCAATGAAGGAGTCTCATCCTCTTTTGGATCTGAAACTTCTTCCTCTTGGCCTATAAAATGACTAGAGGGTAGAGGGATTGAGGAGGTCAGAACTCAAAGAAGACAAAATTATGTTGTTGGTTTGAGATTGGAAAGCTTGTCATCTAAGGAGGAGATTGAAGACATTTTGGAGGGACCTCACGACATCAAGGTGAAGGTTGTAAGGCTCCTCTTAATCTTTGATTAATACAAATGAACACTTTCTCCCATTGATTTGTCTTATTGGAATAATGAATGGTTTACAATTGTTTATAATGTTTATTAAGGAAAATTCAATTCCTAATTTCCTTGATCATTAGGTTAAGTTGTTTGGATTATTATATCACGTGCTTTTGATCCTTTTATGGTCGATGTTTGCAAGTCTTATCAAGCATTGAAGAGCTATATCGAATCACAACAAGGGATCTTCATCGGGAATTTCATGAAATAGGTAAGAGGCTCATCCAGTAGCTTTATTTCTTATAATTCAAACAAGTTTAACTTAGGGAAAGAGTCAGTTCAATTGTCTTGCTTGTTTCTAGTTTCTGTCAAGGATCTAAGGAGATTGCTCTTCTCTGAAAGAGGGATTTTTCTGGTGTAACAAATTGGCGACCATAAATTATTTTCACCAGTTATGACGAGTTATTGAGTTTAAATGTGCAGGCTAGGTTATGGACCGAAGATGAATCATTTTGACTTTTTAGCAGACTTTTATCACTTTTCATGCTCTTAAAAAATTACGAAAAGCGAAAATCATGGAGTCCTCTTTTAAGCCCTTTTCAGACTCTTTCAAAACGAAAAGATCACCAAGTACTTGCTTGTTCGAACTCGTAAAAGTAAATGAACAACCGTCCACTCAGTGTAAGTTTAACCATTTTACGGATTGAGTTAAAACTATTTGCGAAAAAGGATATGGTGACTGAACATGGTCAATAGAGTTCTCTCTTGTATTATTTTATCCTTTTTCGGACCTGAGAGACTAAAATTGACGAAAAATAACCTAATAGAGTCTACATATGTTTTTCTTCTAACTCTCTAAAATTTAAAAACGCTGAGCTTTACTTTCTCTGAGATTGTTAAAATTTTACGGTAAATGAACTGAATGAGTTTGCTTTTTGTGTCTTTTTCAAACTCTTAAAAGAAAATGACATCGAGTTACTCCTTTACTCGACTCGTAAAAAAACTAAACAATATAGGACCCGTTAAGCATAACGGGATCGAACCATTCCTTCTTAGGGTTCATTAAAAATACTTCGATGGACTCATCTGAAGGATGAGTTACAGTCTAAGCATATGTTATCCTCAAGCTTGTAAAAAATAAAGAGGTACTTGCTAGTAATGGTGGAGGAAAATTGGGAAGAGGTGTCCATTTTACATTATCATTTTTAAAAGGTAGCAAGTTGCTCTTGAACATGGCACTTCGTCACGCTCATGTCCGGGTTGGGAAATCCATTTGTATTACAGTTAATCAAACCTCATTGAATGTCTTCATGGTTTCTAGTGTTATCATTAAGTCAAATGCTGCCAAGTCATTGTCTTGTCGTTATGTGTTCAAGAGAAGTTCAACCTCATCTCAAAAACCCTTTACAAATTCTATGCCTTCAATCGCATCGACCATCCTTGAGTTAGTCCTTGCAAACTATTTACAAAATTTGACATTACGTTTCATGTCGTAGGCTTCCTATCGACTTCAACTCATTATCTAAGAAGTTGATTTAGAAACCTTCATTACCTTGAATCCTGCATGCCTTAATGACAAATTTCTCGCTTTCGACAAAGGGTTCTCATCATTGGCCTTCGATCGAACGATTCTATGAAGTGTTTGACTTCAGATCACCTATTCAGACTTCATAGATTGTACTGGAAATAGCTTGAGAACCATTGTAATTATTGGTGGTTTCTCTTGCACTTGTCAACGATTCACATCATTGACCTATAATCAAGTGGTTTCTGACATGTTTGACTTCAAAACATTCACTCGCATGGTTAGGTTCATACTGTGGATTGAGAGATGGAGATCAAGACCCTAGATCTAGTTTCATCAACCCAGGTTGCAAGGAGATTTTATATTCATGATTATGTAGACAGATGGCTGCATCCATGCTGTGTCTACCATCTATATGATTTTAGTTTTTCCATGGATTAATTTTATAAATGACATTACACAAAGCAATAGGTTGAAACCCTTGCGGATCTTCAGATTTTGAAGTTTTGGGAATAAGAGCAACAAAAGTTAAATTCAAACTGGGGCATACCTTTTGATTTCGACATGATTCCTCCACCACCTCGAGAATGTCCTATCCCATGAAGCTCCAAGTTACTTGAAAGAATTTCACGTGAACCCATCCGGGCCTGGGGCCTTATTTTTTTGCATTCCTTTGACAATCTATGGCACCTATTCCAAAGTGGCTATTTTCACCAGGGCTAGATTCTGGTCCCTAGATACCAGATGAGGGATATTATTCGTGATTATTTGTATGGCTTCCGCTCTATTTTCCTGTGGTTTCCTGAGGAGGTATTTGAAATGGTTCACAAGAAGCTCCTCCATTTCCTCGTGTTGAACCCTACGGTTCCCCTCCTCATCTTTCAAAGAGTATATTCTGTTGTGCTGCTTGTGTTGGACCATAGCTTTGTGGAAGAACCAGGTGTTGCGTTCGCCTTCCCATAACCATATTACCCTTGATTTTTGTTTCCAAAGGATTTCTTCTTGCTTTCTTCTTTCCTCCAGCTGGTTTATTAGCAGTCCTTCTTCCTTTATAAGAGCCTCAGTTCTCCCTTCCTGAATTATTTGTTGTTGTAGCTCCACCATTTGCTTATTCATCTGGTGTTGGGCATTCATAATATGTCCAAATTCTTCCTTGTTCCATTTCATTATTTTTTTTTAATTCCTTAAATTTAAGTTGGAAGGTATGCATGCAGTCCACCCTTGCTCTTCACTCTTTCTCCACCATTCCTCTATTCTTTTTAGGAGATTAGGGTCTCTTAACCAGAATGCTTCAAATCAGAAAGAGTGGTTGTTGGGTCACTCTTTCAGATCTATCTCCAGTCTTATCAGCCAGTGGTCTAAGCCCATGCATGGGAGGATCAAGGCTTCCATGAAGATATCTCTGCTTATGGCTTGTTTTGAGATCAGGTATCTGTCCAGGTGTGAGGCAATTTGATGGTTTCCTCCCCTCCTATTATTCCATGTGTGGACTCCATTAATTAGATCCACTAAGTGGAGTTCTGCAATGAGGTCTCCAAAGGCTTCCATATCAGCTTCCATTCTTCTCATTCCTCCCTTCTTCTCAGCTAGAGAGGTAATCATGTTGAAATCTTCACCTACTACCCATAGGTCTTCCGGGTATAGGTTTCTCATTTTTGCTAGATTCTGGAGGAATGCTCCTCTTTCCCCCAGGATGTGAGGTCCATAAACCCTTGTAAGTAGCACCCATTCTTTGGATCCAATATTCTGAAACTTGCCTAATAGTATTCTTGGAAGGCTGATCCATTCCTCAAACATAACCTCTTCAGGGTTCCATATGATCGCTAGCCCTCCCGTGCTACCATTGGCATCCTGAGCCATGACTTGGTACTGGGGTTTGAAATTTTCCAGAATTCCTTTAAGCTTTCTTTCACTGATTTTAGTTTCCTATATTATCATGATGTTTGGCTTGTCTTTCTTCAATCTCTCTTTAAGGTACCTTTGTTTTCCTCTGTTGTTGAGGCCTCTTATATTCCAAGATGTAATGATCATTTCAACAATTTTGAGGGTTGTTGAAATACCTCTGACAACGGTACTACCCTTCCAGAATTTGCTGGTAACTCACCAACCATCCATATTGATTCATTCAATGTTCTTCTTCCACGCTTCTTTCCTCCTTTTCCTTGGGTTCTTGGTTCTTGCCCTTGGCTGGCTTGGGAGACGAGATGTTCCAGTTGAACTATGATAGCTGTACCCTGTTTGGCTTTTTATTGTTGGAAGGTTTCCCAATATAATTGCTTCTGGTCTTCTATAATGAAGCATTCATCAAGGTGCCTCCATTCTTGCAATAAGCGCTTCATCACTTGTTATTCAACACTAAGGTCATCCCTTGGGTTATCTATCTTCATTAGATTCTGCTCTATCATTTGCATGGGATTCTCCTTTCCTTGGGTTTCTATTACCTCCTTTCTTTTAGGTTTATTTCCTTTTGGTGACTTTTTTTGTGGGTTTTCAGCCTCCATGGTAATGTCAGCGATTACCTCTCCCACTTCCTCCTATTGTAGTACTACAAATCGATTCTGGGTTCGTTGCTCTTTTACATTTTGGCTTTCTCTCTGGTTGCCTATTGGCCTCTAATTCTTGTTCCTCCAGTGAACCTCCTAGAATCCTTCCCCCTCTTCTCTTGCCATCGTTTCCCCTGTTTTTTTCTCCTCAGTGGGGTTTTCATTTTGATTTAACGTTCAGGCTCTATACAAATGGCCATATTCATGGCATTGTCGACATCTAAAGGGGATGTGCTCATAGTCTAGTGGTTGCTGCTAGATCTCATCATGGTATTCCAGTTCTATGAAATTTCATGTATACACAGATTCTAGCGTAGGAGGTGTAACTGCCTCATCGGGTAGAGTCTGCAACTTTGACAAAGGTTATAATAAAGTTTTCCATCCCTTCTAAGATTTCTGGATCCCAGAAATCCATTGGTAGGGAAAAAAGCCGAACCCAGACTGGGGCAGCGAGGAGATTTTCTTGATATGGGTTGTAACATTCCTCCGAATGTCTTATGAAGAGTCCTACATTATTGAAGAAATAGGGCCCATCCTCAAAACCCTCTCCTTGTCTTCTAGTTTAGAGAAAATCATTGTGAAGAACCCTTTTGCTCCCAGCTTAAGATCGATGTGACCCTTTGGCTACCATTGTTGCTGAATCCATTTAATCAGCTCCTTCTTTGTTGGCCATGCTCCAATAAATTTGCAGATAAGGGCATGGTCCTTCATGTATTTTTTGTATTCCTCCAACTTGTTGTTTGGTATAAAAAATCTTGGTTTCTTAGTATGCCGCGGTAGACATTCACTCCCAGGCCCGCTTTCCATTTCTCTCCCAGGACCAGAGGTCCTTTTCTGCGGCTGCCGTTCCTGCCTATTATTGCTCCGTGCTGGCTAGATTCCTCTGCTGCTATGTTATGATAGGAGGGGATCTCTCCCCCCTTCCAATCCGCTCATGGGCCCGGTCAGTAGGCCCGTCGTATACTATTGTTGTAGTCCCTTCGCGATCAGGGATTCCTCCAAGGTTGTCAGAATTATTTCAATGAAACCATAGTTGCTCGCTTCACCATCGTCCAACTCTCCTCGAATGAATATATTTTTTAAAAAGTACATAAAACAATTATTTTTTTATTAAAAAATATATTTTTAAAATTACAAATTATTAGAGATAAATATTGCAAAGTTGGCTCAGCTATACACCATGTGAGGATGAAGAAGTGTTTAAGGAATGATAACCTTTAAGATAATCTTTAACAACCTTTCAACCCTCTATCACTAGTAAGTTTAAATTGCTTGACACAAGTAAAAGACTAACATAAACAACTACTTCATATTATTGTAGTACTTGTTAGGTAGTCATATTTTTGTTCCTAGACTAAATTAGTCATTCTTGTTAGTCATTTTTAGTTGTATTTCTTATTAGCTAGTCATATACTTTATGTTAGTCATTTTTAGTTGGGTCACTTAAGATTGCTCATTTTCTAATTTATCATTTTTTACTAGTAATTCTAGTGAGATCTCATTAAATACAACCAGACAAAAGCCATTTATGATAGTTGTCGCTGCCTTCTCTGGATCTATCCTCCTCTGGAAATAGAATAACTAATCTTCCCCAAATTTTGAGGTACTTGCTTCATGTTCAACAAAAAATGTTGGTTTTTGGGTTATTCACCTGGAAAAAGTTGCAAATATTATATATTATGGAAACAAACATGCAATTCAAGATTGCTCCTAAAGTCTCTTACCTGAATTATAAAACACCATCTAGTTAAAACTACTTACCCAAGATCCCACTGAAGAATTCAAAATGTTGCAAATAGGAGATGTCTTAAACAATATCGACTATTTAATTGCATAATCACACTAAACTAGACAAACCTTTAAAATGTTGAAAAATGTGAAAAAAATGGAGTTGGAATATTATAGTTACGTTAAGGCAGATGTTAATTTTAGGTATGCTCTATGCTTAGAGCAATTTATTTCGATTTTCACAGTTAGCTCAATATCTTTTCCAGATTAGCAATCACATCAGCATTAAAGTAAACTCCAGATAGAACATAAGCATAAATCGCAGAAGACAAGCCAAGACAAGAGGACACAAGATGTGGCGCTAGCCAGGGACAAACCCCAATGTGGGGAAACCTTTGATCAATTCTTCTTATATGTTCTTCAATAGTTCAGCAGAGAGAGAGAGATAGTACGTTCACAACAGAAGTCAACACTTTGCCTTATCTAGATAAGAGCATAAATCATCTCTAAAATGATGATACATGAGATCAGTTGAAGACATGCTACTTCAACTGATTCTCCAAGGTGACTCCTTCACCTATCATTGTGCTGCATTTTGTCATCATGTTGCACCTCACCGTGCTGCACCATGCTGCACCCATCATCACTATGCTGCATCTCATCATGCTTCATTAATCATGACTGTACCCATCACTGTACTGCATTATGTGCCATTGCTGCACAATGTTGCCATACTAACCTATGTGCTCGCTGCATCTTGCTTGCTTGTTGTCCCTAGCATGCTTGTTGTCCTTTGCATGCTTGCTGTTGAATGCTAGCTGTCCCTTGCATGCTAGCTGTAACATTGCATGCTTGGTGTATTTGTTGCTAAGTACCATACAACTGTCCCAATGTTAGTTAGTTGTCCCTTGCATGTTGCTCTCCTTCAGAGACAGATGCTCTGGCTGTTTTGGCAATTCCGGCTGTTTCCGAAAGTTCTGACTTTTCCGGCTATTCCTGGCAGTTCCGACAGTTCTGGATTTTCCGTCTTTTCCCAGCAGTTCGGCAGTTCCCGGCAGTTTCAGCTTCTGCCCTTTGCGTTAGCTTTCCCGGTTGTTCCGGAAATTCCGGCTATTCCCAGCAATTCCGACAATTCCAGCTATTCCCGTCAGTTCCGGCAGTTCCCGGCAGTTCCGGTAGTTCCCGATAGTTCCAGCAGTTTCGGCTTTTCCCAACAATTCCGGCAGTTCCCGACAGTTCCGACAGTTTCGGCAATTCCGGCAATTTCGGAAATTCCAAGAGTTCCGGCTATTTCTGGCAGTTCCAACAGTTCTGGCAGTTCTGACAATTCCGGCTGTTCCCGGCAGTTTCGGCTGTTCATGGCAGTTCCGTCTATTCCAGGTAGTTCCGACAGTTCCGGCTTTTCCGGCAGATCCGACAGTTCCAACAGTTCCTACAATTCCGGCTATTCTTGGCTATTCCTAGCAGTTTCGGAAATTCCAGCTATTCTGGATATTCCCTGCTATTCCGACTATTTCTGACAGTTTCGAAAGTTCTCAGCAGTTCCGGCAATTCCAACTATTCTGGATATTCCCGGCAGTTTCGACAGTTCCTGGTAGTTCTGGCAGTTCCGGTAATTTCGGCTATTCCCGAAAGTTCCGGCTTCTGCCCTCTAGATTAGGGCAGCGTTATCCCTTAGAATCTCTCCTCCTACTAAAACCCAAAGACAAGTAGAGAGGAAGAGATCCCAAGTGTTTTAAAATGACTTGAAGGCCACCTCTATTTATACTAAAACGTTGAGCACAAGTGGGGTTTATTTGGTTGTTGGCCGACCTTGACGAATTGTCCCATAACATGAATAAATTCATATCTCCATGAATACTTATCGGAATTGGATGATCTTTAGATCAATCCTACGCCTCTCGATGAGAGAGATCCAAGAAAAATATTAGCTTCCATTAATAAGATGACCCCAATGGAGTTTGGCCCTAGTTGCCAATTTTAACAGTAGATATAGCTACCTGAAATGTAACTTCTATATAACATTCAAAATAACCTTTTTCAATCTTTTAAGAGAGTAACTTTTTTTTTTCTTGGGTTAATAACTTAATACTCCACCAAAAATAGCGATAGTTTTGAATTGGTTCTATTCACCAACCAAGTGCGGATATACAATATGCATCAACTCTAAGTAATATGATGTTTACATGTTATATTAAGACAAATTGTTTCTCATCCAAGCTACGTGTAAAGTAACTTCGACATATTTGACAATTTTGAATGTAAAAAATTACCCAAACTGAAGTTATACAATTAACATATGTACAGTAACTTGAAACCTTAACCAAAGCACTTACCATAACTCCACATATTTCCACCTATATAATCCACCACCATTGAAATCAAGCCAAGTGCTCATTACTTCTGGCTGAGTTATAAAGCCATAGAGTTAACTATAGATTTGCAACTACAAAAGTGTGATATATCAAAATCAGAATATTAACGCTAACTGAGACCCATCTCTCCACACATAAATTGTTTAAGCCCACTAAAACAAGAAAATTGCAGAAGGGTGATGGATCTGTGGTTTTGAATGAGAGATCCAGCATAGGGAGGAAACCTCCAAGAAACGACTTCACAATGTCTGATCCAAATTGCCTTTATTCCACCCCTGGAGATCTATTTTCAAATATCCACATAGTTTGGACTTTAGTGGCCTTTCACCAATTACCCCATTACCAGAAAGTTGTTCGTAGCTCCCAAAATTTGTGAACATTTGAACCCTGCTGAGATACTTCCTAACCAGATCAAGATAGTCATAACTTGTGAACATTTTATTTGAACCCAACGCTAAACTTGAAATGAAAAAGAAAAGAAATATTTATTCTGGCATTTCCATGCAAATATCTACAAGGCAGAGCAAAATGCAGTGCTAAAATGTGATGTTGTAACTTGTGAACATTTTATTTGAACCCAAGCGCTAAACTTGAAATGAAAAAGAAAATAAATATTTATAATGGAAAAAATAAAAGAAATATTTATAATAGAAAAATAAAAGATATAAATTGTAATTGGGTTAAATGATTTATTTTTAGTAAGAAATTTTTAAATTTGTGTTAGAGGCTAAATTAAAAATAAGAAGACGTTAAAAGTGATAAATGATATTGGGGATGAGTATAAACATTTAAATATTGGTTTAGTTAATAATAAAAAATTAAATTAATAAAAATAATAAAATTTAATTTGTTATATTTTGATTTTGTTATTAACTTGTGAATAGGATTTGTTACAATACCATGGGCCATTACCATGACTTATCAATACCACAAGCCCAAAAACCATATCTTATTTCACAACCAAAATATTTTATAATAATAAGAAAGAAAGAAAGAAAGAAATTATTTTAACGTCCACGAGGCTAAAGATAACCTATAGGACATATTGGTTCTTCATCTGCTTGATGTATTCAACCCTTTTTCTGTGAAGCTTCAAAATAAGTGCTCCCAGCTTTTCGACAAACCCCTCGCTAAATAGATTATCCCAAGAGCTAGCTGCCAGCATATCTGCATAACTTTCCCTGATGTCTTTGAAGACCTCACATTCTAAAATGAAATATTTTCTGTTTCCACTTTTCCGGAAGAAAAAAAAAATGCATACTCTTTCCTCCCACACTTCCTTTGGCCTTTTCCAGCGCCCTGTTTCACAACGGAGTTGATGAGAATGAGTCATTAACTAAGCAATAAGAATTTTGTCTCTCCAAAAAATATTGGCCTCTATGTATGCTTTTGGTTGATGATTATGAGTGGGATTAAACACTTCAATATAGTATTTTTTCTTTTTTCCTAACTTGTTATCCCAAGTACACTTGTGGAACTTTTCCATAACAAAATATTTTATCTCTTTGTTGTTTATGGGACACACGTTCAAGCAAATACCCCATTTACTAAACCGTTTGTTATTTTTCTGCATCCAAGTTTTTTGCTTTTGCACAATCTGTCATTAAAGACAACCTTAAGCCATCTACCCTCTTCCATTTGCTCAATTTTTTTTAAATACCTTATGACTCGCACCATAGCAATTGCTTCAATAGGAGCAGTCCCTATTTCACTTAACAAGATATCATAAGGAACTGCATTTTTAATCTTAAATTTGTTTGTAATCAAACACTTCTGAATTTTCTCAATTTGTCTCTATTGCATGTTGGATGTACTGCTGGCCCATAGTTCACAACCATAGAGAATCACTGTAATCACTAGAAGCCCAAAAAGAGTTTGAGTGGTTTTCCAGTCTCATAACTCTGCCTCTCTACACCTATTTTGAAAAGCATAAAATGCTTTCCAACCCCCCAAAGTTCTTTTCTTTCTACAACCATTCCAGCTTAGATTTTTGTTGAAGTCAATTCCGAGGTATTTGTAATCCGCAACTTCTTCCAGAATGTTGCCTTCAAAGTAGAACTTATGCTGGTTATGTTTTCTTTACTTAGAGAAGACCACTACTTTCGTTTTGTTGATATTGACTTGCATCCCCACACTTCTACAAAAATGCTCAAGTGATAGTAAGTGCTCTTGCAAACCAAGAGTTGATTTAGCAATCAGAATAAGTTCATCTGCATACAAAAGAAGCCTTATAACAAACTTGCCCAAATAGATACCATCACCCCCTTGCGAATTTAACCACTCCTCAAGCTTGTCGATATACAAACCAAAAAGGGTAGGAGATAGTGGGAAACCTTGCTTGACCCTGATATCGCTTCTAAAACTTTTAGAAATGCCTGCTAAAGTTCTAGTTTTGAATTTCACCTCTTCATACAGCTATGCACAACTGCTCTCAAATGTTTAGGAACCCCAAGTTCGTCCATTCTGTGCCAAAGCTTATCCCTAGGAACCGAGTCAAACACTTTTCTGAAATCAACAAAGCAACAAAAGACTTCTTCCTTTTTCAATGATGTGCCTTAAAGTTATACAACGATCAACTATGGAATGTTTAGGTCTAAAACCTGCTTTCCCTTTAACACGCTTCTCTTTCTTCTGCCCACTTGCTAATTTTGTTTTCTAGCATGCTTCCAAATAGCTTTGCAAACAAAGGGTTTATCATGATGGTCCTATAATTGGAGGGATTATTGATGTCACTGCTCTTGAAAAGAGGTATTTCCAGACTAGTTGTCCAATCTGTGGGGAGCCCTTGTTGTATGATGTTGTTGAATATTTTTGTAATGTGAGGTGCAAAAAGCTTTGAGCCCCACTTTAGATATTCTGCTTGGAGTTCAGCTAAGTCTTTTGCTTTTCCAACACCCAACTTCTTGATACCCATTTGGGAGGGTCAAACTTGGGAACATGCTCATAGAAGTTTCTTGCATAGGCAAACCATTTAGAAGCTGTAATATTATTTCCAATTTGTATCTTTTTCGGTTGGAGCTCCTTCCAAAATAATTTGGGATTATTTTTCCCGAGGAAGATTGGTTCTTCCCTCCTTGAAACCATGAAATCAACATTTTTCTTGCTTAATAACTACTTGTAAGCTTTGAGCTTTATGTTATCCTTGTTTAACTCTTTCCACATTCTCCTTGCCTTTTTGCATTCCTCGTCAAACCAAGCATTAACTGGAAATCAATTTGTTTCAGACTTCTTAACCATGGATATTCACCCCCACATTACCGTAGATATTATTAACTTGTAAAAAATAGGGTTTGTTACAATACCATGGGTCAATACCACATGCCCAAAAAACATAAATTATCTCACAATCAAAATATTTTATAACAATATGACATGATTCTTAACCATGGATATTCACCCCTACTTTTCCATTGATATTATGAGCTTGTGAATAAGCTTTATTACAATTCCATAGCTTAACAATGCCACATGCCCAAAAATCATAACTTTTTTTACAATCAAAATGGATATTCATCCTAACATGACCATGGATATTAACTTGTAAATAGCCTTTGTTACAATACCATGGACCAATACCATGGTTTATCAAAGTTCTGATCCACTATCTTTCTTTGAGGTAGTTCGCAGTGCTCATTATATCTCGATAGAATTGGAAAATGAACCGGATGACGTTAGGGGGCCAAGGTTAATGCTCTGCTTGCCTAAATGGGAGGTTTACCACATGGGGGTTACTACCGTGTGGACCTGAAGGGGCAGACATGACTCTCAACCTCAATTGAATCTAAAAGGGAAAATGTTACAATTTGAGATATATCTAAACCCTCTATCCTCACGACTACTAAAAATATTCCCATAAAAATTAAATTAAGGTCTTAATAAAATTAAGCTAAGATGGATCTATGCTAGTTAAAGAACTAGATAGATCCATCTTAGCTAAATATATATAAAGAACTAGCATATATCCATCTTAGCTAAGGATAAGGGATGAGAGCCAGCAAAGTTACTAGCAATAATAGATTAAATATAGTGCATGTTTTTTTTTTATAAGTTTTTCATTATTTTATTTTCTTTGACATGATTGATCCAAAATATACGTTCAATATTTTACAACCAATTAAGTTCCAAAAAACATACTTGTAAAAAATAGGCTTTGTTACAATACCATGGGTCAATACCATGGATTATCAATACCACATGCCCAAAAAACATAAATTATTTCTCAATCATAATATTTTATAACAATATGATACAATTCTTAACCATGGATATTCACCCCCACTTTTGCATTGATATTATGAGCTTGTGAATAAGATTTATTACAAGGCCATAGCTTATCAATGCCACATGCCCAAAATGCATAACCTTTTTTACAATCAAAATGGATATTCACCCTAACTTGACCATGGATATTAACTTTTAAATAGACTTTGTTACAATACCATGGGTTATCAATACCACATGCCCAAAAACCATAAGTTATTTCACAATCAAAATATCTTATATTAATTTAATTTGATAACATTTTTTTAATGGAATCTAAAAGGAAAAATGTTACAAGTAGTTTTTGAGATATATCTAAACCCTCTATCCTCACACTAAAAATATTCCCATAGAAATTAAATTAAGGTTTTAATAAAATTAAGTTAAGATGGATTTATGCTGGTTAAAATAGATCCATCTTAGCCAAATATATATAAAGAACTAGCATATATCCATCTTAGCTAAGGATCCAAGGGATGAGAGCAAGCAAAGTGACTAGCAATAATAGATTAAATATAGTGCATGCCTTTTTTATGTTTTTCATTATTTTATTTTCTTTGACATGATTGATCCAAAATATGCATTTAATATTTTACAACCAATTAAGTATTTTTCTTTTGGTAAATTTAGATAACTTCTTAAACACAATACAATGTGATCAAATTTAAGAGAGAGAGTTGGGGGTTGGGGGTAGCGGGACAGAGGGACAAATATAGTGAAAAAGTTGGAGAGAGAGAGAGAGGGATGGGGGAGAGAGGGAGGGAGATGATGAAAAAGTTGGAGGGCAGAGAGAGAGAGAGAGAGAGATGGGGGAGAGAGGGAGGGAGATAATGAAAAAGTTGGAGGGCAGAGAGAGAGAGAGAGAGAGAGAGAGAGAGAGGGGGGGGGGGAGAGGGAGAGACAGAGAGAGAGAGATGGAGTTGGAGGGGGAGAGAAAGGGAGGAATAACAAACACATAGATAGATAGAGGTGGATATAGATAGATAGGGAGTGAGAAGGGAGAGATGGAGAGAGAGAGTGAGGGAGAGAGGAGAGGAGGGAAGAGAGAGAAGAAGAGAGGAGAGAGATAGGGAGAGAAGGGGAAGGGAGAGAGATGGAGGCATAAAGATGGAGGGGAGAGAGAAGGAGGCATAAAGATGGAGGGGAGAGAGAAGGAGAGGCGGAGGGAGAAAGTGATAGAGTTGGACAAAAGAGAGAGAGGGAGAGTGATTAGGGGGGGAGAGATAGAGGGAGGTGGGAGAGAAGGGAGAGAGAGGAAGGAAGAGAGATGGAATTGAAGGGAGCAAGAGAGGGAGGAACATGAAAAACATAGAGGGAGAAAGGTGGATAGAGAGAGGGGGTGACAAGGGAACCATGGAGAGAGAGTGAGGGAGAGAGGACAATGGGAGGCAAGAGATAGATAGATAGAGAGAGAGAGAGAGAGAGTATGTTTGGGGGGTGAGACAGAGAGAGGAAATAAAAAAGAGATACAAATACAAATATAGATATTAAATAATATTATATAACCAACCTAGATCCATCTTAAGGGCATATCTATCAAGTGCTGAGAGGGATCCAATATCTTGATGTGCAAACCTTTCCTCAAGTTTTTCACTAAAAAAGTAAGTTTGCACCTCGAGAGATTGGATCCCTCTCGGTGCTTGACGAATTCGGGGTTAATATGTATCTAGGTTGGTTAATATGAAATTAAAGTAGTTTTTATTTGATATTATAGCCTTAAAAGTTAAAATTGCTCTTCAAATTAATTTCAAATTGGAAGTAGATCCAATTAGATTCAATGAATATATTTTTAAAAAATATATAAAACAATTATTTTTTATTAAAAAATATATTTTTAAAATTACAAATTATTAGAGATAAATATTGCAAAGTTGGCTCAGATATACACCATGTGAGGATGAAGAAGTGTTTAAGGAATGATAACCTTTAAACCAATCTTTAACAACCTTTCAACCCTCTATCACTTGTAAGTTTAAATTGCTTGACACAAGTAAAATGACTAACATAAACAATTGATTCATATTACTGTAGTACTTGTTAGGTAGTCGTATTTTTGTTCCTAGACTAAATTAGTCATTCATGTCAGTTATTTTGAGTTGTATGGCTTATTAGCTAGTCATATATTTTAACCCACGATTAAATTAATGATTTATGTTAGTTGTTTTTAGTTGGGTCACTTAAGATTGTTCATTTTTGGTAGTATTTCACTTGGAAAAGTTGTGGTGGCTAACTTTTTTAGTCACCTAGTCACTAATTTATCATTTTCTACTGGTGCTATGTACAACCACATGGTCTACCAGTTTTTTTATTCATAAGATTTCAACAATTTTTTTTAAGTTACATGTATGCATGCTAATTAATTCGTAGACTAATTATAATTTGTCTTTGCCATTGTGTACACAGGCTCAGATGCAAAGTGGTGTTGATGCCGCAGTTATGTGGATGCATGAGTGGGATGCTGGGTATGGAGGCATTGAGCCATAGGTAGGGGAGCACCAAACCCAGATTGATTAGATCCCCATCCCACCTGACTTCCATTTGCACTCGACTGAGCCACAGGTAGGGGACTAATTAAATGCACAATTCAAAATCATTTATTTCTAGATTGTTTATTTTGTACAATGTTCTAATTAATTTGAATTTAAATGTGTTATATTACAGTACGAGATTATGGACACTTACTTTGTGCAACAGAACACACATAAGATTTTTAGAAGTGATACTTTCTACAGTGGATCATAGATAGTTTGTATATTTTCAAGCCCATTTCATAGGGCACATTCACATGTGATGCATACTTTGTATATTTTCATACATGGACATTTTATGGATGCATGAACAATATTTTAGTTTATGGATGTTCATGTACAATGTAATTTGTATATATATTCATATGGACAATTTATTATCACACGTTCATTATTTCAGTTTATGGTTATTTATTAATCTTGTTTATAGATTTTCATTAAATTTTATTTTATGGATTTGCTAATTATTTCACTAGTTTAAAACATTTTATGTAGTATAACTTTTATTATAAAATATAACAATTTTGACTTCTCACTTTATAGACTAAGAAAATAAGTACAATGATGCAAGTCACTTTGATACTTTAAATGAACTAAAATATATCACGGTTCAATTGAAAAACACAAATAGGTTTGAAATAAGTTTTAAATTCAATTTTAGAAGATGTCTTCGACTAGTAAACAACAAATAAGTTTTATTCAATTTTATTTTTTTGGAGGTCATCTACAGGAGCTTAGTCATAGCATGATATAAGTCATATATATTGGAATTTAAAATACCAAAAAACAATTAATGATATATTTTAAAATAATTTTATATAAATTTTATGATATTTCCTAAATTTACTTGGCTATCCAAATTTTTCAATCAATTCTTTACCATAATACCTTCAAATAAGAACATTCAAGAAGTACAATTTTACAAAATAACAATTTTGATTTCTAGTTTCATAGACTAATAAAATAAGTACAATCTTATTATGATGCAAGTCACTTTAATACTTAAAATGAACTAAAATATGATCATTTTTATCAATTTAATATTGAACTTGTAAAAAGTGTCTTTTAGTGCAATAAATGTATGTGAATTTAAACAAATAATGATATGTTTTTATAATTTTATGAACTTTCCTAAATTTACATGCCTATCTGTTAGGATATTCCGACACATAGGATATAGTTAAGTTCAACTTGGTCTAGTTTAGAGTTAGGTATAGAGTTAGGTAAAGTGTGTTTCTTTACCGTTGTACATATTGTAACTTACAATCCGACGGTCACGATATGTAGTGATCCGACGGTTCATTCTCTCCTCGGTATTACTGACACTTGATCCGTGGCTTGACACCCGATTGGTCCATGAGTTCTATTTAAAGCGCATGGAGGGTCATTGTTCGGGTAATCCGTGCATGAGAGAAGCTTATGTAAATTTTCATTCTTTGATTAATAAATTGCTTGTAGTACCCACGTTGGGACAGGCCGTGGACTATTTCCCTCTTTGAGGGTTTTAACCACGTCAAAAATATTGGTGTATTGATCTGTGATCTGGTTGTGAGCGGTGTCCTTTTGGTATTTTTCTGAAGAACTTACCCTGTAAATTCCTACATGGTATCAGAGCAATTTGAGGGCCGCGTCCGTTGGTGATCCAAATCTGAAGCCGGTAGAACTGCATGCGGCTGTCGTTTCCTAGATCTGCTATTTCTGACTGCTTTCGGGCCGAGAGGACTGCTTTGTTGCGTTCGGAGCATCTGTTCCAGTGAGGAACCCCTTTCGTTTCACGCGAAAAGGTTTCCGGTAGCCCTAGCTGCGTCATTTTTCAGATCGGGAGGTATACAATGTTTTTTTTGCAGTTTACTGTTATTTTCTCTCTGCTTATTTCGGTTTCGGTTTATTTAGTTTTTTTTTAACCGGATCTATACCTTTCATTTCTGCGTATGCTCTTTGCCCTGCGACTCTATGCGATCTGGGCAAATCAGAAACAGAAAGGAAGGATTTTTCTCATGCGTATGCTCTTTTCCCTACACCTTAGTGTGATCTCGGAAAATCAGAAACATTGAGAAAAATATTTAGTTTTTCGGCTAAAGCTAACTTTGAGATTTTTTTAAAAAAATTTCTAGTTTTTTGGCTAAAGCTAACTTCGAGCCGCAAGGTTCGTTTTTCTTTGCATATTCGTGTTGGGTTTTGTGTTTTGTGTTTTGTAGGGAAAAAGAGCTTTCTCAAGGCAGGCACACAAACCAAGGCCCCTCCCCCCCCCCCCCTCTCTCTCTCTCTCAAATTTTTTGTATAGATCAATTGGTTCAAAACTATTTTAAGAGAGTAGAGGTCTTGGGTTCAAGTCTCCATTTTGTGGGGGCGGATTTTTCATTCCCGCACATTCGCGCACTTTGCGGCAACGTCAACAATTTTTTTTTCAAAAAGCCATAACTTCTTCATCCGGAAGCTTTTTTCAGAGCCGTTTTTTTTAAAACCGCCTATTTTTTCGAGATCTATCCATTGGAACACTTACTTTCAGCATCTTTAACTTCAGTTTTTAAAAAAAATGGAAAGTCCATGCCAAGTCATTCTTGACAGCACTAACTACTTCCAATGGGTAGCCTACATGGAAGATTTACTTAGAAGTAAAGGTCTCTTCAGAATAGCCACAGACCAAGAGAAGAAACCAAAAGATGAAGACAAGGCTGCAAAATGGGAAAATAGACAAGATCAAGCACGTGGTTTGATAGGGATGTCTATTTCTCCTGATCTTAGATTCCACATTGCAGAACTTGAGACTCCTCATGAAGCATTAGAAAAACTCGCTAAAGTTTTTGGGATTAAAAATGAAATTAGAGCCCATCAACTTGAAAATGAGTTGCTTACTTTGGATCCTAATAATTTTTCTTGCATTGAAGATTTCTTGTCCAAATTCAAGACCCTTAGATATCTCTTGGAAGGTGTTAAAGTTAAGAAAGAAGATGGTAACCTTATTTATTCCATCCTTACTAAGTTGGGACCAGCCTACTCTGTATTTGTTTCCACTTTCCATTCTACAAGGGAAGCTTTCATTTGTCAAGGAAAAGACTACAAGGCCCCTTCCTTTGACTCCTTTTGTGATTCCTTAATA
This sequence comes from Pinus tabuliformis, assembly GCA_031772625.1. Classification (NCBI taxonomy): domain Eukaryota; kingdom Viridiplantae; phylum Streptophyta; class Pinopsida; order Pinales; family Pinaceae; genus Pinus; species Pinus tabuliformis. Next base: position 927,605,189 of record CM062814.1, read on the forward strand.
AGAGAACAAGAAAAACTCTTACACCTTGGTCTTCTTAATCTTGGAAACTCTTCCACGAAAGCGTTAGCCGCCCAGCAGCAACCAAATTCAAAGAATCCTAAGAAGTCATATCCTCAAAAGAATGGTCCTAAACCAACTCAGCCTCAAAATGAAAGATCATTTCAGCAAAATGATAAGACCAATAAAAACAAATGGAAGAAGACTGATAGACATTGTAACTTTTGTAATCGAGATGGCCACTTAGAATCTAAATGCTTTAAGAAGATGGAAGCCTTGGAAGCCGCAATGAAGAAACATAACATCCATGTGGAGCCTACTTCAACTTCAACTTCCGGAATGGCACTTTCTGCATGTCGTTGTCAATCATCTCAGTCTGGTTATGCATTAAATGTATCTTCTTCTTCTTCTCATTCTCATGAGTGGCTCATTGATTCTGGAGCCTCTTATCACATGGCCAAAAACCAAGCCATGTTTTCTTCTTTAAATGATTGTAACACCAAAAATATATATGTTGGTGATGATAGATCTCTTAATGTTGTAGGGACTGGAACTGTTCATCTAGACAATGGTCAGTTTAATGATGTATTATGTGTTCCAACCTTATCCTGCAACCTTCTATCTGTTTATCAGATAACTCATTCAGGTGAAGGTAAAATTGTTGAATTTTCACCTCATGATGTTGTAATCAAGGATCTAAAAGATCCTAAACAGATTCTAGCTACTGGTCTTGCTGATGATTCCACAAGGTTGTATAAGTTTCACAACTTTGGGTCATCAAATCTTCCCTCAGTATTTGTTGCTCATAATGATGAAGTGAGCAAACTTTGGCATGAGCGATTTGGTCACTTAAACTATCGCTCCCTTCAGCATCTATGTAAAGAAAATATGGTGACAGGTCTTCCTATGGTATCTTGCAGAGATGGTGTTTGTTCCGGATGTGTACTCGGAAAACATCATCGGGACAGTTTTGACAAACGTGCCTCTTGGCACGCCTCAGCCCCTTTACAGCTTGTGCACAGTGATTTATGTGGTCATCTTCCTGTTGCTTCATTCTCTGGCTGCAAGTACTTCTTAACTTTCATTGATGATTTCTCCAGACGCACTTGGGTATACTTCTTAAAACTCAAGAGCGAAGTATTTAACACATTTTTGGCCTTCAAAGCCTTTGTTGAAAAACAATCTGGACATCAAATTCTTAAGCTAAGAACTGATAATGGTGGAGAATATGTTAAAAACGCATTCATCAACTTTTGCACCGAAAATGGAATTCAAATGCAACATACTGTTCCATACACTCCACAACAAAATGGTGTAGCTGAAAGGAAAAATCGCACCTTAAAGGAAATGGCTAATTGTATGCTGCAATCTAAAGGACTCAGTCTTAGTTTTTGGGCCGAAGCAATTAATTGTGCAAATTATATAATCAATCGCACTCCTACTAAGGTTCTAGAGAATATCACTCCAGAAGAAGCTTGGAGTTCCATTAAACCAGATGTAAGTCACTTTCGTGTGTTTGGAAGTGAAGCATGGGCCCATATTCCAGATGAAAAGCATAAAGCTTTAGAACCTAAGAGTGAGAAATGTACTTTTGTTGGATATTCTGAAGATGTAAAAGGTTATAGACTTATTCCATTTAAGTCCAAAAATGTTATCATTAGAAGAGATGTAAAATTTGATGAAAATAAATCGGCCTGCGAGCCTAGTCCGGCGGATGTGCCACCTCTTCCTATCTCTTCTACTTTTGAAAACATTTCTTCTTCAGATGATGAAAGCGAGGATGATAATCCTCCCCCACCTTCTCAGGATCCTCAACTTCCAAGATGGGTCGTGCTACTCGGGATGCAGCAGGTGATCTTGCCGGTGATCCTACAGATCAGCGACGTACACGTTCTCAGTTTGAAAGAGCCTCTTCTTTACTGGCTCAAGCTCCAGTAAATCATGATCCTGACACTTTTGCAGAAGCTTCAGGCCATCCACATTGGGAAGCAGCTATGAATGAAGAATATCATTCATTGATGACAAATGATACATGGGATCTTGTTCCTCTACCAAAGGGACGCAAACTTGTTAGATGTAAATGGGTTTACAGAACCAAGTATGGACCAGATGGGAAAGTTGATAAACATAAAGCTCGTCTCGTTGCTAAGGGCTTTTCACAGGTTGAAGGCATTGACTACACTGAAACCTTCTCCCCTGTTGCCAAAATGAACTCTATCCGCCTTGTTCTTTCCCTTGCTGCCTCTTTAAAATGGGAAGTCCATCAGATGGATGTTAAATCTGCCTTCTTGCATGGGGACTTGCAAGAAGAAATCTATATGGAACAACCCATTGGCTTCATACAAACAGACTCCAGCCTTGTTTGTCGACTTAAGAAATCCCTTTATGGCCTCAAGCAAGCTCCTCGGGCTTGGTATGCCAAAATGGATAGCTTTCTTTTAGAATCTGGCTTTTCTAGGTGTCATTCTGACAATACTGTCTACACCAAGAAAGTGGGCAACTCTCTTATCATCCTTGTTCTTTATGTTGATGATCTTATTCTTACTGGTAGTGATCCCAACCTTATAAACCATGTGAAGTCCAGCCTTAAAAAGAAATTTGAAATGACAGACTTAGGACACTTACACTATTTTCTCGGTCTTCAAGTCTTGCAATCCAAGGAGGGTATTTTCCTTTCCCAGTCCAAGTATGCTTGTGATATTCTTCGTCATTTTCACATGGAAGACTGTAAGCCAGCCCCTTCTCCCTTTCAGTCTGGAGTCAAAATTTCAGTCTCTTGTACTTCTCCTGAAGTTGATGCTACCTTATACCGTCAACTTGTAGGAAAACTCTTGTATTTAACCCATACTCGTCCTGATCTTTCCTTTGCTGTTGGCCTTGTTGCTCGTTTTATGCAAAACCCCCGTGAAAGTCATTGGAAAGCAGCTAAAAGAATACTTCGTTATGTTCGAGGTACAGTACAGTTTGGGATTCATTACAGTGCCAAAGCAGCTCCTCTGTTAGTTGGTTTCACTGATTCTGATTGGGCTGGTGACCCTGATGATCGGAAGTCTACTGCCGGTTATGTCTTCACTCTTGGTTCAGGACCTATTACATGGGCTTGTAAGAAATAGGCTGCCATTTCTCTTTCGTCAGCAGAAGCAGAGTATCGTGGTGCCGTGGAAGCTAGTAAGGAAGCCTTGTGGCTTCGTCAGATCCTATCAGAGTTTGGCTTTGAGCAGCAGCATCCAACCACACTTTGGTGTGATAATCAAAGTGCCATTCAGCTATGCAAAGATCCAGTCCAGCATCAGCGCAACAAACACATTGAACTACACATGCACTTCATCAGAAAGCTCATTCATGACCATGTTCTTGAAGTGCAATATTGTCCAACAGATGATCAGGTTGCAGACATCTTCACAAAGGCTCTCACAGAGGCGAAGTTCACTAAACTTCGATATATGCTTGGATTTCAGGAAGTTGTCACTAAGGGGGGATAGGCTCTAGTGCCTCCTTCCCTCTCCTATTGTGTCATATTTGTAAATCCTTCAATCCTATCCCAAGTTGTTCTTAAGGGGGGATGTTAGGATATTCCGACACATAGGATATAGTTAAGTTCAACTTGGTCTAGTTTAGAGTTAGGTATAGAGTTAGGTAAAGTGTGTTTCTTTATCGTTGTACATATTGTAACTTACAATCCGACGTCACGATATGTAGTGATCCGACGGTTCATTCTCTCCTCGGTATTACCGACACTTGATCCGTGGCTTGACACCCGATTGGTCCATGAGTTCTATTTAAAGCGCATGGAGGGTCATTGTTCGGGTAATCCGTGCATGAGAGAAGCTTATGTTAATTTTCATTCTTTGATTAATAAATTGCCTGTAGTACCCATGTTGGGATAGGCCATGGACTGTTTCCCTCTTTGAGGGTTTTAAACACGTCAAAAATACTGGTGTATTGATCTGTGATCTGGTTGTGAGCGGTGTCCTTTTGGTATTCTTTCTGAGGAACTTACCCTGTAAATTCCTACACTATCCAAGTATTTCAATCAATTCCTTATCTTAAGACCTTTTATTAAGAACATTCAAGAAGTAAATTTTTACAAAATAACAATTTTAGTTGTCCTATTGGCTTGTAGAAAATCTCTTTGAGTGCATAATCAATGTATGTTAAATTACAATGATAATAAGTTTTATTCTATTTTATTTCTTTTGAGGTTATCTAAAAGAGCTTAATAGTCATAACATGATATATCTATATATATATATATATATATATATATATATATATTCTATTTGTTGCACATTTTACAATCCAATATGAAACATATGTAACTTTTTCTATGTTTTACATCAAAATGACCCGTGACATTTATTAATAACATAAAACTATTTCAATGTTGTTCATAACCTAGATAGTTGAATTTCCTTTTAAAGTAAAATACTATTATATCAACTCAGTTGTTAGATACTTAAATGGATTTTCTAGAAACCAAATGTATGACATGTATATAGATCTATAAGGTTTCTTCCATGCTCAAGATGAATACTATACATGACATTTAAAAAAATTAATATCAAAATTTTTAATTAAATCTAAATCTAAATCCCTATTGATTCTAAAATTTAATTATATTTTAGATCTATGGGGTTCACTTAAGGATCTTATACCTAAAAATAAAATCTCCTTGAAATGTGGAAAACTTTAGACACTTAAGAACCTCAAGGGAACTAAATCTTATATAACATATATGTACACCATTATGAATCCATCGTACACCAGAGTGAAACATTTCTCTATTCAAATTACAAAATTACAAGAGTATCCAACTGCCACTTTTATAAATGAAAAAATTTATATGTTGATTGCTTATACTAGATTAGATTACACTTGACTGCTATGGAATCGGCTTTAGGGCTTTCCATTTCATCATCTACTCATCTTGCCAAGGGCTCATAGGAATGCAAGTCTCCATAATACGTTCATGGTCTGATTCTGTCATCTTCCATCTCTTGGTTCACCTTTCTTTGTTTTTATTTCTATGAGATTGATTCGCGTTGCTATGACTAGATGATTGTATTGGCAAGATATATATTCAGGCATAAAATCTCTATAAATGATGTATATTCAGGCATAAAATCTCTATAAATGATGCGATCAGCCTGTTTTTTAACCTTTTAAAAAAAGTGGCCCATCACAACCATGTCACCAATTTGGTATATGAATTGTCCATCTTCATATGGTCTCACCAACCTACTTTTCACCTATGTGCATCACAACAAATGGTAGGCCACATTTTCTTTGTTTCTTGAGGGGGCAATGACAACAAAAACATCGGCTACAACCAAAATACAAAATATGTATTAGTTAAATATGTTAAAGATTTCAATTTATAGATAAAACCATTAATGATAGATAAGCCACATACCTTTCCTTACAATATCAAAGACTCGATCATGATCAAGTGAAATGATGGCCTCTTCATCGTGCATCTCTTGTCATGTCGGAATTGGATGAGGTCCCTTTGGATTAAGAGGGACATATTTCCATCCTTTCACGTACCTGTGTTTTTTCATAGTGATCAAGTCTACATCCATCAACACCAATGCAAAACTCACAAAAACATGTGAGTTTTCTTGTTCCCCCCATGTCTTTGCTTCACATTGAGTGTAATTCCCTCGTTCCTTCTATAGTATTACAATACTGAGCAAAGGATCTATTCACATCCGTAAATTCAACATTCCAGATGCAACACTGTCCTCCCACATTTACCCAAGTTAACCAATCCGCTAGGGTAAACATGTGAGGAGAGGCTACAATTATGTGATTCAACTCCCCATGTACGGGAAGTGGAACCAACAAAACAAAACCATGATGCTCTTCCACACATGCTACATAACCTTTAAAAGCCAACCAACCTTTCCAGGTGACCAACCCTTGAGGCAACTTGGCATTTCACTGACCTGGACCACCAACCACTCCCATGACAAGCCATGCATGTGAATGAGGCCTTCCAGTCACTCCCACAGCAAGGGCATGCTGACTGTGGACTTTTTCAGCTAGTTTTGAGCCAACGACCCCAAATTCTGAGCCACATTTCTAAGGCCAGGACTTAGGCCACTACCTAGAACTTCATGTAACTTTCAGAAATGATAAATACCATTAGAACAAAGGTAATAATGCAAACACTTGAGTAAGGACTTGAACATACCCCTACTAGCCATGATAGGAATTTCTTAAAATATGTCACAAATATGCATCCTATAGGTTATAACAACATATCTAAGCATAGGGGTCACATGCTTATCTGAGATTCATAAAGAAGCATTGTTGCTCTATCACAATAGCTTGCATTACCATGTGTTAGGTAATGTATTCATTATACTTACAATTACTAATAAAAAGATGATGAGATCCATATATCAAGTCTGTCATAAAACATACTCATAACCAACATATACCAAGAGAAATAACAAGGATATAACAACCATAAAATCCACATATAAGACAATACATTTACACGTGAAATAATAAGTCATATTAATGAATGCAAAATCCAACCAGGTTTGGGACTTCCATGAACCACCCGACCATAGATTGGCTGAACCAAATATTTCTTTTAGCCAATCACCCCCATGCCATATTCCAAGCATGAATGTGGGACTCAAAACAAAGCTAAACTAGGTTTCCTTAGGCTTTACCGCAATGCCCACCAGATCACTAGGCCCTAAACAAGTGTGGATGCCACCGGATTTCTCCACCTACACTGTGAGGAATTTCCCTCTCCAAGTCTCTAAGCTTTACTGTGTATCCCACCATATAACAGTCGATGATTCCTAGGCCTAATCAAGACTCCACCCTCCAGGGTTTACCGTATATGCCACCATTCACTGATCAAGGATTCCTAGATCCGATCGAGGACACACACCTCTAGGCTTTACCATATATCCTGCCATTCTCCAGTCGAGGATTCCTAGGCCCATAGAGGCACACAAAAAACGACTTTACCACAATCCCAATTCGGTCCATGGATTCCTAGACCTTGTGTTCTTTCTTTCAGAGACCATCTCACTTAGTTTCAAACCATTCACCAATCCAGCTCAACCAAATACAAGATAACCCATCACACCGCAATCTGGAAATGACAAGACAAGATTGACGAACACTGTCACACCTGGAAAAACCCATGCCAATGACAGCAAGGGAACCAAATACACACATGCATGTACCATGCATGCCAAATCTAGCAAGGAAATCACACATGCAAATAAATACCTGCAAATAATCCCGTTGTAGCTACTAGACGCTGCTCTTCCTTGCTTGATCTTTGCTTTCCTTTGCCTTCTTTTTCTTTCTTGATCCAATGCTAGAGTGCTCCAAGAAAACTTTAATTGTCCAAGAGTGAGAGAGAGAGAGCTCCAAAACTGAACTGAAAAAAATGTACCAAATGATCCTCAAAAGCCTTTTTATTAATTAGGCTTCTATTTTTCAATTTTCCATTACTTTCCTTCATTTTCCTCCTCACATGCTACCTGTGACCTTTCAACTTCCTTTTCTCCTAATTTCCATGATTTTCATAAATAAAATGCCAATTAATGCCTCAAGCCTTTCCAAAGCCTTTGCCTTTGCCTTTGCCACTTTCCTTAGCCATAATAAAACAAATGAACACACACACTAGGATGTTTTTCCCAACACTCATCTTGGAATATGCGTCCCATGACCTTGTTATTATTTTGCCTTTATTAACTTTATCACATGAAATTCTGACCATGGTTGTGACATAACCCTCTGCCTTGGGGGAACACCATTCTCGATGTTCAATGACACCTACAACCAACAAGATTGGTGAAAGCAAAAAATACTGCCCATGGAGCTTTATAACTTAGCTCGATGAAATATTTACAATGATCAACTCGCTGAGAAGCAAACCAACATGACAACATGACAACATGACATCCATACCGCTTATTGGAGCTTTATAACACAACTCATGGCGGTATTCAGGGAAAATTTTAAGGATGAAAATTTATCGTAAAGTTTAGAAACCTTGGTGAATCTTACAAGTCCCTAATATATGCAGAATGTAAAATGTTTGGTGTTATTTTTTTAAAGATATCCAAATTTCTAATGAATTTATATAGTCTTTACAAAATTTTTGACGATTTTTAAGATAACAAAATTTTATACTATAAAATTTGGGCAAATCGCTTTAGGAAAAAAATGGAAATTGGCGAATATTTGTTTTGGAAAAACCATGGAAAATTAGCCCACCTGTGAATATTAGCTCCTAAAATTTTCCCTAGTGGTATTCACATCCATATACATATGTACATATACCAAAACATCACACCAAAACATATACCAAAAACATTCGCTCAACCAACGAATAAAGAAGGATACATAGCCCACATCTAATCCACCATCTCCCATGTAGCTTCATCAGGCCCAGAGTGCTTCTGTTATATACCTAGGGGGGATAATATGGGGTACCAAGGGAGGTACCCAAGGTAATAATGTAATAATGGGGTGGGCCATAGTAATAAATAAGGTGGTTAACCCATATCATGTAAGGGACCATAAGTAGTTAGTAATAATGTAATGGGTCCATGGTATTAGTTTGATGGTATGAGGGAACCATGGTAATGACCCATGGTATTGTATGTATGAGGCCTATATAGAGGCTAGAGACTCCATGTCAAGGAATTGTGTCAAGGATTATTGTATGAACAAGCATATGGCTTGTGGAGTGTTCTCCTTCCTTAAGGAGTGAACGTATGGTGTTGCCCTACCTTAAGGGTTTGATCAATAAAGAATCATTTCATATTATTTCTGGGTTTATTTGCATTATCTTATATTTTCATATCATATCTATAATACTTCCGGGTTAGATCTATAACAAGTGGTATCAGAGCACTTTCTTGGGCAAAAGTGAAGAATTTTTTTTTTTTTGCAGGATTTCGGGGGCGGCGAGTTTGCAGATCATATATATATATGTTTTGGTGCAAGATCTGAAAAATATAATTGCATATCTAGATTCTTTGTGAAAAAATAGCCGATTTCAAAAAAAAATCGGTTGAATCGGAGTCCGGATGAAGGAGATATCGTTGCTCTAAAAATCAGTGGGGTTGCAGACAATTTTTCAGGGCAGCGAGTTTGCGGCACATATCTGGACATCCTGGTGCAAGATCTGCAAAATATAATTGTAGATCTAGATTCTATGTGAAAAAATACCCAATTCAAAAAAAAAATCGGTCGAATCGGAGTCCGGATGAAGGAGATATCGCTGATCTAAAAATCAGTGGTGTTGCAGACCATTTTTGGGGGCCGCGCGTTTGCGGCGCAGATCTAGACATCTTGGTGCAAGATCTATAGAATTTAATTGCAGATTTGGATTCTTTGTGAAAAAACACCCAATTTCAAAAAAAAATCAGTTGAATCGGAGTCCGGATGAGGGAGATATCGCTGATTTAAAATCAGCTCTTTTTTGCAGAAATTTTGGTGACGGCGGGAGAGTTGCAGCGCAGATTTGAAATTCCAGTGCCTGGATCAAGATTTCTATCACATGGGCAGATGCAGAATGATTGTTCCATTTCAAAAAACAGGTCATAATAGGGATTCTGAGCAATATTGACGGAATTGTGACCATTTCAAATTTTCGCCCATTTTTTTTTTTTTTCTTCTTTTGGTGATGGCGGGCCTAGGTCCGAATTTGAGGGACTTGTATAATTTTGATGGCTCTCATCCAGCCAAATGGCTAGCACAAATGGAGAAATTTTTTAGATTGCATTACATCAGGGATGATGAGACTCAGCTGCATATGGGAAACATATACTTGGACAATGAAAGACGACAATGGTGGCAATGGCATCAACGTTGCTATCAAAGGCCCTTGACTTGGGACATATTCACAAAAGCTATTATGGACCACTTTGACCGTAAAACTAATCTTGTGGATAAGCTCACACAGACAGACACACAGCCTAGCAAAGATTTTATTTTAAAGAAGGAAACCAATGAACCTAAAGGGTTATTTTCTGCTGATATCTCCTTATTGCAGGTTCATAGATTGATTCAGACAGAGAAGATCATTGTTTCTATAAATCCTAGTTGCAAGCATAATTTCATCAATGTTAATTTGGCAAAAAAATTGCAAATTCCAGCAAAACACATTGAAAACACACAAGTGGATAATGAGGATGTTCTAGTGTATAAGGATTTGAAGATTTCTATGGATAAATATGTGTTGCATGGTGATTTTTATGCTTCAAATATGGATAACATGGATGTTGTTTTGGGATACCCTTGGATGGAATCAATAGGTACTATCAATATTAATGTACAGAAGAAATTCCTGAAGCTCTGGTATAAAAAGAAGAAAATTACATTACAGGATATTTCCATTAATAAACAGGTAGAGTCCAAGGAAGCTTAAGCAGAAGATGTTCTAGGGTCTGACATATTAGATGATGAGCCAGTGATGATAGACAATCAAACACAAACAGAGGCTGAAGCAGAAAAGGTTACAAGTGCTGATACATCAGAGGAGGGCTCAGTGGTTGAAGTAATATTGAAAGATAAGACACCACAGAAGGCACCACAACATGCACCAGATAACAGTCAGGCTCCCGTAAGGGGTGAATTAAAGAAAAAGCTATCGTGGGTTAAAAATTCAACATATCATCACCCACATCACCCCGCAAGACAACCATCAAGATGGCAACCAATTAGCCACATGGACAACAACCCCCGCAGGACAAATAAAGAGGAGCAAAGATCCACCTACTACACATCAACACAGAAGAGCTACCACGGTCAACTTCCATCTCAAGTGAGCGAGGCACCAGCGAGACCGAGGGTTCACCTCTCTCTTGGATGGCTAGATGCACGTGCATGGTACCAGTGGACTACTCTTTTGAGTAGATCTTATTATTTGTGTTCTTCCCATGTTTCGGGGACGAAACATGCTAAGGGGGGTGGAATGTTATATACCTAGGGGGGATAATATGGGGTACCAAGGGAGGTACCCAAGGTAATAATGTAATAATGGGATGTGCCATAGTAATAAATAAGGTGGTTAACCCATATCATGTAAGGGACCACAAGTAGTTAGTAATAATGTAATGGGCCCATGGTATTAGTCTGATGGTATGAGGGAACCATGGTAATGACCCATGGTATTGTATGTATAAGGCCTATATAGAGGCTGGAGACTCCATGTCAAGGAATTGTGTTAAGGATTATTGTATGAATAGGCATATGGCTTGTGGAGTGTTCTCTTTCCTTAAGGAGTGAATGTATGGTGTTGCCCTACCTTAAGGGTTTGATCAATAAAGAATCATTTCATATTATTTCTGGGTTTATTTGCATTATCTTATATTTTCATATTAGATCTATAATACTTCTGGGTTAGATATATAACAACTTCCACTACACTTTAACTTGCTCGATTTCTCAGTTCCAGAGCATGAGAATCTTTCTCTATAATATACACTGAGGTTTCGGCTAGAATTCTCCATTTGGCTCCACCTGCAATACAAACCATTCAATCACATGATCAACATCTTTAACATACTTCTTAAGCAATGACACATGGAAACATCATGGACTTTCACTGTCGGAGGTAGTGCAAGTCTATAGGCCACTGGTCCAATCCTTTCAAGAATATTGAAAGGTCCACAAAGCCGAGGTGCCAACTTGGCACAAGATCCAATCCTCAAGGAGATATTCTTGGGCTTGATGTGGAAATACACTTGTTCCCCAACCTGAAACTCCTTAAACAACCTATTCTGATCTACATAAATTTTCTGCCTCTCCTGTGATTCTTTAAGATTCTTCTTGATTACTTGCATTTCCCGTTCCATCTCTGCTAACATATACGGTCCAATCGACACCCCGTTCGCTGGATCACTCCAACTGATGGGAGTATTACAACTCCACCCATACAATGCATCAAACAGACTCATCCTCAAAGATTCTTGGTACCCATTGTTGTAAGCGAACTCAACTAGTGGGATATACTCTTCCCACTTTCTCTTCTGATGCATCACATACATCCTCAACATGTCCTCCAATATCCTTTTGACCCTCTCTATCTGTCCATCTGTCCGCAGATGATAAGCTGTGTTGAAGGCTAACTCTGTACCCAAACCTGCAAACAACTCCTTCCAAACTTGAAAGTGAACTTAGCATCCCTATCTGACACAATATTTCTTGGAACACCATGAAACCTCACTACATCTATAATGAATACTGTGCCACATCACTTGCTTAATACATAGACTTTACTAGAATGAAGTGCACTACATTTTTCAACCTATCCATGAAAACCATGATGGAATCATGTTGTCTAGATGTCCTCGACAAACCTGTGGATGAAATCCATGAAAATGAACTCCCACTTCCACTCTGGAACCATAATCGACTATAGTAGTCCACCTAGATTCTTACACTCTGCCTTCACCTATTGAAAGTCCAAACATCTAGCCACAAACTCTACCGCATACTTATTCAGATTTGGCCAATGATAAAACTTCTTTACCGCTGTCAATGTCGTCTAGTATCCTGGGTGACCTGAATATGATTTTGCATGAAATTCTCGCAGGATAGTCTTCTTGATCTCACTATCATTCGACACATATATCCTGTCCCTAAATCTGACCAAACCATCTGTTGTAAGATGATATTCCACATCCTGACCACCTGTACCCTGCTGTAACCTATGCATAAGCTCCATGTACATGTCATCCTATTGTCCTGCCAGTAATATCTGATCCTGTAAGTATGTCCCATAAGAACTCATAGATGCTATATGATTCACCTGTATCCTCATGCTAAGAGAATCTGCAACCCTGTTCTCCTTACCCTTAATGTACTTGATCTCAAAGTCAAACTCACTAATCGTGTCCAACTATCTAGTTTGTCTGGCATTTAGATTCATTTGGTCAAATATATACCTCAATCCACTATTATCACTCATCAAGATAAACCACCTACCAAGAAGATAATTTCTCCACATATTCAAATCATGGATGCTCACTGCCAACTCAAGATCATGTGTCAGATAATTCTGCTCATTCTCATTCAATTTCCATGACTCATAGCACACTACTTGTCCTTACTGCATAATGAATCCACCAAGTCCTCTCTTGTAAGCATATGTGCACACCACAAATGCTTTTTCTGGATCTGCAATCTTTAACACTGGAGCATTTGTCAACAATTGCTTCAATTTCTCAAAGCTTGCTGCACATTCCTCTGTCCATTCAATTTTTTTACCTTGCCTCTACAGTGACATAATCAAATATGTAATGCAATATATTTTCTTGATGAACCTCCTATAATAACTTGCTAACCCCATGAATGACCTTAGCTCATCCACATTTCTAGGAGCTGCCCACTCCATGGTAGCTCTTATCTTCTCTGGATCTACTACTATGCATTCCTTGGAAACAACATGTCCCAAGTAATCTACCTCTGTCTGAAAGAAACTACATTTGCTAAGCTTGGCATACAACTGAAGATCTCTCAGTAATCTTAACATTGCTGCTAAGTGCTCGATATGTTCTTCCTCATTTTTAGATTATATCAAGATGTCATCAATGAATACAATAACAAACTTGGCCATATAAATACGTGACACATTATTCATCAAGCACATGAAATTAGCTGGAGCATTAGTCAAACCAAATGGAACTACAACAAAATCATAATGCCCATACCTGGTCCAGAAAGAAATCTTGTATATGTCCTCTTCCTTGATGCGTACCTAATGATATTCAGATCTCAAATTAATCTTTGAGAATACTACTGCTCCTTTCAACTGATCAAACAAGTCATTAATCCTTGATAACAGATACCTATTCGTGATGGTCACCTTGTTCAACTATCTGTAATCAATGCATATCCTAAGAGTACCATCCTTCTTGTTCACAAACAATACCAATGCACCCCAAGGTGATACACTTAGCCTAATGTATCCCTTGTCAAGCATTTCCTTCAATTGTAACTTCAACTCTACTAATTCTGATGTGCTCATCTTGTATGGTGCCTTTGATGTTGCTGCTGCCCCTAGTACCATCTCAATATAAAATTCCACTTCTCTGTGAGGCAACAATTCTGGAATCTCTACTGGAAACACATCCTAAAAATGTTGCAAGATTTGGTACCTCCTCAATACCTCCACATCCTCAACATTCTTACCTTTATCATTAGAAATATGCACTGTAAATACCACACACCCTATTCTGCTACTGTGCTTTTCGTGCATAGATGTGACCATTCTAATTGATGTTGCCTTCTTCTTACCCTGCAAGACTCTATGTTCTCCATTGTCATCCTAACACTCAATGGACTTGTCATAATAATCCACTTTGGTCCTATGAAGATACAACTAGTCCATACTCAAAAGCATACTATACGATCCCAATGGAAATAAATTCAAATATGCTGAGGTAGGGATACCATTCAACTCGAATGCACAATATCTTACCCAACGATACACTTTTTCTTTGTACCTTTAGCTAACTGCACTAACCAGGATTCTGCATGCACTTCTTTATTCAAACCATACTTATCCACCAGGTCAAGACTAACATAACTATAATTATATATAGGACAATCAAAATGGAAACAACTTGATAAAAAATATTACTATCCATATCGATAACAATTTCCTGGTGATCTACCTGCTTGTTATCCAGCACTACATAAATCCTTGGAATGCTCTGCCCAACATCCCCAACTGTTTTCACTTCCGGTGCATTATAAATCTGAGGCCTACCACCCTGATTCTGTAGACAATCCCTCTTAATATGCTCCTTACCACATGTCCAACATTGCAACCGTCCTGTACCATCACCTTTATTCTTCTTCCCTCCATGCTGTGACTCATTAAAATTCTTGTAATGTGCAACCTTTTCTTTCTCACCTACATCCTAAGGCCTTGTTATTTTCGACTGCCATTTACCTTCACCTTTATCTTTCCCTTTCCAACCTTGTTGAGATTTTGTCTTGCGCTTTGACTGCTCATAACAATGCTTCAATTTCCCAATAACTTCCTCAAGCAACTGAGGCTCATCATACTCAATCTGATCTCTAAATGATAATGGAAATCCACCAACAAATATCTGAACTTTATCTTTTTCATCCTTAAGATATGATACATACCTCAATAACTCCAAGAACTTGATCATATACTCCTCATTTGTCATCGATCCCATCATTAGCTCATAAAACTACTTGGCTTCGCTGTCGTAGTACTGATCCGACAAGTACTTCTTCCTGAAAAGTATTTTGAATTAATGCCAACTAAAATCCTCTCTCCTGATTTATCTAACCCATTTCACATGTTCCCACAAGATGTACGCTTTCCCTTTGAGGCTGAAGATATCTATTCTGTCCTTCATGTTCTCTGTGTAATCATGCAACTCAAAGAATTTCTTCATCCCAAGTAGCCACCCCTCTCCATCCTTTGGCTTCTTCAAATATCCATCAAAGGTAGGTGGCTTCGATTTCTTGAAATCATATGGAAAATATCCCCTATCACTCCTCTTGTAAGGATGATAACGATGACGATCATAGTTCCTGTCAGAACCAAAACTAGGATAGAACCTGTGTCCATCACCTCTCATATTCGGAGTATCAGAGAGCCTTCCATCTTGGATTGTGTCACCCCTATCAGACTTGTGCCCACCATGAGATCTACTGCCATATGTCCCATTAGTCTTATCTGCCTACCCATGGATGATCTGAAGCGGTCCCTGCCTCTGCAATTCTGAAAAACTCTAAAGGATTACTGCATTGATTTTTGCTTATTTCTCCTATGCCTGAATGATCCTGCCATTTTCTGCCTTGCAATTTTTTATTTTTCCTTGAAGATTCTTAATGTGTCTGCTAAGTCAGAAGAATTCCCAACACCACACTTCTCATTTGACCCATAGGGAGAATCTCGTGAACTATAGTTTACCATCTTACTAGTCATCTTTGATATATTTCTTGCAAGTACCCCATGTCAACTAAAACCAAAACATAACATAATCAACACGCCTCAGTATAGTTCAGGGAAGGATATCTCATCTGCAAGATCCACTAGTTTAGCACGATACATGTATAATCATAATCACATCAACAATAACACCAGTTTAACCACTGTCCAGTTACCAAGGCCTGATCATACCAACCACATACCATAAATTCATGGATGATAACTACAACCATATCAATATATTCATAACAATTTATAAGCATTGACATGCGTAACCAATATACACTCAGGACGACCACATCCAACAACACACTGTCCACTTTCACATGGCGAAACCACTGCAACCATGGCCACCACCATGCATACACGACAAGTAAATAGAGCACAAACATAGAGAACACATATATGCAACCGATATGAACGCATGACCAACACACTGCCCATCCAGTCCAAGGGGTGAACCATGCTCTGATACCACTTTGTAACACCCTCCTCCCACATTTACCCAAGTTAACCGATTTTCTGGGGTAAACATGTGACGAGAGGCTACTATGATATGATTCAAATTCCCATGTGCAGTTAAGGAAGTGGAACCGACAAAACAAAACCATTTTGATCTACCACACATGCTACAAAACCTTCAAGAGCCAACCAATCTTTCCAGGTGACCAACCCTTGATGCAAATTGACATTTCACTGACCTGAACCCTCAGATGCTCCCATGACAAGCCATGCATGTGACTGAGGCCTTCCAGTCGCTCCCATAGCAAGGGCATGCCAACGATTTTGGACTTTTTAAGCTAGTTTTGAGCCAAAGATCCCAGATTCTATGCCACTTTCCGAGAGCCAGGACTTAGGCCACTGCCCAAAACTTCATGAAACTTTAAAAAATGGTAAATAACATCGGAACAAAGGTACTAATGCAAACACTTGATTAAGTACTTGACTGAAACCCTACTAGCTATGACAGGAATTTCATCAAACATGTCACAAATATGCATTCTATAGGTTATAACAACAGATCTGAGCAAAGGGGTCTCATACTTATTTCAGATTCCTAAAGAAGCATTGTTGCTCTATCACAGTAGTTGCATTATCATCTATTAGGTCATGTATTCATTGTACTAAAAATTACTAATCAAAACATGATGAGAGCCATACATCAAGTCTATCATAAAACATACTCATAACTAACATATAACCAACAAAAATAACAAGGATATAATAACCATAAAATCCACATATAAGCTAGTACATTTACACATGAAATACTAAGGAGAAAGGGCTCTTATTAATGAATGAAAAATCCAACTAGGTTTGGGACTTCCACGAAACACTTAACCATAGATTGGCTGAACCAAATATTTATTTCAACCAATCACCCTTGTGCCATATTCCAAGCATGAATGTGGGACTCAAAACCAAACCAAACCAGCTTTCCTCAGGCTTTACCGCAATCCCCACCGGATCACTAGGCCCTAAACAAACATGGATTCCACTGGATTTCTACACCTACATCGTGAGGAATTTTCCTAACTCCTAGTCTCTAGAATTTACTGTATATCCCTCCATACAACGATTAAGGATTCCTAAGCCTAATAAAGACACTACCCTCCAAGCTTTACCGTATATCCCACCATTCACTGGTCAAGGATTCCTAGGTCTGATTGAGGGCACACACCTCTAATATTTACCGTATATCCCGCCATTCACTAGTTGAGGATTCCTAGGCCCCCCAAGGCACACAAAATACAGCTTTACCACAATTTGAGCCTGGCCCAGGGATTCCTAGGCCTTATGTTCTTTGTTTTAGAGACCACCTCACTTAGTTTCAAATCATCCAGAAATATAGCTCAACCAAATACAAGATAACTCATCACACCACGACTATCTGGAAATGAAAAGGCTAGGCTGAAGAACACTGTCACACCTGGAAAATCCCATGCTAATGACAACAAGAGAACCAAATACACACATGCATGTACCATGCATGACAAATCTAGTAAGGAAATCACACATGCAAATAGGTACCTACAAATAACTCGCCTGTAGCTAATAGATGCTTCTCTTCCTTGCTTGATCTTTGCTTTCTTGATCCAATGCTAGAGTGTTCCAAAAAAATCTGTGTCCAATAGTGAGAGAGAGAGAGAGATCCAAAACTGAATTGAAAAAAAGGTACCAATTAATCCTTATAATCCTTTTTATTAATGATGGCTCTATTTTCTTCAAATTTCCATTATTTTCCTTCATTTTCCTCCTCACATGAAACCTGTGACATAATAACGATACTCCTTAATCACATCACGTGACTCATCAATGTTATCCCTACCAACAAGATTCAATTGTGCATGTCTGTACAAAACATCTATGAATATGGAAACTTGGTATGAGTGATAGTACCCACTCTGGATCTTTGTTTGAGGAGAAAATGTGTAATTCTCAATAAATTCTACCACTGATAAGGTTTTGCTTGGGTGGAATACTTCACGAGAATTCTTAAATTCATAAGCTTGCCACCTGGAGCTGTGCGAGTATTTGATATATTTATAGATCTAGTTTTGAAACACCCCCATGAATTGTGAAATAGGAATCTCATCATCAACATAGTTGATCCTCCTAGGCCTAAGAGTTGAAGAAGATGGCTGATTTCCCACAGCATACTCATATTGCTTCCATATGACGTTTACATCAGACATCCCAGACTGGTTGGGATGAATAAGAAATTTCATATGGAACAATGCCAAATCACCACATTTAATGCATTTTCTTCCACCTATACACATTTTCTTGTAAAAGAACTCTTTTGGCTCCCTTCTGCATAATATTAATGAAACAAAATCGCACACTGTAGGAGGAGGAGGGTCGATGTGAAAATTATTCTTGTAAAATTCCAAGAAAGTGTCATAATGAAGTTGGAATTCAACATGATATTGACAACAACACGTGTCACAAATTATATTAGGCCTAATAAACCAAGGTTTCAATTTATGAAACTTCCTTATGGATATATTCACGTGGTGATTTCTTTCCTGAAATTCCTCGAACAATGCAACTTCTGTCATTTCTACGATGTGATTAGCGTGATCTACATACTCACCTTTAACTATGAGATGTTTTATAACATGCTTTCTATCTTAAATAAACTGAGAATACCCAAAATTTACCACACGTGCTCTAATTCCTATTGTAAGCCTGTCTTGGTAGGGTTTCCTATTAGTTAGAACCCAACAAGAAGATTCATCATTTTCATTTACTCGAACTCTGGATTTGGTATGCTTGTGCAATGTTTTTCTTAATGCACGGAGAAATTTTGACATTGTTTCCAACTTTTGTTTTCTTTATGTACTTGGTGAAACAATAACAGTTGTAGTTACCCTACGCATAGCTCGAACAATAATTTTTCTTGATTTTACAAACATAGTGAATGCTTTTGATATATTTTCAAATGACATTCAAACATGTCTTCCTACTTTTAGCATCTTGGACATCCAAGAGCTTTGTGGCATGTTTTAGTTTCTTATGTACGATCAACCCATGTAGTATCTAAGCTTGTGCAACAACTGAATGATTATGAAAATGTTGTCGAATGATGTTACTAACATGCTTTCTAACAGTGTGAGCAAGATTAGGCTCCCCAAGGTCCTCTATTATGCTTACATCCAATTTTTTTGCAAATCTTCCACCCCTTTCCAAACCACTACAACTCCCTGTTATCCTATCAACTGGAGAGGAAACAACCTACTCTTCTAGTGGTTGATCAATTTGGTAAGGGAAATCTTCTTCCTCTAGTGGTTGATTAGCTTGATATGGCACATAATGTTCCCCCAGTGACAGTTGATCATATTTATAGGGCACATGTTCCTCCAGTGGTTGATCAACTCCATAGGGCACATCTTGATCATCATGTGGTTGATCAACATGAAAAGACACAACTTCTTCCTAATGTGGCTACTCAATTTCTATCCTTGCATAGTGGAATACAAAATATACTTCTAAGTCAAGTAAGTCACCATCATAAGATAAGTGAATAGTAGATATACACATGTTTATTTAAGAAATCACCATAGGTGGAAGGTAATGATATGATTTGTTGGGTATTCCCCCTATTTTCCTTTGAATTTAGGGATATCCAATGGTAACTTGGTTGGAATGGGGGGGCATTGCTGGTTACGAGCAATGGGACCATTTGTGTGTTTCTTTAAATCCGAGAGATTTAAAGAAGTGAAAAATGGTATCTTGTTAGTGTTATCCATGATGTATGACCTTGTGTGTCGACATGGGATGAAATCCTAGTTAAAAATCAATTTGGAAACCTTAGGGTTCTAGTCACAAACCCTAGGGAAAAGTTAAATGAAGAACAAGTTGAGACTTGGTAGCATGGTATTAGAATTTGACATGGACCAAGGGTTCTAAGTTGAAACATGAAAAGAAAAGAGTTTTGAGCTCAGGGAAAGATGGGTCGAGCAAGAGCACACTAGTAAAAGTATCAGTGCCTGTGTCAACAAAAAGGGTGATTCAGAATATGATGAAAGGTAAAAGTGTTCCTTCTTAGTCAAAGAGTCCTTTGTATGTTAGGACACTTCAATTCTCTTCATATGTTTATGGGTCGAATCATGAGTATGAATCCTTTGCTACAAAAGAGGTTCACTTTTCTATTGGAAAACATAATTTTCATGATGATGTGAATTATATGTAGAAGGCACCTAAAGATGATATGATCCCTATGAAACATGTAACTAATGACAAGCATTCTATTCTGAGAAAGAAATAAGTTGGCAAGAAAGGAAATAAGTCAACAACATATGAGAATTTGGCATCTATAAGCACACCTAAACACATACATTGTCTTTAGGAAAACCAAATGAATCGCATACATAAGACAAAGTGAGAAATAAATGGTTAATGTTCCCTTTAGTTTTAATGTGAGAAAAAATAAAAATAAAAAAGGTTTTGTGAGGTTTTGCGTATGAGCAAAATTACTAAAAATACCTAACGTCCTTTTGCTCAAGTAGTAATTGAGCCTTATGAATATTTTAGAATAGGGTACTGGGGCCATGTCATAAATGTCACTATCGACTCTTCCAGCGACCAAAAAGACAACCAAGGTATGGAGAGGGTTATAGTGGCCAGGTGTACTAGGGATATGTACCAAAATAGATGGTGACATTTTGAGTAGCCTGACCAGGATCACCTCAGGTCTAAGTTCTCCCTCACCTCAACCAATAGGGAAAGATACCCTAATATTTTGCCATTGAGTTGCCTATGTCCAATGGTAATGGATGAATATCAACTTCTGGTTTTCAGTTTTGGACCCAGAACCCCTACCACGCATCGAGAGACAACATGAAGGTTCATGGTAATATGCCACCTAAGCCTTACCCCCTTCACGCTTTTCTTTCCATGTACCAAATTTGTGAATGGATGATGCATGCTTTTAAGCTCCCTAAATGATAACTTTCTATGTTTCAATACAGAAAACAACCATGAAATATTATGTGCTACATATCGCCATAGTCTTAGCTTGAACTATAAATTATCTTGTGGCCCTTATGGGGAATTTAGTGTGTTCAGGTTAAGGTTGTTTTTTGAAAGGCTTTGCTTCACTTAGGGTGTGTAATAAAATATACACTCAAATAAACTAAGTACAAATATTTTTGAAAGAGGATACCCTTTATACAAAGTTTAAGTGAGCTTAGTGTGTGGGGTGAATGTATGTGCAAGTGAAATTGTGAGCATACAAAGTGTGAATTGATGTGGATATGCAATGATCCTTTAAAATGCCCCTAATTATACTATGTGGTGTTTGTTCCTTGTAAGAAAATATGTGTGGATGATGGGCCACTTACTTCTTTCCTAATTATACTATGTGAGCATATAGGGAGATGGAAGCTCTAGTGCTTTGAGAAAGGGTCCAAATGCCACCACAGGTTCACCAAATGGACACAAGGGAGGCAGTTTCTACTTTCTTTCTTTACTAATGCAAAGTATTAGTCTCGAAAATAAATGAATGAAATAAAATCTTTGGTTAGAAAAACAAGTAAAAATGGTGTGGATGATGGACCACTTATTTCTTTCCTAATTGTACTATGTGACCATATAGGGAGATGGAAGCTTTAGTTCTTTGAGAAAGTGTCCAAATTCCACCATAGGTTCACCACAAGGACACAAGGGAGGCGATGCCTACTTTCTCTCTTACTAACACCAAGTCTTGGTCCCGAAAATAAATGAATGAAATAAAAAATTTGGTTAGAAAAACTAGTCAAAAAGATGTGCCAATGATGGGCCACTTCGATCCTAATTATACTAGGTAAGCATATAGAGAGATAGAAGATTTAGTGCTTTGAGAAAGGGTCCACATGCCACAAGAAGTTCGCCACAAGGATGCAAGTGAGGCAGTGCCTATTTTCTTTCTTTATTAACACCAAGTCTTAGTACCGAAAATTAATGAATGAAATAAAAGCTTTGGTTAGTAAAACAAGTAAAAAAGATTTGCGGATTTGGGGCCACTTACTTTCCTCCTAGTTAAGCTAGGCGTGGTGTGAATTGGAATGAGAAAAACAAGTAAAAAAGATATAATGATTAGGACCACTTACTTAAAACATCCTAGTTTAAGCTATGTTTGTGTGCAAAATTTCAATGTAAAATATTAAAAAATACTCTACTTGTAATGGTTAATAAAACAAATTGGTTACTAGTGATGATGTGTGCAAGGTGAATAGTGCACATACAAAGCGTTTGAATTTCAAGTATGTGGATATGCAGTTCATGATCTGTTAATAGAATTCCCCGAATTACACTATATGATGTTTGTTCCTTGCAAGAAAAGAAAAGATGTGTGCATAATGGGCCACTTACTTTTCCAAATTATGCTATATGTGAGCATATGGGGAGATGGAAAATTAGTTCTTTGGGAAACATTGTATTTCCATTACCAACTAAATTGAATTACGTAACTTGATTTAATTAAATAGCTAAAATTTGTTGCTTATACATAAATCATGATTTAACTTCAAGGGATGCCACAATTGAAAACATCCAATAGAGGAACCCCCATGTAAAGAATAAGAAATTTGCAAACTAGTTGAATGTATGCACTTTGTAGAATATTTGCACTTAAAATATATATATTTTATGTTTTAAATATGATCCTATGTTAATAATGAAAAATTAATTCATTTGTATAAAACTGTAATGATAAAATTCAAAATCATGACTATGTTGGCAAAAAAAATTAATTAATTATATATAAATTTTAATGATATATTATAATTTAAGTGTTTAAAAATTGTCATTGAAAATATGTATTATATAATTATAATGCATAGTTATATATTTTTATAAACCATTAATAAAATACAATATTGATTTTTTAAAATAATTTATTTTAAATTTATTTTTATAAATTTTCCAATATCGTAATTCAAAATTGTTAATATATTTTATTCTTAATATAAAATTATTGTATTTAATCAATTGTTTGAAGAAAATATACCATATTACTGAAAAAAATGAAATTACTTTATTCATTTAATAATGTAAAAATAAAAAATTGAAATTCATAAATACATATTTTCTGATATCTTAGTTTTTTTAATATATATGTAGGAATGTAATAAGTTCCATAATTAGAATCAGAGTGCAACAGAAGCAAAAGCTACAACAACAGAGGAAGGCAATCAATCAGCCTTAAACTGATAATCCACCCTAACCTGATAAACTACATAGATAGGAATGCCCACCCTTTTTGAGAGTGTCTGCTTGCTTGGTTCATCCCCATGGCTCCAAATCTTTTAAGAGACGAGTTGAATTTTAGAGAGGATTATATCCAAACCGGCAGAGAAAAATTCCCTCTTCTTGCCTAATTCAATCAAAATTGAGTGGGAATCCTTTTACTGTTTTCTATGCTGGAATTGTCTGCCATGGAAGGTACTGCTTCTAGGGCATATTTTTCCATCATCAGCTATGAAAACAAAGATATGGGGGAGGGTGACGTGATCATGGAGCTCTATGCATTGTGGCTTGCTCAGCACAATAAAGCCTACAATGGATATATTTTAAGCGACTTGCTTTGAATGGTGTTGATGATTTTCATACATATTTTTCAGGGGCAAGAAGGGTATGCAAGAAAAAAGTTGTTGATAGGAGCAGAGACGATTTACCAGAGAAGCATGGGGCCGAAGCAGACACTGAAACATAGGACGCGTTTGGATGCCGAGAGGATTGATGGTCAACACAGCTCTGGAAAGAACATAACATTGGTTTTATATTTTACATTGCAGGGTTGTTGGGATTAGGCGGTAGGAAAAAGAACCTATGGAAAATATTTTTCTGGGAGACGGGAAAGAGGGTGGAGGAAATGACAAAAGCTCTAGCTAATGGTGCAGGATCAGCAGAGACGTTTGGAGACCGAGAGGGGAGACTCTGAGTGAAGATTGGTTGTCATCACAATCTCTGGAAAGAACAATACCTTGGTTTTATTTTTTATTTTTTTTCCACTGCAGGGAAGATTGGAGGGATTAGGTGGTAGGAACTATAACATGAAAATGATAATATGAAGACATAACATTCTCCAGGAGTCAGGAAAGTAGACATCGACCATGACTTAACTCTGACTATTGGTACAGGAATATCAGGCGCGTTTGGAGCCCGAGAGGGGAGAATATGGGCGAAGATTGGGGGAAAATACAACTCTGGAAAACATGGAACCCTCATTATAATGCAATGCTGTTGATATAGACAGATTCTTGTTTATTTATTTATTCTTATTACAATGAAGATTGGTGGAGAATGCCATATAACAGGAGCCAAGAGAGATTACAGCGGAACGGTTTAAGCTTTGTCCCATAATATAGTGTAATGCTATTTGATATAATGTTGTTGCCATAGACATATCTTCATTTTTTGTTTCTTTTTTCTCTCTGTTCGGCCAATATTTCCTCAGCGAGGTAAGCTATCATGGCCGATCATGGTTGCTGTTGGTGGCTCCAGTAATGTGGGTGGGTAGTGGTAGGTCAAATTGAAAATATCAGTTGGCCTATTAATGCCTGCAGATTAATCAGAAAAGTTGGGCACAATTCTCGCACAGGATCCCCCGTTAAGATTTGTTCCCGGCAATATTACAAGCGAGAATGGCTGTCACACTTCACCTGAGAACAATTTAGTTGGGTATCCATCGAAGAGAAAAGGAAAGAGCATTAATATGGAGGGTCTTAAAGCGAGCAAACTTTCCTTACTATCCCCCATCGTAATAGGAAGGAACCTGAGGAAGAAATCTTTTCATCTCCCGCTGATGAGGATCTACATGCCTTGGTTGGTAAGGTGGGCATTGGACTCGATGCAATTTCTACGAGGAAGAAATCTATTCACATCTTGGAATTGGGTGATGGAGGACCGTTGATAGGCACATCTAGCGAAAAAAAGAGAAGATTCTAAATTCAGAAGCCTTTCTCTATGCGGCGATATAGGGGAGGGCCTAA
The DNA here is from genome assembly GCA_031772625.1 of Pinus tabuliformis. Lineage (NCBI taxonomy): Eukaryota > Viridiplantae > Streptophyta > Pinopsida > Pinales > Pinaceae > Pinus > Pinus tabuliformis. Next base: position 927,630,629 of record CM062814.1, read on the forward strand.
AATCTCGCTTCTGTGAAGCTATGGAGGAGGTACTCCGTTCCTTTCGATCTTGGCCTATCTAACACCTCTTTTGGTCGTTCGGTGGATACTCTTCCCCGGTACCTTAGAGAATGTTTCCTTGATGCGAAGGTTCCCTAATGAGGATTATGTCTCTTAACGCTAGAGGCTTGGGATCTGCTTATACCAAAAGATCTCTAAAACACACTATTAAGTCTAAAGGTCTCTCCATTTTATTACTCCAAGATACAATGATGCCTAACAAAAAAGCCTTGGCAATTATTTTCAAGACCTACCTTCTGTGGATCGGATGTGCTACAAAGGCAACTCTTAAAAACAAGTCAATAAGCCAATCAATGGTGGCTTAGGGCATGGCATCATGGCATATCATAGGATATAGAAGAAGAAGAAGACGAAATTATTTTAATGTCCACAAGGCTAAAGATAACATATGGTAAAGATAGCATATGGGACAGATTGTTTCTTCATCTGCTTGATGTATTCGGTCCTTTTTCTGTGAAGCTTCAAAATAAATGCTTCCAACTTCTCGACAAACTCCTTGCTAAATAGATTATCCCAAGAGCTAGCTATCAGCATGTCTGCATAACTTTCCCTTTTGTCTTTGAAGGCCTCACATTCTAAAATGAAATGTTTTTCTGTTTCCACTTTTCCGGAAGAACGAAAAATGCATACTCTTTCCTCCCACACTTCCTTTGGCCTTTTCTAGCACCTTGTTTTACAACGGAGTTGATGAGAATTAGTCCTTAATTGAACAATAAGAATTTTGGCTCTCCAAGAGATATTGGCCTCTATGTATGCTTTTGGTTGATAACTATGAGTGGGATTAAACACTTCAATATAGTAATTTTTCTTTCTTCCTAGCTCCTTATCCCAAGTACGCTTGTGGAACTTTTCCATAACGAAAACTTTTATCTCTTTTCTATTTATGGGACATGCGTTCAAGCAAATACCTCATTTACTAAACCATTTGCTATTTTGTTGCATCCAAGTGTTTTTGCTCTTGCACAATCTATCATTAAAGACAACCTTAGGCCATTTGCCCTCTTCCATTTGCTCATTTTTTTTAAATACCTTATGACACGCATCATAGCAATTGCTTCAATATGAGCAGTTCCTGTTTCACTTAACAAGATATCATAAGGAACTGCACTTTTAATCTTAAATTTGTTTGTAATCAAATGCTTCTGAATTTTCTTAATTTCTCTCCACTGCATGTCAGATGCACTGCTAGCCCATAGTTCACAACCATACAGAATCACCAAAATCACTAGAAGCCCAAAAAGAGTTTGAGTGGTTTTCCAGTCCCATAACTCTGTCTCTCTACACCTATTTTGAAAAGCATACAATGCTTTCCAATCCCCCAAAATTCTTTTCTTTCTACAACCATTCCAGCTTAGATTTTTGTTGAAGTCAATTCCGAGATATTTGTAATTCGCAATTTCTTCCAGAATGTTGCCTTCAAAGTAGAACTTATGTTGGTTATGTTTTCTTTTCTTAAAGAAGACCACTACTTTCATTTTGCTGATATTGACTTGCATCCCCACACTTCTACAAAAATGCTCAAGTGATAGTAAGTGCTCTTGCAAACCAAGAGCCGATTTATCAATCTGAATAAAGTTATCTGCATACAAAAGAAGCTTTATAACAAACTTGCCCAAATAAGTACCATTTCCCCCTCGAGAACTTAACCGCTCCTCAAGCTTGTCGATATATAAACCAAAAAGGGTAGGACACTGTGGGTAACCTTGCTTGACCCCAATATCGCTTCTAAAACTTTTAGAAATGCTTACTGAAGTTCTAATTTTGACTTTCACCTCTTCATACAGCGTACGCACAGATGCTATCAAATGTTTAGGAACCCCAAGTTCTTCCATTCTGTGCCAAAGCTTATCCCTAGGAACTGAGTCAAATGCTTTTCTGAAATCAACAAAGCAACAAAAGACTTCTTCCTTTTTCTCCCAAACTTTTTCAATGATGTGCCTTAAAGCTATATGATGATCCACTGTGGAATGTTTAGGTCTAAAACCTGCTTTCCCTTTAGCACACTTATCTCTTTCTTTTGCCCACTTGCTAATTTTGTTCTCTAACATGCTTCCAAATAGCTTTGGAAACAAAGGGTTTATTATGATGGTCCGATAATTGGAGGGATTATTGACGTCACCGCTCTTGAAAAGAGATATTGCTAGACTAGTTGTCCAATCTGTGGGGAGCCCTTGTTGTATGATGTTGTTGAATATTTTTGTAAAGTGAGGTGCAAGAATCTTTGAGCCCCACTTTAGATATTTTGCTTGGAGTTCGGCTAAGTCTTTTGCTTTTCCAACACCCAACTTCTTGATACCCATCTCTATCTCTTGTACCGTGAAGAGTTCAGTATCAGTGTTGACCAAGGGGGGAGGGTCAACCTTGGGAACCTGCTCATAGAGTTGTCTTGCATAGTCAAACCATTTAGAAGCTGTAATATTATTTCCAATTTGTATTTTTTTCGGTTGGAGCTCCTTCCAAAATAATTTGGGATTGTTTTCCCCAAGGAAGATTAGTTCTTCCCTCTTTGAAACCATCAAATCGACCTTTTTCTTGCTTAATAACTGCTTGTAAGCCTTGAGCTTTATGTTATCCTTGTTTGACTCTTTCCACATTCTCCTTGTCTTTTTGCATTCCCTGTCAAACCAAGCATTAACAGGAAAACAATTTGTTTCAAACTTCTTAATTTTTTCTCTTTTTCACTTTGCAAGTGCTCATTGAATTAAATGTGTTAATTCATGACTATGAAGGTTGTGAATTGTAATTTTCTCCTTCTCGAAGAGCCTCTCTAGCGTCATTTTGAAGGTATTACAATTTTCTGGGGTCAAAATAATTCTCCCTTGTGGGGGATTTTGTTGGGCGTGCTGAGTTTTTAACTCTAATTGTTTCTTTCCAATCCAAGAGAAACATAAATGAATTGGCTTGTGATCTGATTTCAAGTCCCACCGCTGATCTCCAACGAAAACTTCCTCCATTTTCTCATACAAACCATGCGAGCAAATTACCTAATCTACCAAATTTGATCCATTGTAAGTATTGCAAGTGAAATTACCGGACTTTGCCCATCTAGTCAAGCCATTACAAATCACCAAATCAAAGGCCTCACATAAAGTAAGCAATTGTTCACCAAAGAGATTGTAGCGCTTGTCCTTTGAAATTCTTTCCTAGTGATGATTACTTTCTTCTGTAAGTCAAATAAAATCACAATCATCTTTACAACAAAAAACGCTAACTTGCTCACTTGCGATCATAAGACTGAAATCACCCACTATATAATTACACTATATAATTATACATGTCCATGCATTTTCTGGCTGCGTTCAGTATTTAATATACTTATACCATGTATGTATGGGGATGCCGACAGCTACATGGTCTCCCATGATCTTCCGGGAACTACACTCCACAAATTTCCTGGCAGCTCCACTCCAAGCTGTCACGTTGTAGATAAGACCATGCTCATTCAATGCAACCTCGATGCCGAAAATTTTAAAATTCAAACGTTATCTCCTCGCGGGAGGTGCCCACGAAATTTCTTAAATGAACCCATGACAAAAATGAAATTTTGAATATCGACAGGGGTCTCTACTCGCATCATGGTCTTCCAACCCTCTTCCCGTACTGGTTCCGCCATATGAGAGGCCGAGAGTTGGAGGTGCCGAAGCTGTGCCGATTGCCGATTGTTTAATTGGTTCTCAGCTATGTTCCCACAGTGGTTCCGCCATATCAAAGACCAAGAGTTGGAGGCGTCGGCATCCATGGCAGGTGCTGAATGTGCTGAACCCTCGCGAATGATTGCGTTGCGCAGGAGTAGTTCATCACATTGAGCGCCTGATTATATACACATCTCGGGTTCAACACATTGTCATCTGATTTTCTAAATGCGTCAGGAACCCTAATCAAATCAAGTTAAAATCACTGGCATGCAAAGATATTTTTTAACTTGCAAAACTCATTTGATAAACCGCTTCTTTTGCAAAACTCATTTTATAAAACACTTCTTTTAGTCTGAAATGTTAGAGAAAGTTATACCATTCAAAAACAGGGGTGCATTATAAATAACCGGTTGAGAGTTATAACCAGTGAATTTGATCCTTTTCTTCACACATACACACCATGAAATTCCCAATAACATTGAATCGAGATCATCAATTCATTCATGTATTCAATGGACGGCTAATATTGACTGAATCAAACACACACCCACATGATCCTTTCTGGCCAATATGGTCTCGAAGCCATCAAACTTCCTTCAAATTACAGTTACTGCTCCAAATTCTGCTTTGAAAACCACCCAAAACTACAATTTCTGCAGAATTTTAGGTCTACGCAACTCAGGAGGCGGAATTCAAACTGCAGGTTGTTCTGAGGAAACGATAACTGGACTCTAAGATTGGTTGTCTCCCAAACAAACATGGCATGCCTTTGTTCCAGTATTATAGGTTTGTCTTGAAAATCCAACTAAATGGTCATTACAAACAACTAACGAGTGATTATACTACACTATTTGAGTGACTTTGATGCTGAAGTGATTGTATTCATAGTTGCAGACTTTACCACTATTTTAGCTATAAACAAGGAAAAGGTAAAGCAGTGAAACTGCCCTTCTCAGTAAAGGTTCTGGATCAGCATATAGATTTTTATTCTCACACCATAGGATGAAGAATGAACCACTGCTGCATCAATATGATGCAACTGAATCCGTCCATGGAACTGGAATGTTCTTTATTTTCATTTGATGGAAGCTTCCCACTTGCATGTTGACCAGGTGTTTTTACATTTTCATCTGAACGCCATTTGGCAATCACAACTACCAGGAAACCATTTCTTTACCCTGATCATGATGGTGGTGATGCATTAAACTTCATCATTTTTTAAGATTAAGGCAAGTAATATGGATGATATTTTGACAGCCATTTATCCTTCCCAATTAAAACTTGGAAATATAAATATGTGATTGCACCCATAAAAATTATAATGTTATTAACAATCAAAGCCATGCGACGATGCAACAGTAATAAGTGTCAATCAAAGTTTCCATTCATACCTTTTATTTAAGCTTAATATGAAGTATATTTATATTTAATAAAATACAAAACATAAAATGGGATAAATATATAAATATCTTGTAAAATTTGTAGAATTTAGAAATTGTAATTTTAATAGGAATACATACCTTTTATTTAAGCTTAATATGAAGTATATTTATATTTAATAAAATACAAAACATAAAATGGGATAAATATATAAATATCTTGTAAAATTTGTAGAATTTAGAAATTGTGATTTTAATAGGAATACATATATGGAGGGAATAAGTAACGTGGTATATTTATATTTAATAAAATATAGATAGATAAATATATAAATATTTTGTAAAATAGTAGAATTTATAAATTGTGATTTTCATAAGAATGTATATAGGGAGGTAATAAGGAATGTAGAAGAAAAAATAAGAATGTATATATGAAGGTAATAAGGAATGTAGAAGAAAGTTTTTTCTTGAAAATAATTTCTAGTTCATTGCTCATGTTTAAAGTTTTTACAAATTTTTATCATTAGCACAATTACATTTTTTTAATGTGGTTAATATACCTTAATTGACATCATTTTTTAGTATATATTAATATTATATAATAATAACATACCTCTTTACATTATATTTATGAATTTTGTATTTATAAAATTTTATTGTTTATTAATTCTAACCTCAAGTTTTGGGTCTCAAAGTTGGTTGTAGGGGAGGAGAGGTGACTAACTAAGAATTTCAAAGATAAAGAATGTGATCATAGATTATCTCTTCATAAGTGTCACTTGAGATGAGTATTGAAATTTGCTAAGATTTTAATTTAGTTTGGTTAAGTGAAGGAAAACATGAAAGAAAGAAACACCAACCTAACCAAAGAGTGTTGGACTTGCTAGGATTTTGATTCACTTCATTGAGAGAAGGAAAAGGGAATGGAACAAACACTAATCTAATTAATAATCATCACAAAATCCCATGAAAGGAATATGTGGTTTGTTTGTAATGGAATTCATGCCTAGGTCATGGAACATATATACTTTATGAAAGGACAATGATCAAACCCAACATGCCACCATTGATGGGAAATTTCTAATGTAATGATCTTGTCGTGCATGGTGGATTGTTTCTCTCATTTGAATCAATGGTTACTAGCCTCTAATTGAGTTGTGTTGGCTACCCATGAAATTGTCTCAAATCATAATGGTGACCATCTATTTACTCAAATTGAAGCATCATTTCAATTGTACAAAGTTGTTCTTATATAATCACAATACACCATCATTTTGAGATAAGTAAAGTTTCCATTAGATTATGCTACCTTATCCTACAAATAGATGTAATACTCTTCACTATCAACATGTTTTCAATACCCAACCTTTAATTAGACAAATAGTTGGATAATCATCTTTCACATTGTGTAGGTATGTTGAAATAACACTTCCTTGAATGTTTAATCACAACATATCATAAAATTTCATCATTGAACCATGTCAACCAAGATTATTTTTTGGGAAAAAATCTTTCACCTCTTTTAACACATATACTATGATTTATTAATTTATAATATTAAGAGGAGTTAATTAATTATAAAGGGGAGACTACGCCCATGGAATATATAGATTAAAGGGTATAGAAAGAAGATGACTAATAACAATGCATTCCATGATGATTTAAAAAACAAACAACAACAACATTAGTAACATATACACCTTTCTTTTTGGTCAGTGTTCCCTTCTCCCACTTTGAGGGTATGCTAGTTTATTTTAATGGCTATTGTAAGAAAACATGAGAATGTAAAACATGTAAAAATAACATTATGGAGCACTACTAATCACTGCTTTCCATTTTAAACATTAAGGGATATATGATAAGCTTTTTCTAAAATATAAAAAGAAAAATAAATTATATAAATTTAAATGATTGAATTACTTTAAATAATAATTATTTTTTTTAATTTATACTTCACAGTTTTAAATTAAAATAATTTATTTATTTTAAAATGTTTTTTTTAAATTTGAATTTTTAATAGTTTTTTTTTTGTCATAAATGTAAGTAGTCTCACATGATTTGATTAGCACCATGTTATTTTTTAATAAGAAAATTGTAATTGGGCAACACTTCCTCTTATCTAATGCAAAATTTGAGGGAAAAATGAATAACATAGCACTAAGTAAACACATGAAAGATGGTGCAAAATGTGAGCAAAATCTTTATGGTGTAATTTCTATGTATAACATTTGAATGATTTGTTTGGCCATATATACATACCTTTCCTTTAAGGAAGTTGGAAAGTAATTGGGAAAATGCAAGATGTTATAATTACATTTTGTATAATACTATTTGTACATATTTTTCTTAACAATGTTGGAAAAAGGCAGAAAATTAGAATTGTATTTTGTGTTTTACTCAACACAATTATACTTTATGAATCTTTTGTATCTTTTTTAACAATTAATAATGTTTATTGTTGTTATAATCCAATATAAGTTTGTTTGTTTTTTTTTTGTGTTCAAGGCCCTATTTGAGTTAGACATTGTCATATTATAGATGTGCATCTAGTATTTTTCCTGTGTTGAAGCTTGGAAATAATTTTAATATATTATGGAGGAAAATACATTGGTTAGGATGATATAACATAATCCAAGTCTCTATGGGAATGACATTGATATATTTTCTTTAATTTGGCATTTTTGTGTTATATTGTATTACCAAGTATTTGAAAAAAGAGCAATATCAATGTTTAGTAATGACTCAATGAACAAATAAAACTTGTATCTTCGAGAGGTTAGTCATCAATGATTCTTCAATCTTCTATGCAATTTCTGATGAGGTTGCTTGGTGGGCTCGATGTTTGTTTTTATTTTGTGTTGAGTTTCTTGAGTTGATAACATTGAAAAATAGCTTAGGATATGCCACTTATCTCTTAGAGATCTTCCATTAAATCTCATAATTTCTTAGCCTTGATCAATTGGTCATGTAACATAGTTACATGGAATTTTTTTTATTTTTATTTTTGCTAGAACTAAGAAATTTGTATTAGTAAAATATGTGCCTAGAGGGCATGGCAAGAGTACAACAAAGGATTTCAATTTCATTTCTAGCTATACTACCTTGGTATAGGGCGTAAGCTTCTGCCTAGTTATTTGTTGCAACTCTAATATTTTGCGAGAACAAAACACCAAATGTCCTCCTTGATCATAAATAACCCCTCCCATGCCTACCACCTCAAAGTTCAATGGAATTATTATCAATTTGGAACAAATACCATTTTTTGTCACTACTTGGAACTCAAGCTTTGGTTTTATCAGAATTTGTGCCTAGAAGGCATAACAAGAGTACAACAAAGGATTTCAATTTTAGTTCTAGTTATACCTTGTTATAGGGTGTAAGCTTCTGCCTAGTTATTCGTTGCAACTCTAATATTTTGCTAGAATAAAACACCAAATGTCCTCCTTGATCATAAATAACCCCTCCCACACCTACCACCTCGAAGTTAAATGGAATTGTTATCAAGTTGCAACAAATACCATTTTTTGTCACTACTTGGAACTCAAGCTTTGATTTTACCTGAATGTAGCTCGACCTCTTCATTTTCAACAAGAAAAGGTCAACCTTCCCTTTTTTGGCTACATACAAAGTGCCTTCTTTTTGCTTCACAAATAAAGGGCTAAAAAACCAATTGCTATGGTAGGAACATGATAACCCCCCCTTGTTTTGTAAGGTACCTACCCACTTTGTGAAAGGGCCTTTTCATAGCTTGCCATGTTGTAGTGATAATCCATGGGGTTGTACCTTTCCAACAAAGTGTGTAATTATTTTTTGGATTTTTGTACTTTGAGTGCTTGTATGATCCTACAAGTAGTTTGTATTTAAACTATCCACTAGGGGTGAAGTCCTTAAATTGGGCAGAATGTCCTGCCATGTTGATGAGGTTTCTATTGAAAATGTTATTATTGATGTCAAAGGTTTTCCAAGTGAAGGAGAATGTTTCATAATCAAATAGCATATTTTGAGGCTTTTCTGATGATATATGGCATGCCTTCTAACTCCTCACGGTTGAGAATAAATTAATATATTTAATATCCTACCTTTGCCCACAAGTCGGCCTAGCCAATGTACAAGTCAACCCCCTTGACCCCCCACTTGTTTGGTATAATTTCTGTCATGTGGCTCATTTGATGTATGGAACTTGGTGATGGTGAGAGAAATAAGGCCTGAAATACACCATGGAAGAAGGTCGAGCTTGAGGAGCAGCGAGTATATTGACCTAGAGGAAGCATGTCGGGCTTCCAAGGAAAGATTATTGTTCCCCACCACTTGTGGGTGACACCCATATGATAATTGTTTTTCTCCCAGATTGTCTTCAGTCGGCACCCATCTGATAGCTCGATGTGTCATCATCTACACCACCTGAGCCAGCCATTATGTGCCCTTGCCCATCTATTATGATCGTATGTTTGAAGGTGGGCCTTCCAACCCTGAAGGTATGGATTTCATTATGTAGTTGGGTATTTTTGCTTACTTATCATGGACAGTTCTGGGCATGGATTAATGGGGGGATTCAGTGGAAAGAATGGGCATATACAGAATACATATATGGAAGATACGTGCATATACAAAATTTGTGCATATATGGAGGATATGCGTATATACAGAAGTTGTGCATATATGGAAGATATGTGCATATGCAGAAGTTGTGCATATACGGAAGTCGCACAACTTCTATATATGCACATTTTTTGTATTGCATATCATTCATATATGCATAACTTCCAACTATGCACATGTCTTTCATATATGTGCATATACATAAGTTATGCATATATGAAAGATATACGCATATACAAAAATTTCTCGTATACAAAGGCAATGTCTATACGAAGGCTACATATATACGGAGGTTGAAGCTGTGCATAACTTCTGTATATGCACATATCTAGAGGATGAAGTTATGCATAATTTATGTATATGCACATATCTTTCATATATGCACAACTTTTGTATATACACATATCTTTTGTATATGTGCAACTTCTATATATGTGCATATCTTTTGTATATGTTTGTATCTTCCATATATGTACAACTTCCGTATATGCACATATACAGAAGTTGTACATATACGGAAGCTGTGCATATACATAAGTAATGTGAAACTTCCATAATATGCATATGCGGCAACCTCCATATATGCACAGTTTCCCAATATGTGCACATTTTTTGTATATGCACAACTTTCATATATGCACATCTACTACATGCACAACTTTCATATATGCACATATACGAAATATGTGCATATATGGAAGACAAACAACTTCTATATATGCACATCTTTTGTATCACATATCTTTCATATATATGCAACTTTCGTATATGCGCACATCTTCTGTATGTGTGTAACTTTCATATATGTGTATATATAGAAGTTGTGCACATACAAAATATATGCACATATACATAGTTGTGTTACAAAGGTTGAAGTTGTGCATAGGTATGTGCATATATGGAATTTGGGCATATATGGAAGATATGTGCATATACAAAAGTTGTGCATATACAGAAGATATGTTCATATATGAAAGTTGCGCATATACAAAAGTTGTGCATATACGAAAGTCGAACATATACGAAAGTTGCACATATATGGAATATATGTGCATATACGAAAGTTGTGCATATAGAATATTTGTGCGTATATGAAAGTCGTGCATATATGAAAGTTGCAAATATATGGAAGTTGCACATATACGGAAGATATGCACATATACAGAAATTGTGCATATACGGAAGATATGCCCTTGGTAGTACGAGTTGAGTTTAAATTAAAACTTGGAGCTTAGGGGCTATAAAATTTGAGGTCGTGCATGAAATTATGCATAGTTCATTTTTGTGGGAGTTGGAAAGCTCTAACAACGTTGTTGAAAGTTGAGCTGATCCACAGTCTTAATTTGTAGGAGATAAACCTAGCTCCTATATTCAGGGGCATAGTTGGGGAGATCGATCAACACCCCATCAAAGTAACTACAAAGGATACTTTGTTTAAGGGGAAAATTATGTTCTACATTGGATAGTTAATGTGACATCGTTAAAAGAAATGTTGTACTTGATAAGTTAATTTGTGACGATGATATTCCAACCTTGTTAGAGAATATAAAGAGGGTTTAATTGATATCCTGGAAAATATATTTAAAATTAGTTTGAACATTGTAAGTTTTAACATACTCAATTTTTGTATGGAATAATCTTTCTTCACAAATAATTTTTAGAAATATATGATCATTCATTAACAATGAAATTTGATGGTGGAGATCTATGATATCAATTCTTGTGGTTAAAAGAAATGGCGGGTAGTTAAGAGATAGAGATCAAAAAATTCAATGGACAAGGTTTCAATCTGTGGAATCTCAAATGGAAGAACTTTTGGTGAATAAATATTAGTGGATCACTCTGGGAAACTGTGCATATATGGAGGTTGTCGTATGCACATTACTTCTGTATATGCACAACTTTAGTATATGTACAACTTCTGTATATGTGCATATACAGAAGTTGTACATATATGGAAGATATGCACATATACGAAAGTTGCACATATACAAAGGATATGCGCATATATAGAAGTTGCGCATATACAGAAGATATGCGTATATACAAAAGTTGTGCATATACAAAAGATATGTGCATATACAGAAGTTATGCATAACTTCAGCCTCTAGATATGTGCATATACAGAAGATATGCACAAATTCAACCTCTGTATATACGTAGACTCCATATATACATAGCCTCCGTATATGCCCAACTTTAGTATATGCGTATATCTTTCGTATATGCACAACTTTTATATATGTTCTGTATATGCACATATATGAAAGTTATGCATATACGAAAGACATGTGCATAGTTGGAAGTTATGCATATATGAAAGATATGCGATACAAAAAATGTGCATATATAGAAGTTGTGCGACTTTCGTATATGCACAACTTTCGTATACGCGCATATCCTCCATATATGCCCAACTTCCTTATATTTGCAACTTTTGTATACACATATTATAGAGGTGTCACATTGTTTCTGTATATGCGCGACTTTCGTATATGTGCAACTTTTGTATACACAAATTACAGAGGTTTCACATTGTTTCTGTATATGCGCAACTTCCGTATATGTGCAATTTTTGTATACACATATTACAGAGGTTTCACACTGTTTCTGTGTATGCGTAAACAAATATGTGCATATACAAAAATTACATATATACGAAGCCTGCAAAGATACAGTGGTTGAAGTTGCGCATAAATTATTTATATTTGCATCTTCCATATATGCATAAATTCTGTTTATATGCATTTACAGTATATGTGAAACTTCCATATATGTGCATATATGGAAGCTACGCATATGTCCATAGTCACAGTTCCACCCTCTTTCAGAAATTTTACCTCTGATGACAAAATCACTATAAACTGACAAGGAATTCTCCCTTGGAATTTTCAATATTTATCCCCATTATTCAATGTCGAACCTTCACCTCCCATAGTTTCAAATAAATGTCTATGTGCCTTGATTCCTCTAATTCAACCACCCTCCTATATTCACTATTTTTCTCTAATCCCGATTGTACTCAAAAGGCTTTGACCATGGGTTTTCCATTTTCTCTGTTCCTCCTGATATGCCTCCATTTTCTCTGGATTGTGTGCAGAGGCAGATAATGTTGCTACACTACATTCTGACAAAGGAACAAGATGCTGACATTTTGAAAAAATCTTTGTCAAGAGGGAAGTTCGAGTTCCACATGTGCAGGATAGGGGTGGTTGATAATCCCTTTCTTGATGAGAGGGAGTGTTGAAAAATGGAGCAAGAAATTCTCAATTTGATTTTATTATTATGTTATTGTGACCTGTAGAATGCATATTTGTGACATGTTTGACGAAATGACTGTCATGGTTGGGCTTGGTTAGTTCAAGTCCTTGATCAAGTTTTTTGTTAGAGGCTTTGTCTTGGTGTCATTCATTGTCTCAGAAAGTCTCATCAAGTTCTAGGCAGAGGTTTGGAGACTAGCCTTGAAAAAGTGGCTTAAATATCGTAGTCTCTGGCACAAAACTCGCTGAAAAAGACTGCAGTCTCTCCCTTGCAGGCATTGTGGGAGCGACTGTAGGGTTCTAGTCGCATGCATGCCTTGTTATGGGAGCGACTGAGAGTTTAATTCATTGAAAGGCTAGGTTAACTCAAGGGTTAGGCATCAGGAGTGGTGGATTAGCTCTTGGGGGTCCTGTAGTGTTGAAAATAGCAGCAAGAAATGCTAAAAATAGCATTGCTAAAGATAACATTTTAGGATATTCCAATTTTATTTTGTCCTTGAATTAAATTTCTAATTTAGTCTCACCAGCTGTTTGAAAAATAATTAATTAATTCATCTTGAGTTAATTAGTTGGAGAAATTCAAACATGAAGTCTTTGTGAAGTCATGCAACAGTTATCCCTTTGATTGAGGAAGTTATCCCTTAATTAAGGAGATAAGGATGAGTTGTATCTGAGTTGTAATTATTTAGCTCAGTTAACTAAGTTAAGTCCAGTTAGATTAGTGCCAAATAGTTTGTGGAATTGATTGTGAGTTCAGTCAGTTAATGCATGCATGCATGAAACTAGTGTACTCCAGATAACTAAATATTATCTCATAAATAACTCATGCATGTCAGTTCAGACAAAGGCTCAGTTGAGATTAAAGGCAGGGACAATGTACTATCAGTTGCTAGAATTTTCCTATAAGAAAATCTCTTGCATGCAGAAGGAATTCATTCCTTGAGATTTGCGCAGTTTTACAGTGTGTGAGATCAATGTCTCACTAGGTTACATCAAGAACACCCAGGGAAAACATCACAAGGAAATAGGAGGCTTGGAGGATAGAGGGAAAGGCATATGAGTTGTCTAGTTTGTCTATGAGTAGTGAGAGGGATTGTACTGAGAGCTGGATAGCTGTGAGAGCTAAAGCTTTGTGTAATCCTGAGATATTTCCACTTGTATGATAATACAGATAGCGGGGTTTTAGCTGAGGCTTTCCCCAGAGTATTCTTCTGTGTTTCATGTGTGATTGATTCTTCTTCTCTGTTATATGTGTTCTGTTTGATCTTGCTCAAATCGATTAAGCTTCTGCAAGTTTGATTGTAGAAGTAGATTAAGTATTTTTCTTTAGTACATTGCATAATCAGATTAATCTATAGTGAGAATTTCTACATGGTATCAGAGCAAAGGTGATCAAAGCTATGAACAACATACTAAGAAGGGAAAAGTCGAAGTTTGAAGTTCTTGATTGCAGGTACAAAATCGAATTCTTATCACACCTCAAAGTTCACCAATGGCGTTCAATGGCTTGAGACTCGAGTATGCATTGGATGGTAGCTCGAATTATATAGCATGGACGGATCACATGGAAGCGGTATTAGAAGACAATGGTTTGAAGGATTTCATTGATCATGAAATCCCCAAGCCAGCATCAACTAATGCCAAAGAATTGGAGGAATGGAAGAAGTGTGTGGCGAAGGTGAGGAGGATTCTTCCGGAGGGAGTTCGAGACCATATTGTCTCGAGTCTCCATGGGAAGGAGACTCTGTTCTCAATGTGGAAGACATTGAAGGACCTATATCAGAACAAAAACAACCAGAGGAAACTGGCACTCAAGGACAAGCTTCAGAAAATTAAGTGTGAAAAGGGCGACATTGTTTCTACATATCTGAACAAGCTCACCACATGTAGAGATGAGCTTGGAAGTGTAGGAATAACGACAACTGATGATGATATGGTGAGTCTTTCTCTCCTCGGTCTTCCTCAGAGATGGCATAGCTATCAGGACTTAGTGAATGAAAGAGAGAAACTGTCGGATTGGGAACCACTGTGGTTGGATCTGATGCAGGAGGAGATTAGGAGGAGCACCAGAGATGGTTCTTCATCTAAGCATGATGATGAAGAAAATCTAGCCTTAGAAAGTAAGGCAAGGAAAGGGAAAGGGAAGGCTTCCCATTCCAAATCGAGTTCTTCTCATGGTGGGAAGAAGATTGACAAATCTAAAGTGAGATGCTTTAATTGTCATGAGGTGGGCCATTATGCAACTAATTGTCCATTGAAGAAATCCAAGAAGGGATCCTTGAAAGGATCAGAAGGTGAAGCACTGACCTCTTAGTTTGAATTGGATTTTACCCTCATCGCATGTATGGTTTCATTGATGGTGTGTTGTGTTTGGTACCTGGACAGTGGAGCTTCATTCCACATCACCGGCGATAAGAGTTTATTTAGTACCTTGGAGGAGAAAGACCTCAAGATATGCATAGAGATGGGCGATGATGGAAAGTACCATGTTTCAGGTGAAGGCACGGTTGTGTTCCAGAGGGAGCATGGAGCTCCTCTCACCCTGACTGATGTAAAGTATGTGCCTAGACTGAAGAAGAACCTAGTATCGGTCCTGGACTGAAGAAGAAACTAGTATCGGTCGTGATGTTGGAAGACAAAGGCTATGATGTAGTATTCAGTAAAGGAAAGGCGTTCCTGAGACACATAGCCATGAGTCAGACCAAGAGGATTGGGATTCGAGTGAATAATATCTACAAGCTGGAGGTAGATGACTGTGCTGCATTGAGTTCGAAAGCAGAATTGGTGCAAAGCCAAGACATTGGCGAGTTATAGCATAGGAGGTTGGGCCACTTGCATCATGGGGCCTTGAAGATAATGCAACAGATTTCTACTGGACATCCCAAAGGTAAACTTGAGCAAGTGAACACATGCAAAGGTTGTACCTTGGGTAAGTATGCAAAATCTTCCTTTCATGATCAAGACAGTCTAGTTGAAGCGATCTTCAAGCGAGTTCATATAGATGTGTGTGGACCATTCTCGACAGCATCCACCCCGAAACAAAGGTACCATGTGATTTTCATTGATGATTTTTATCGTAAATGCTAGATCTATTTCATGCAGAAGAAGGATCAAACCTTCTCAAATTTTTGTGAGTTCAAAGCTTTGGTTGAGAAAGAATCAGGGAAGAAGATCAAGGCCTTGAGAAGTGACAACGGTGGAGAGCATGTCTCTCAAGAGTTTAATGACTTCTGTGTAGCGGAAGGAATTAAATGGGAGTTGACGGCACCTCATAACCCACAACAGAATGGGGTGGCCGAGAGGAAGAACAGAACGATTGTGGGGGCAGCTCGAGCGATGTTGCATGACCAAGGCCTACCACTTCATTTGTGGGCTGAGGCATGCAACACAACGGTCTATTTGCAGAATAGAAGCCCACATTACATACTTGGGATGAAGACACCAGAGGAAGATTTCTCCAGGAAGAGACCAGATGTGAGTCACTTCAGGATCTTTGGCTCATCGGTATATTTCCATGTGACCAAGGATGCCCGGAAGAAACTTGAGCCAACAACTGAGTTGGGGATACTTGTAGGGTACACTGATACACCCCACAACTATTGGGTGTATTTGCCTACCAGTCGGAGGACAGTGATACGCAGAGATCTAAAGTTTGATGAGCAGAAGGCCATGCAACTTTCCCTTGAGAGGGAGCTCCAACTATAGGATGTGGAGGAACTTTTGGTTCCTGTTGTAGCATTTTTTGGTTTTGATAAGATATAATATTTAAAAAATGTTGAGTTAGGATATGGACATAACAATAGTGAATAATTTTTTTTTTGAAAATATCTTGATGATAATGTTCATATCAAAGAAAATTTTAGGTTAGATGTCCTAAAAAATGAAGACAAAAATAAAATGTTAGGTTAGAAAGAAAAGAAAACAAATAAACTCTGAAAGTGAGCAAGTCCAAATGCCACTACTATTTTTCCTCAAAATAATGGTTGTGTGCAACTTGTCTTAAATGCCACAACCCATGACAGTCAAATAGTTTAATCTTGACTGCTTCATGCTTTAAATTTGATGTTATAGTTAGAGAATAAAGATCTAGCCAAACTGTTTAATCTTGGCAAATCATTAGTTAGGTAGAGAATAATAAGGTGCTCATCAATTTAATCTGAGCCCTTGGAGGTTATAAGGGTAGATTTAGATAGTTTTCTTTTGTAAAATAAAAAGAAAGGAAAAGGGTTTGTTAGCTTAATGCACCTATTAAGTGAAGAAAAAATGATAGGATAAGCAAAGGGTAAGTAGAATAAGGTTGCAGAAGTTTGATGATTCATTGGACAAAAGGTACATTATCATGTTTTACCATATGTTTCTATGTCCATGATTCAATTACACAAAGCAAATGAAGGTCTACAAGATCAATTAATTAACTTCCCATTCATCCCCATTCATCCCTATATTCACTAATTTCCCCTTCCTACATTCATACATTCATATTTTATTCATTTTCCATAAAAACCCCTTTTCCTAAGGTCAAAACCCTTTTTGCCTAATAAAAGTGAAAACCCCATGTAAAATCCCCTTTTACTCGAAAAACCCACAAAAAGGTGTTTTAGCCTAAGTATTGATTCATATATGAAAAGCAAATAACCCATGATAAAGCTTTATACTTAGTATTTTTCCCTTTTCCACTCATATTTTATATATTTCCCCATTTCGCGTGTATTTCCCCTTTTCCACTCATATTTTCATATTAACACTAACTATAGTATTAAACCCCTAGGCCCTTTTCCCATATATTATTAATTCCCTTTAATAAAATAACCCGAAACCTTAGTTTTATTATAAAACTATGTATTTTAATAAAGCATCGCATCGACGGATCGCAAGCCTTTTCAACGTGCATCCACTCCCCTCCGATTGCAATATGCGATGCACAAAGGACCCGGACCCGACCAAATATATATCATATTTCATAGCCATATCGCATTCGCCTCCATTGCAAGTCCCAGCTTAAGCATTAACACTCTGCCATTGCGATCTCCGATATGTGATTGGAACCTCGACCCAATCACATATCATACATCATTTATTCCTACATCGTGTCTGGGCCCTATCGCATTCCTTTGCAATGGGCCTTTCCTTTGCTAAACTGCGATTGCGATATGCGATTAGCCCAGATCCAATATCATTATCCACCTAAGTTCATAAAATTTCAAGTCCGCCATATGTGTTTTGTGAAAGTTTTCTTTGTTAAATTGTTTTTTACAATTTAAACAAAGAATCAAAAAAACCTTCGTTAAACCATAAAATCTCTGCTAATCTTGGTTTTTAACCATAGTAAATCTCATTACGCATGATTAACCACTGGGCCCCTCCATTGCTCTTTCCTCTACCCTCCATACTGCTCTTTCGCTCCACCACCGTCCGATCTAAGGCATTCAAATCCAACGGCCCACAGTGATTTCGGGTTGGCTCTCTGCACAGGCATTACTCACCCAAAAAGCGATATTTCTCCGACCTCCCGTTGCTACATATCAGGCTTTAAACCATATCGGGTTACCCCTCCCAAAGCCGCCCGTGCTTCATAAGCGGTGTGATGAAAACCACCTCCTACATAACGGCAAAATAAGCCACTATTCACTTCGCGCCATAATTTAAAAAGAAAACTATTTTTCCCGTTTAAATTCCAAAATGACCATTTTGCTATGTTTTGCCTGTCTTACACAGTGAAGCCTCCATAAGCCATTGTGACCAATAAAACCATCATTTTACCTTCTGATACGCTCTAGACTCCTTCCAATATCCTCTCAAGATCAATAAAGCCATTGATGTCCTCCTCTGTCACCTCTGTTTTTCTTAACAATTTCTGTGTTTTGCAGGTAAAGCTTCTGTTCCAGGCTACAAAGAAAAAGCCTGTATGTAGTTTGAAGACAAATATGAAGGATTTACTATTGAAAAACACAGTAAAAAAGTTGAAATGCACAGTAAAGGTAAAAAGAAACAGTAAAGGTTACTCTGCAAGGTTAAAGGATATTCTCAGAGTTTAAAGAGTATCATCAAATGAAGGAATCAACCAACACAAAGGATTCAAACAATCTAGAAGCTTAAAGGGAAAAATATCAAACAACAAAGCCAGCACAACCTAAATAAAAGGGACAACAAGAAGCAGTTCAATAGCTGCCCCTATCTTCTTGCATGAAGATCTTTTCCTTTCCTAGAATAAATCTAAATTAGTTTTAGGATATTTTTTAGTTTTATTATTGTATAAATAACTCTCTTCTCAAGTTGTTAATGGTTCGAAGTTCAAGATTCATTTTTCATTGCTTGTTAAGACTTGACTGTTAATTCTACTTTGAAATTGGAAGCCACCTTTGAAGGAAGCTTTTCTAGACACTTGATGTAATCAGTCTTTCTGGAACCTTAATACAAAGTAGAGGATTCTGAATTTGGTTTTACACAGTTTGTGTTATCCTGTAATTTTTTCCAGTTATCAATCATTATGTTTTTCTTCATATGCTTATGAGTTATAGAGATATCTAGGTAGGAAGAATTGTGTCTCAATTTATTCCTATAAGCTCCTGAAGTGATCGTCTATTAAGAGAATGTATTAATGAACTATCTGTTTAGCTAATCCCCTCTAATCAATAAATCATCAGTATCTTGTGTAAGCTTAAGTATACTGCCTTGAACCTTTGGAATGTAGTTTAGAAGGTTTTCACACTTATGATTGTTTTGTTTTACAGTCTGGAAACTGTGATAATCATATTATTTTTTGTCTTCTTCTCACCACTATTTTTGATCTATATCACTGTGTAAAGCTTTATAGCAGCCCTTTGCTGAGATATTAATATAACCCAAAGGATTAATTACTTCAATTCTACATCTGTATTCATTCATTGGTCTTCCAAAACTAAAACCAAAAACCCCAAAACAATTATTTTAGATGCTCTGGCATTGGTAGCTGACCTACTACTATCTCAGAGGTACAACATCAGACTGGCACCGTTGCCAGGGATTCAAATTTCATTTAAGTTTCCCTTGGGACAATGATATTCATTCATTCTTTTCCTTTAAAGGTGATTAAAGGTTTAGAAAGGTTAAAATCATTCACCTAGGTGACTCCACACTCCCAAGCTGGCACCTTTTAAACATACCAGATCTCGTTCAGAAGCTGACATAGTTAGTCCTCTGTCAGATCCTGAAAGGCTTATGAGAAAAGCTAGTTCTAAAAGGTTGCACTATCCATCTTCTTCTTCTTCTTCTTCTTCAGTCCTACAGTCTGAAGAATTACAATCATTTGACCCCTATTGTAATATCCCATCCGATCTTGATTACTCCCATTTATCACCTAGGGTTGCTGAACTTCTAAATAGAGGAGTTGATTTTAAGTCAGCCTACCTTAGTCATTCATTAGAATCTCATCCAATACCCACACTACCACCAGGATCACCTAAAACTAAATCTAAGTTGGGTGTTAATCTACCATAATATAAACCCACAGATTTCATATCCCCTACCACCTATCCATTTCCTTCTATTTTTGACTGACCTGAAGCTTCTTCTTCTAAACAAGCTGAGGAAACTTTCTCTATATATACCAATCCTCTCTTTGAAACAAAAGAAGGTATTCCTTTACAGGTCCCTAAGCTATTTCTTAAGACTCCTTTGAAGTATTTCAGGAGATCTCCTCCTCCTTCACCTCCAACTAGTTCACCAACCCCTAAATCACCATCTTCTTCCTTTACTTCTTCTTCATCCTCTACATCCACACAAACACCTCATACTCCATTTGGACAACCTCATATACCTCAAGCACCTCATACACCACCTACTATCATGGATTTCTGACCTATTGTACAGGCTAGATATGTTGCCTTAGTCTTACCTATTAACCTTGATGCATTCCCAGCTGGATACTTAAAATACCTTCCCAAGTACAATGGAGAAACTGGTCTCTTGGCTGAGGACCACCTTCAAGCTTTCCTAGACTTTGTAGACAACATGAATATTGAACAAGAAAATATTTATATGAGATTGTTTGTACAATCACTTGAATGCAATGCGAGGATTTCGTTTAGGTAGTTACCAGCAGCTTCCGTTAGAAATTGGGAAGAGCTTACAACTATATTTAAAAATCAATGGGGTGTGAAAAAGGATCTTCTTTACTTCCTCACAAAATTTGAAGAGCTTAAAAGGAACTTCAGTGAACCAGTATCATATTTTATCAAAAGATTCAATAAACTCTATCACAAAATGCCTGCTGATTGTAAGCCCCCTGTAGCAGCAACTAAGTCTAGATTTTCTAAAGCTTTTGATAATGACTTTGCTATTATGCTACAAGAGATAAATTCAAGAACTCTTGAAGATATGCAAACAAATACTATAGAGGTAGAAGCAAATAGGGCAGCCTCAACTTCTTTAAAACTTAAGGAAGAAAAGGCCCAAAGAAAACTCAAATCTGTTCAAGAATCCTCTAGTTCCTCAAAGACTAAATCAGAAGATTCAAAAATAGATGAAATAACATCTCTTCTTAGGAACTTATCAAATAGGACTTCAAAGATTGAGACCCAACCTAGAACAATACAACAAACAACTACTAGACCTCAAAACCAAAATCAAGGTCAGTATAAAAGAAGTCCACCACTACAAATTCTTCAGAGACCTAGCAATGATCAACAGGTTCCTGCTCCTCTGTTGATAGATGACCAACAACCTGAT
Organism: Pinus tabuliformis; assembly: GCA_031772625.1. Taxonomy (NCBI): domain Eukaryota; kingdom Viridiplantae; phylum Streptophyta; class Pinopsida; order Pinales; family Pinaceae; genus Pinus; species Pinus tabuliformis. The sequence continues at coordinate 927,652,268 of CM062814.1, forward strand.
GATAATACTATGACAATTACTGAAGATATTAATAGTATGGATTCTTCTTCCAATCAAACAACCATCATTCCTCTCTCACAACAGAATTAGGTTCAAGAAGATCAAGAAGCTTCACAAGTCTCTAAATATCATGCTTTCTCTGAATTTTTAATTGCAGAATTAAACAAGAGGTATGATCTTAGGCCTAGGCCTGGTCCTGGGATACCTCCAAAGGAAAATCCAGTAATTGAACCATGTACCAAAACTGCTGAAGCTCAAACAACTCTTATTCAGCCCTTAGATAAGTCAATTAATACTACCCAAGCTGGTAAAACATTTTGACTACATTTAATTTTGAAAAATAATTAGAAAGGTTTAAGATCCCAATTCCACTGTTAGAGCTTTCTAAAAACCTTGGTTACAAAAGCCAAGTCAAAAAATGGATACAAAAGACCTCCGTTGATGTTGAAGGTGATGTCATAAGTCTGCAAGATGAAAAACCAGCAATAGTTTTTGGCCCTAGTTCAGACATGATAGATGAGATAGTGCCTCCTTTCTATGTAAACTTTAAAACAAATGATTCCATGTTGTATAATTGTATGCTTGATTCAGGAGCATCACACAACCTTATGCCAAAATCTGTCATGGATCATTTGAAACTTGACATAACTAGATCCTACCATGACTTGTACAACTTTAATTCTAAAAAGGTGCCCTATTTAGGATTGATCAAGGATCTAGTGGTTACCCTTGCCCAAATTCCAGTGAAAAGTGTAGTACTTGATATTGTTGTCATAGATATCCCTCCCATGTTTGGAATGCTCCTTTCTAGGTCTTGTTGTGCCAAATTAGGGGGAACTCTATAGATGGATATGTCATATGCTACTATTCATGTTTATGGAGGACATCAATTAAGATTATATAGAGAGGTAAGATTTATACATACTGTTTTTAAGACTGACCAATGAAGGAATCATCCAATTTATGCAATAGATCAAGACTTTGGTTGTTTTCAACTCACTTCAAACCAACATAAAACTCAAGTCAAAATTGAAGAGGTATTTGAAGGTCCTGAACCAAACCAAACTGATATTTGGAAACTGTTCTTCGATGGCTCTTGCACAAAAGATGGGGCAGGAGATGGAGTAGTTTTAATTTCACCTGAAACAGAAAATATAACTCAATCATGTAAATTAGATTTTGAAGTTACCAATAATGTTGATGTATACGAAGCTTTCCTTTTAGGATTGCAATTAGCCAAAAGCTTAAAAGTTCAAAACCTAAGTGTTTTTATTGATTCAGAACTTATTGTTAAGCAAGTAAGAAATGCTTGCCAGACCAAACACCCTAGACTTAGGTCCTACCGAAATGAAGTATGGGATTCAGTTGAAAACTTCTTTGATGCTTTTAATTTGACTCATATTCCCAGAGATCAGAATATTCATGCATATGCCTTAGCTATCTTTGCCAGTTCTTTTAAAATCCCTGATCATACTGATGTACTCTATCAGATACAAGTCAAATATAGGCCATCTATCCCAGATAATCTGAAACATTGGAAAAATTTTTAAGATCATGAACAATTGAAATCATTTCTACAGGTAATAGATGATTTTTCATTTCTACAAATTGATGAAGATAGAACTGAAATAAATGAAAATGTAGATGGAAATGATACTTCCGATTTTAAAACTCAAATTTCTAATCATGACATTATTCAATTATCAAATAATTTTATTCCAAAAGGACTCATTCCTTTAGAAAGATTGTTTGATCAAAATGATGTCCTCCGAAACCCTCAATCCATTTCTTCAAAAGATGACATAGAAGAGATTAACATTGGAACTAATGAAGATATCAAAAGCATCAAAATATGTGCATCTCTAGACCCTTAGATCAAATCTCAATATCTTAAGTTACTGCAAAATTATAAGGATGTTTTTGCTTAGACTTATGCTGATTTATAGACCTATGACACTTCATTAATACAGCATAAGATTCCTTTGAAGCTAGAAGCAAAACCTTATCAACAAAAACTTAGAAGGATAAATCCAGCCCTTCTACCAATTGTAGAAAAGGAGATTAAGAAAATTATAGATGCTCAAATCATCCTCCCTCTTAGATATTCTAATTGGGTTGCAAATCTAGTTCCTGTTAGAAAGAAAAATGGAGAAATAAGACTCTGTGTGGATTTTAGAAATTTGAACAAAGCATCATTAAAAGATAATTATCCTTTGCCCAAAATGGATCAGTTACTTCAAATGGTTTCAGGAGCAAAAAGACTTTCTATGCTTGATGGTTTTTCAGGTTACAATTAGGTGAATGTTGATACAACAGATAGAGAGAAGACAACCTTTACTACACCCTGGGGTACATTCATGTACGCTAGGATGCCATTTGGCTTAACCAATGTTGGAGCAACATTTCAAAGAGATATGAACATAGATTTCATGGGCCAGGCAAATAAATTTGTATTTATTTATCTTGATGACATAACTTATTTTTCTAAATCTGATCAGAAACATCTAAATCACTTGATGAAGGTTTTTGACAGGTGTAGAAAATTTGGAATATCATTGAACCCTAAAATGTCCTTGTTTGTTGTCAAAGAATGAATTTAACTGTTGGGCCACATAATTTCAAAGGAGGGAGTAGTAATTGATCCCAAACAAGTATCTGCCATTTTAACATTGCCCTTACCTAGAAACAAGAAGGAGATTCAAGCTTTTCTAGGCAAGATTAATTTTCTAAGGAGGTTTATTCCAAATTATGCAGAGATTGTAAAAGATATAACTGACATGCTCCGAAAGGACCATGAAGTCAAATGGACTCCCACTTCTAGGCATGCATTTGAACAAATAAAAAAGGCTATCTCTGAAGCTCCCACCTTAGTTAGCCCTGATTATACTAAGCCATTTAGTATTTTCTCTTTTGCCTCTGAAATAACCCTTGTTGCCGTTCTATTACAAAAAAATGAAGATTCCCATGACCAACCCATAGCCTTTTTCCGCAAGGTTATGAGAGATGTTAAGCTTAAGTAAGACATCATTGAGAAGCAAGTCTATGCCCTCATTCAAGCCCTTAGGCCATTCAGGATGTATGTTTTACATTCACCTATTATTATTTATATCCCTAATAGTGCTTTGAAAATTGTCCTAACCCAACCAGACATTGATGGTAAAAGAGGTAGATGGATCACTCAAATTCTGGAGTTTGATCTAACTATCAAGACTACCAAGCTAGTAAAAGGTCAAGGATTAGCCAAGCTTCTAGCTGAATCCAACTGTAAAGTTCTTGGAATCAATTCTGTTTTAGAAATACAAGGGAAGGATACACAAGAACCTTCCCTTCATCCTCAAGGGAAGAATAGACAAGAACCTTCTATCCTTGCAGAGGGGGAGAATCCGTAAGAACCTTCCTTTCCTCCTAAAGGGGAGAATCCAAAAGAACCTCTACCTTCAGAGCAGATCAGTCCTATACACACTGATGAAAAATTCTTGTTGTCAAACTGGTATCAAGATATTGTAAATTTCTTGATCCATTTTGAGTGTCCAACATCATTCTCCAAAAGCTAGTGTAAAACCCTTAAGTTAAAATCAGTCAAGTATTGCATTATAAATGCAAATTTATATTGGAAAGATCCACTGAATATTTTGTTATTATGTTTAACAGAACCAGAAACTGAAGGAATCATTGATCAATTTCTTACATGATTTTGTGGGGGACATTATGCTTGGGGAGCAACCTCATACAAGATTCTGAGGGGAGGATTTTATTGGCCTACATTGTTCTTACAAGTAGGGGAAAAGGTTAGAGGTTGTGTTCCTTGTTAAATGTTTGCTGGTAAACAAAAATTAGCATCTCTTCCACTCGTTCCTTCAATAGTTTCAGAACCTTTTTCTCAACGGGGATTAGATTTTGTTGGAGAGATTCACCCCACTTCAAGTAATCAACATAGATGGATCCTCACTGCAACAGAATACTTTAATAAATGGGTGGAAGCAATTCCAGTCAGAAATGCTATTGATTAAGTAGTAATTAAGTTTATTGAGGAGAATATCTTATCTAGATTTGGTTGCCCAACTCAAATTGTCACAGATAATGCAACAGCCTTTTCTAGTGTTAAATTGATTGACTTTTGCCAGAAATATCAGTTTCTGTTACATCATTCAACTCCATACTACCCTCAAGGTAATGGCCTTGTAGAATCATCAAACAAAAGCCTGGTAAAGGTAATAAAAAAGACTCTAGCTAATCATAAGAAGAGCTGGGATTCACATTTGATTTATGCAGTATGGGAAAATAGAATTACTCCAAAGATATCAACTGGAAAATCTCCATTTCAGTTAGTCTATGGGAAGGATGCAATTTTCCCTACCAATTTGGCCTTCCCTGTTTTAAAATTCCTGCAGGATTCAACAGATGAACCTGATGATTTTTCAAGAAGAATAAATCAGATTATTGAACTTAATGAAAAATAGATGAAGTTCAATACAAATTGAATAAATATCAGAATAATATGAAGACCTTGCTTGACAGAAGAGCCAGGGAAAGGGACTTTAAGGAAGGTGATCTAGTTCTAAGATGGGATGCTAGGAGAGAAGAGAAAGGAAAGCATGGCAAATTTGACAATCTATGGTTTGGACCTTTAGCAATTGCTAAAGTGAAGGGTAACAACACTTTTGTGCTGCAAAATTTTGAGGGGCTATATTCCACTTATCCTGTAAATGGAAGGTTTCTAAAACATTACATTCAGTACTAAGAAGTTGAAATAGCTTTCATTGTAAATACTCCAGTTTTAGTTTACTTTTCAAGATGTTAGTGTAATTTTCTTACAACAAGGACTCCATAGCCCGAGGAGAAGGCACATGGATCTGCAGGTTCTCTGCATTCTACAGGAGAAAGCAATCCCCAGTTGGAGCCAATGTTGTAGCATCTTTTGGTTTTGATAAGATAGAATATTTAAAAAATGTTAAGTTAGGATATGGACATAACAATAGTGAATAAAATGTTTTTTGAAAATATCTTGATGATAATGTCCATATCAAAGAAAATGTTAGGTTAAATGTCCTAAAAAATGAAGACAAAAAGAAAATGTTAGGTTAGAAAGAAAAGAAAACAAATAAACTCTAAAAGTGAGCAAGTCCAAATGCCACTACTATTTTTCCTCAAAATAATGGTTGTGAGCAGCTTGTCTTAAATGCCACAACCCATGACAGTCAAATAGTTTAATCTTGACTGCTTCATGCTTTAAATTTGATGTTATAGTTAGAGAATAAATATCTGGTCAAACTGTTTAATCTTGGAAGATCAATAGTTAGGTAGAGAATAATAAGGTGCTCATCAGTTTAATCTGAGCCCTTGGAGGTTATAAGGGTAGATTTAGATAGTTTGCTTTTGTAAAATAAAAAGAAAGGAAAAGGGTTTGCTAGCTTAAATGCACCCATTAAGTGAAGAAAAAATGATAGGATAAGCAAAGGGTAAGTAGAATAAGGTTGTAGAAGTTTGATGATTCATTGGACAAAAGGTACATTATCATGTTTTACCATATGTTTCTATGTCAAAGATGCAATTACACAAAGCAAATGAAGGTTTACAAGATCAATTAATTAACTTCCCATTCATCCCCATTCATCCCTATATTCACTAATTTCCCCTTCCTACCTTCATACATTCATATTCATTCATTTTCCATAAAAACCCCTTTTCCTAAGGTCAAAACCCTTTTTGCCTAGGAAAAGTGAAAACCCCATGTAAAATCCCCTTTTACCATGTAAAATCCCTTTTTACCATGTTAAATCCCCTTTTACCTGAAAAACCCACAAAAAGGTGTTTTAGCCTAAGTATTGATGCATATATGAAAAGCAAATAACCCATGATAAAGCTTTATACTTAGTATTTTTCCCTTTTCTGCTCATATTTTATATATTTCCACTTTTGGCGTGTATTTCCCCTTTTCCGCTCATATTTTCATATTAACACTAACTATAGTATTAAACCCCTAAAAAGTCCTTTTCCCATATATTATTAATTCCCTTTAACAAAATAACCCGAACCTTATTTTTATTATAAAACTATGTATTTTAATAGAGCATCGCATCGACAGATCACAAGCCTTTTCAATGTGCATCCACTCCCCTTCGATTGCAATATGCGATGCAAAAAGGACCCAGACCCGACCAATATATCATATTTCATAGCCATATTGCATCTGCCTCTATCGCAAGTCTCGGCTTAAGCATTAACACTCCGCCATTGCGATTTCCGATATGCGATTGGAACCCGAACCCAATCAAATATCATACATAATTTATTCCTACGTCACATCTGGTCCCTATCGCATTCCTTTGTGATGGGCCTTTCCTTTGCTAAACTGCGATTGCGATATGCGATTAGCCCGGACCCGATATCTTTTTTAGCCTGAGTTCATAAAATTTCATGTCCGCCATATGTGTTTTGTGAAGGTTTTCTTTGTTAAATTGTTTTTTACGATTTAAACAAAGAATCGACCTAAACCTTCATTAAACCATAAAAACTACACTAATCTCGGTTTTTAACCATAGTAATGCTCATTACGCATGATTAACTGCTGGGCCCCTCCATTACTCTCTCCTCTACCCTCTGTACTACTCCTTCGCTCCACCACCGTCTGATCTAAGGAATTCAAATCCAACGGCCCATAACGATTTTGGGTTGGCTCTCTGTACGGGTATTACCCACTCGAAAAGCAGTATTTCTTCGATCTCCCCTTGCTACGTGTCAAGCTTTAAACCGTATTGGGTGACCCCTCCCAAAACCACTTGTGCATCATAAGAAGTGCGATGAAAACCACCTCCCACATAACGATAAAATAAGCCACTGTTCACTTCATAGCATAATTTAAAAAGAAAATTGTTTTTCCCGTTTAAATGCCAAAATGACCAATTTGCTCTGTTTTTCCTGTTTTACACAGTGAAGCCTCCATAAGCCGCTGCGACCAATAAAACCATCATTTTACCTTCTGATACGCTCTGGACTCCTTCCAATATCCTCTCAAGCTCAATAAAGCCATTGATGTCCTCCTCTGTCACCTCTGTTTTTCTTAACAATTTCTGTGATTTGCAGGTAAAGCTTCTATTTCAGGCTTACAAAGAAAAAGCCTGTATACAATTTGAAGACAAATATGAAGGATTTACTATTGAAAAACACAGTAAAAAATCTTAAATGCATAGTAAAGGTAAAAAGAAACAGTAAAATTACTCTACAGGTTTAAAGGATATTCACAGAGTTTAAAGAGTATCATCAAATGAAGGAATCAACCAGCGCAAAGGATTCAAACAATCTAGCAGCTTAAAGGGAAAAATATCAAACAACAAAGCCAGCACAACCTAAATAAAGGGACAACAAGAAGCAGTTCAATAGCTGCCCCTATCTTCTTGCATGAAGATATTTTCCTTTCCTAGAATAAATCTAAATCAGTTTTATGATATTTTTTAGTTTTATTATTGTATAAATAACTCTCTTCTCGAGTTGTTAATGGTTCGAAGTTCAAGATTCATTGTTCATTGCTTGTTAAGTCTTGACTATTAATTCTACTTTGAACCTAGAAGCCACCTTTGAAGGAAGCTTTTCTAGACACTTGATGTACTCAGTCTTTCTGGAACCTTAATACAAAATAGAGGATTTTGAATTTGGTTTTATACAGTTTGTGTTATCTTGTAAGTTTTTCCAGTTATCAATCATTATGTTTTTCTTCATATGCTTATGACTTATAGAGATATCTAGGTAGGAAGAATTGTGTCTCAATTTATTCCTATAAGCTCCTAAAGTGATCATCTATTAAGAGAATGGATTAATGAACTGTCTGTTTAGCTAATCCCCTCTAATCAATAAATCATCAACATCTTGTGTAAGCTTAAGTATACTGCCTTGAACCTTTGGAACATAGTTTAGAAGGTTTTCACACTTATGATTGTTCTGTTTTACAGTCTGGAAACTGTGATAATCATATTATTTTCTATCTTCTTCTCACCACTATTTTTGATCTATATCACTGTGTAAAGATTTCTAGCAACCCTTTGCTAAGATATTAATATAACACAAACGATTAATTACTTCAATTCTACATCTATCTTCATTCATTGGTCTTCCAAAACTAAAACCAAAAACCCAAAAACCCAAAAACAATTGTTTTAGATGCTCTGGCATTGGTAGCTGACCTACTACTATCTCAGAGGTTCAACAATTCCTAAGGAGGAGAAGCCTCATACTGATGCGGAGCAGCCACATGCAGAGGTTCCAGGAGTGGAGACATCCACTCAAGCAGAGTCTTCCAGAGATGGGTGGAAGAACACGAGAAAAGCTGACAGATTGTTGTTGGATGCGACAGAGAATGTGGGAGAACCATCTTCTTAGCGCAAACAGAGGAGGTCACCTGATAGGTACACTGGATACATGGCCCTTGTTGGGGAATGTGTTGAGACCAAGCCATATTCCTTTGAGGAAGCAGTGCAGCAATCGATTTGGGTTGATGCTATGGTGGAGGAGTATGAATCCATAGTTCGGAACAATGTTTGGGATGTGGTTCCAAGGTTGGAGAACAAGTCAGTTGTGAGTTCCCATTGGATTTACAAGGTAAAGCAAGCTGCTGATGGTAGTGTGGAGAAACATAAGGCAAGGTTTGTTGCCCATGGTTTCTCACAAGTCGAGGGGATCGACTATGATGAGACTTTTGCTCCTGTAGCAAGGTACTCATCTATCAGATCGATGTTGGCACTATCAGCACAGATGGGTTGGAAGATCCATCAGATGGATGTGAAGACTGCATTCCTCAATGGCAAGATTGAGGAGGAGGTGTACATAGAGCAGCCGAAAGGTTTTGATACCTTCAATCGTGAGTCTCATGTGTGCCGACTCAAGAGAGCTTTGTACAGGCTGAAGCAAGCACCTCGTGCTTGGTACACCAGGATTGACGACTACTTCACCGGGATGGGATTCACAAAGAGTGAAGTGGATGCGAACTTGTACCACATCATGGTGGAAGGTAAGAAATTGATCATTGTTCTTTATGTTGATGATCTGATATTGACAGGTGATGATCAGTTGATCATGTCTTACAAGGAGGACCTTGCAAGAGAATTCGAGATGAAAGACATGGGTCTCATGCACTACTTTCTAGGCATGGAAGTGTGGCGGAAGGATGGGGAGTTGTTTGTGTCTCAAGGCAAGTATGCCAATGAGGTACTCAGGAGATTCCACATGGAGAAGTGCAAGACCATGTAGACTCCTCTAGCAGGTAATTGGAGGAAGGAGGATGCTACTTCAGGAGAAGTAGTAGAAGCTATTGTGTATCGATAACTTGTGGGTTCACTGATGTACTTAGTGAACACATGACCAGATTTGTGCTATGCGGTGAACCAGCTGAGTCAAGCTATGGTTCAGCCTACCAAGCTGTTTTGGAAGGCAGCTAAGCATGTTTTGAGATACCTCAGAGGCACATCTCAATATGGATTATGGTACAGACGGTCAGAGGGAGTGAAGCTACAGGGCTTCACAGATGCAGATTGGGCAGGGAGTCCATCAGATCGGAAGAGCACATCAGGAGGAATTTTCAACCTTGGTTCAACTGCAGTTTCTTGGTATAGTAGGAAATAGAGGTCAGTTGCACTCAGCTCAGCAGAGGCTAAATACATGGCTGCAAGTTAGGCAACATGTGAGGCCATTTGGATGCAGAAAATTCTAGTTGGTTTGTTTGATCAAAGGATGGATCCAACTGTGATCTATTGTGATAATCAGAGTTGTATCAAACTCTCTGAGAATCCATAATTTCATGACAGGTCCAAGCATATCGACATTCGGTATCATCATCTTAGAGACTACGTGGCGAGGAGGATCATGTTGTTGCAGTATATTTCGACCGAGGAGCAAGATGCTGACATTTTGACTAAGACATTGTCAAAGTGTAAATTCAAGTTCCATAGAGACAGGATTGGGGTGGCAGATAATCCCTTTCTTGTTGAGAGGGAGTGTTGAAAATAACAACAAGAAATGCTAAAAATAGCATTGCTAAAGATAGCATTTCAGGATATTCCAATTTTAATTTTTCCTTGAATTAAAATTGTAATTAAAATTTGAATTTAGTCTCACCAGTTGTTTGAAAAATAATTAATTAATTCATCCCAAGTTAATTAGTTGGAGAAACTCAAACATGAAGTCTTTGCGAAGTCATGCAACAATTATCCCTTTGATTGAGGAAGTTATCCCTTAATTAAGGAGATAAGGATGAGTTGTATTTAAGTTGTAATTAGTTAGCTCAGTTAACTGAGTTAAGTCCAGTTTGATTAGTTCCAAACAGTTTGTGGAACTGATTGTGAGTTTAGTCAGTTAATGCATGCATGCATGAAAGTAGTGTACTCCAGATAACTGAATATTATCTCATAAATAACTCATGCATGTCAGTTCAGACAAAGGCCCAATTGAGATTAAATGCAAGGACAATGTACTATCAGTTGCTAGAATTTTCCTATAAGAAAATCTCTTACATGCAGAAGGAATTCATTCCTTGAGATTTGCGCAGTTTTACAGTGTGTTGGAGCAGTGTGTGAGATCAGTGTCACACATGGTTACAGCAGGAACACCTAGGGAAAACAACACAAGGAAATAGGAGGTTTGGAGGACAAAGGGAAAGGCATATGAGTCTTTTAGTCTATCTATGTGTAGAAATTTTGAATAATTTAACACATATTCAATGGAGATTATCCTGATCATGTACTAATGCGGAAAACATACACAATACATAAGCTCCTCTACGTTGATCAAGAATATAGCAGCATCAATAACAATAAAACATCAAGAGCATTCACACATTAACACAGTATGTATCACGGGGAAAGCATCTCGCTAAAAACCCCACACTATCTGTATATTAATGATTGAGTCATGTAACATTACACAGCATAATACTTCTCACAAGTATCTCCACCTCTGTTACACACAATACAGCTCAGATCTGATCTCCAAATCTCTTCCACTGCTTGCCTGCCTCCACTGCTCAATACCTGCTCAAGAACTGATGATAATTGCTTCCCAAACTCGATTTTCACCTGCAAAATAGTCACTCACTCTTTGTGAACGTGAGCAAAGGCTAAAATGCGGGCCAATACGTGAGCAAACTCATTGGCATACTCAATCCCTTGATTGTGCAAGATCTGGTGCACAACTATAGTCACAACTGATAGCAATCTGATTCTCTACCACCTGTCCCTGTTGAACTGAACATGCACTGACATGCAACTGAGTTAACTGATGTATTCTTTAGTTGTATTATAAGTTAATAATTAGTTTAACAACTCATCATTAGTCTATCTGCAGTTAGACTAACTACAACCAGTTTAACTAAGTTAAACTGAACACAACTCCATCAACTGTACCTCCAGTCCACTAAACTCAACTCACTTGAGTTCTAACTGAAGTCATGCATGCAACAACTCAACTGACTCATAAGAAAAACGAATTTCCTTCTGACAGCTGCATGTGCCACTTCCGTAGCTCAAACTGAAGTGCTCCAAGAGAATAAGATTAAGTTTATAGTTCAAATATTATTGTGAGATAATAATATTTGACTTTTCTATTTTTGACAGCCAGTCTAAAAATAGACTTGATCACTCACACTGTGATCACTCACACTTTCATCAAAAATAGAAGTCCATCTATTTTCCCAACTTGATCAATCATCCATAAAGATAGACATGATCCATATGTCTAAAAATAGACATAGTCTAAAAATAGACTTGCGCCAAAAATAGCCTGCGGGCCCACTTAGTGAAGGCGACTCTTTTCACTAAGCTCCATCATCTTGTTGCAATCTCAACACTCCCTCTCGACAAGATATGGATTATCAGCAACCCCTATCCTGCCTCGGTGGTACTCGAATTTGCTCCTGGTGAGAGCCTTCGTCAGAATATCAGCATCCTGATCCTCCGTTGGAATGTACGAAAGTAACATGATCCTCCGCTGCACACAATCTCTGATATGATGGTACCTGATGTCAATATGTTTAGATCTATCATGAAATACATGATTAGCCGAGAGTTTAATGCAACTCTAGTTATCACAGTAAATCACAGTAGGATCCAAATGAGAACCGAACAAACCAAGTAGGATCTTCCTCATCCATATAGCCTCGCATGCAGCCAAACTTGCTGCCATATACTCGGCCTCCGCTGAACTGAGTGCCACAGATCTCTGCTTCCTGCTGTACCAAGAAACTGCTGTCGATCCGATACTGAAGACCCCTCCTGATGTGCTCTTTCTGTCTGTTGGGCTCCCTGCCCAATCTGCATCCGTGAAGCCACATAGCTTCACCTCATCCTCCTGTCTGTACCACAAACCATATCCCGATGTGCCTCTCAAGTAGCGCAATACATGCTTGCCCGCCTTCCAGAAGAGCTTGGTAGGCTTAACCATAGCTTGTGAAAGCTGGTTAACTGCATAGCATATATCAGGTCGTGTATTGACCAAATACATCAGCGACCCCACCAACTGTCGATAAACAGTGGCATCCACTTCTTCTCCCGAAGTGGCATCCTCCTTCCTCCAACCTCCAGGAAGAGGAGTATCAACAGGCTTGCAGCCATGCATGTTGAACTTCTCCAGTATCTCCCGAGCATACTTGCCCTGAGAAACAAACAGTCCACCACTGCGCTGCCATATTTCCAATCCTAGGAAATAGTGAAGGAGGCCCAAATCCTTCATCTCAAACTCTGTAGCAAGATCCTTCTTGCATGACAGTATCAACAGCTCATCACCCGTTAGAATCAAATCATCAACATACAGTACAATGATAAGCAACTTACCCTCCACCACAATCTGGTATAGGTTCGGATCCGCCTCGCTCTTGGAGAATCCAAGTCCTGTGAAATAGCTGTCTATCCGTGTGTACCAAGCACGTGGTGCTTGCTTCAACCCATACAGCGCTCTCTTGAGCCTGCACACATGCGACTCGCTGCTGAAGACTTCAAATCCTTCGGGTTGCTCAATGTACACCTCCTCCTCAATGACTCCGTTGAGGAACGCAGTCTTCACATCCATCTGATGAATGTGCCATCCCATCTGCGCTGAGAGAGAAAGAATCGTCCGTATGGAAGAATACCTTGCGACAGGTGCAAAGGTCTCCTCATAATCGATCCCCTCAATCTGTGAAAAGCCTCGGGCAACAAATCTTGCCTTGTACTTCTCCACACTCCCGTCAGCTGCCTGCTTAACTTTGTAGATCCATCTCGAACCTACCACTGATTTCCCTTCCGGTCTAGGAACAATCTCCCATGCACTGTTTCTGACAATAGAATCATACTCTTCCACCATGGCGTCTACCCATGCGGGATCCTCCACAGCTTCCTCGAAAGAGGATGGCTCAGTCACAACACACTTGCTCATAAGAGCCATGTATCCAGTGTACCGATCAGGTGACTGTCTCTGCCTGCGTTGGGCTGTAGGTGGTCCTACAACTTTCTCTGCATCTTGAGCCAGTCGCTCAGCTTCTGTCAAGCGCTTTCGCCCTCTGATGGTTGGCGCTGCATGAGTGGTCTCTTCCACTCCATGAACCTCGTCCTGTGGCTGATCCACGTCCTGAAGCTCATCCTTAGGAACTAATAGCTCCTCATCTGCATGCAAGTGTAGCTCCCTCTCAAGCGAACACTTCATGGCTTTCTCCTCCTGAAATTTTATATCCCGTCGCACAACAGTTTTACCACTATCTGGCAAATACACACGATAGTTGTGGGGCGTATCAGTGTACCCCACAAATATCCCAACCTCTGCAGTCGGCTCCAACTTCTTTCTGGCATCCTTCGTCACATGCATGTAAACGTTGGCACCAAAAATCCTCAAATGAGAAAGATCAGGCTTCTTACCAGAATAAGCCTCCTCGGGTGTACTCATGCCAAGTATCCTATGAGGACAACGGTTCTGCACATAAACTGCTGTATTGCATGCTTCCGCCCACAAGTGAAGGGGTAGGCCCTGATCATGCAACATTGCCCGTGCAGCACCCACAATCGTTCTGTTCTTCCACTCAGCTACCCCGTTCTGTTGTGGGTTATGGGGAGCTATGAGCTCTCTACGAATCCCTTCTGCCTTGCAGAAATCCTTGAACTCGTCCGAGATGTATTCACCACCATTATTGCTCCTAAGAGCCTTCACCTTCTTCCCCGACTCCTTCTCGACCAGTGCTTTGAATTCACAGAACTTTGAATATGTCTCGCTCTTCTTCTGCATGAAGAAGATCCAGCACTTACGAGAGAAATCATCAACAAAAATCACATAATACCTGTGTTTTGTTGTCGAAGCAACTGAGAAAGGTCCACACACGTCTGTGTGAATTCTCTCAAGGATCGTCGTGGCGTGACTATCCTTCTCGTGAAAGGTGGCTTTCACAAACTTCCCCAAAGTACACCCCTTGCATTGATCTGACTGCGCAAGTGTGCCTTTAGGAAGCCCTGTAGTGATCTGCTGCAGTATCTTCAAGGCTCCATGGTGAAGGTGACCCAATCTCCTGTGCCACAACTCGCCATCATCCCGGCTCACCAATCCTTCTGCCTTGCCTGCCATTGCTGCGCATCCATCTACATGCAACTGATAAAGGTTCCTCACTCGAACCCCTATCTTCTGGGTCTCACCAGTTGTCTTGCTGCGCAGGAAGGCCTTTTCCTCACTGAAAACAACATCATACCCCTTGTCTTCTAACATCGCCACTGAGATGAGATTCTTCTTCAATCCTGGAACATGCATGACTTCCTTCAATACAAAGGGTTTACCAGACTCCCTCTCAAAGGAAATGGTACCGATACCGGTCGCACTATATCTACCATCATCGCCCATCTCGATGTGCACTCCAAGATCTTTGTCCTCCAGATCAGAGAACAAATCTCTATCTCCCGTCATGTGAAAAGACGCACCACTGTCCAGAAACCACACTGATCCCATCACACTTGAAACCAAGCATGCGATCAATGAAAAATCAAGCTCAAACTGAGAAGCTAAAGCCTCTCCCCCTGCAGATCCAGCAGCTTGCTTGTTCTTCTTCTTCTGCGGACAATTTGTGGCATAGTGTCCATGCTGGTGATAGTGAAAACACTTCACCTTGGACATATCCTGCTTCTTGCCTTTCGCACCAGACTGAGAAGCTTTCTTGCTCTTCCCTTTCTTTGCTTTGGCAGCCAAAGCAGAATTCTCTTCATCAGATACCTTTGATGAAGATCCATTCTCACCTTTATTGTTACTGAGTTTATCCTTGAGCGCCAGGTCGCTCTTGCTTTGGAATAACATTTGCAATCTGTTGAAAGACATTTCAACAACACTGCTGCAAATTCGATTTTCCACCAGCTCCAGACTCAACTGCTTCCGATCTAAAATTCGTGAGAACACAATATTTCTCGTACAGAGATTGACTGTATGGGCATTCACCGGATATTTCACCTTCCAAAAGAAGGATGAATCCAGAGGCTACCTGGCCCGATTACAGACTCTGCCTGAAGAAATAGAATGTAAACACTTCCTGAATAGTAGATCTGATGATCAACCCTCGCTTGATATCCTGTAAAAATCTCTTCTACAAATCAAGCAGCTCTGATACCATGTAGAAACTTTTTCTACAAATCATCTAGCTCTGATACCATGTAGAAATTTTGAATAATTTAACACATATTCAATGGAGATTATCCTGATCATGTACTAATGCGGAAAACATACACAATACATAAGCTCCTCTACGTTGATCAAGAATATAGCAGCATCAATAACAATAAAACATCAAGAGCATTCACACATTAACACAGTATGTATCACGGGAAAGCATCTCGCTAAAAACCCCACACTATCTGTATATTAATGATTGAGTCATGTAACATTACACAACATAATACTTCTCACAAGTATCTCCACCTCTGTTACACACAATACAGCTCAGATCTGATCTCCAAATCTCTTCCACTGCTTGCCTGCCTCCACTGCTCAATACCTGCTCAAGAACTGATGAGAATTGCTTCCCAAACTCGATTTTCACCTGCAAAATAGTCACTCACTCTTTGTGAACGTGAGCAAAGGCTAAAATGCGGGCCAATACGTGAGCAAACTCATTGGCATACTCAATCCCTTGATTGTGCAAGATCTGGTGCACAACTATAGTCACAACTGATAGCAATCTGATTCTCTACCACCTGTCCCTGTTGAACTGAACATGCACTGACATGCAACTGAGTTAACTGATGTATTCTTTAGTTGTATTATGAGTTAATAATTAGTTTAACAACTCATCATTAGTCTATCTGCAGTTAGACTAACTACAACCAGTTTAACTAAGTTAAACTGAACACAACTCCTTCAACTGTACCTCCAGTCCACTAAACTCAACTCACTTGAGTTCTAACTGAAGTCATGCATGCAACAACTCAACTGACTCATAAGAAAAATGAATTTCCTTCTGACAGCTGCATGTGCCACTTCCGTAGCTCAAACTGAAGTGCTCCAAGAGAATAAGATTAAGTTTATAGTCCAAATATTATTGTGAGATAATAATATTTGACTTTTCTATTTTTGACAGCCAGTCTAAAAATAGACTTGATCACTCACACTGTGATCACTCACACTTTCATCAAAAATAGAAGTCCATCTATTTTCCCAACTTGATCAATCATCCATAAACATAGACATGATCCATATGTCTAAAAATAGACTTGCGCCAAAAATAGCCTGCGGGCCCACTTAGTGAAGGCGACTCTTTTCACTAAGCTCCATCATCTTGTTGCAATCGCAACACTATGAGCAGTGAGAGGGATTGTACTGAGAGTTGTATAGCTGTGAGAGCTAAAGCTTTGTGTAATCCTGAGATATTTCCACTTGTATGACAATATAGATAGTGGGGTTTTTAGCTGAGGCTTTCCCCAGAGTATTCTTCTGTGTTTCATGTGTGATTGATTCTTCATCTCTGTTATATGTGTTCTGTTTGATCTTGCTCAAATCGATTAAGCTTCCACAAGTTTGATTGTAGAAGTAGATTAAGTATTTTGCTTTAATACATTTCATAATCAGATTAATCTACAGTGATAATTTCTACATGTAGCACATGAGGGAGGTCTGTAAAGTGTTGGTTAGTCAGTTCCACTTCCTTAAATGCACTTAGGGAGTTGAATCATATCATAGTAACTCTTCATAACATGTTTATCCTAGTGGACCGGTTAGCTTGGGTAAATGTGGGAGGAGGGCGTTACATAATAGAAATTTTGTATTCAAGCATAAGCTTGTTTATTTATTTGTCTTGTGTTTACATGCTTATATTTGCCTCTAACTAACAAGAACTTATCTCCCTACACTTTTTCATGTAAGAAAATTGTGTCATGACTTGTGCAATGAACCACCCAATCATGCTAGACATTGGGTTTTAGTCTTTCTTCATGTTGGAGTGCACCAACGATGTCACAGGGATAAAACTACATGTGTATTGGGCTTATTAAAGAAGACGACTTGGCAATTTTTTTATTAGTCAATTCTTTTTGTGGGTGATATGTTGCAGGAAAAATGCATGGGGGAGGGTTACTTTGTATCATGTCATTTAAGGGTTACTTTGTGTCATGTCTTGTATTAATCCTTAGTGTTGTAGCGGCTGCAACACCCTCCAAAATTTTGGCCTGCATCCAATTTCAGAGCCTTCCTTGGGTTTTTCCTTGATGTTTGCAAGCACTTGGGCCCATCCCGTGAGCTCGTGTTGAGTCTTTGCACCCTCCTCGCTCGACCATTCAAACGACATCTTTTTGCATGTTGGTCACAATGTCATGCTTGAGGTCATGTTTTAGCCATACACAAGGTTTACCTTCGTGTGTACAAGTTGTGTCCACTATGTAAACATTCGTCACACTCACACCCAAAGTTGTATTCATTGTTGTGCAAGCATCGTCGCGGTCGTTCAACGATCTATCCCAAGTGTCACGCTTGTTGCTCACACCATCGATCAATCACATTGAGTATATTTTGTCTTGTCGGTTTGAGGTGTCTTGTCATCAAGTCGTGTTGAGTGTGTGTTCACGAGGTCATGCATGTACGTAGTCACTCGTTCACACACTGGTCATTTTGTTGAAGTTTTGTCGACTAGACCATCCTCCAATAGTAGGACATCCATTGAGTTTCATTGCGCACTTTCAGCTCTCAGGGATTACGTACTGCTACCTAGAATTGCACAAAGCTTGAGGCTCCTTCCCAAGTAGTCTGCACTGCATAAACCTGGAATCAACTCGACCGACTATCACTCAGAACAACGCAGAAGTTCCCAACAATCCATTTCAATCTGCGCTACCCGCAAGCACTTTAACCAAGCCTGCAACTAGTCAACTAGAGAGTTTGACCTAGTAGTGACCCCGAGACTCACTCCCCTAAAAGATTGTGCAAAAGCTGTAGACCTTGTCCACTCGTCTGATTAAGGAAATTGTGCAAATAGGCTAGACAAACACCCAGTGCCCATCCCTATCTCCCTCATAAAATTGTGTAGTTTTCCTAGCCAACTGCCCAGTCAGCTGACTCGCTGCTCACCCAGAAAACTGTGCAGACTTCATGAATAAGCCCCTCTGCATCCCAGCAGCCTCTTCAGCTCAGAAACTGCACAGATGTGTTCAACAGGTCAGCCTTTGAGAAACTATGTAGTTTTTGTCTTTAGCCTTCCCGCAACCCACTAATAGGTCCCCCCAGGAACTGCACAATTTTTGCTGCCAAGCCTCCCTGCAGCCCGTATTGATTCCCTCCAGAAATTGTGCATATTTGTCCTCCAGCTGAGCTAGATCTTGCAGATAGTCACTGTTGATCTGGATTGTCCATCTCAGCCTCCCAGTGACTTCTGCACAATTTTTACCAACAGTGCCGGGAGCTTGCATCCCAACTTGAAACTTGCCTTGCATAGCTTCGTAGCCTTTTTATCTCTCCCAGTCACCTGCATCCGAAAACAAACAACATGCATCATGGTAGACTAGGAGGTTTATGGATTTGATGTCGTCTCGTCATGAGTGATTGCAGATACATGTACATGGATACGACATGATGCGACGACGGATGGGATGAACAAAGAGAGTACATGCAAGGAGATGTGGTCAGGAATGGATGAACAGATGATGCATGCGAGAAGAACCTTTCACGAACGGACGAACATGTCAAGCATGTTAGGGTACAAGCAAAGGAGCAATGTGCACATGCAACATCAAGCGAACACCAATACCATCGGAGACCCTGCACACCTTTCCATGTGGAGGTCAAGCTGTGATACACCAAGAGCACATCCATCACTCAGCAACACTGCAGATCAACATGGACACCACCACTAGCATGGACATACCAGCATTGTCATGTCGAGTCATGTCATGAGTCATGTCGGCCACATCACTACTGTGGGCCATACTGTGTAAATCAAGGTAATGTAACGTGGAAGTCCAAGAGACCCACTTGCAATCTGAAGAATCATGTAAAGTTGAAAAGTCATGAAAGTCAAACAATCACAAGGGCTGGTTTTACCCTTGGTTATAAATACCCCTCATTTGTACATGCGATGGACTTTTCACCTTGGCTCCTCCCACATAGCCTTGAGAGTCTATAGTCTTTTCTTTGAGGAGCGAGCAATGGCTCCAATGCCCCACCCATGGGGTTAGTGATGTATGATGTACTGATGTGTCTTGGAACTTTCACTTAATTCAGAAGCCTGATAACAGGCCAGCATGTTTTCACACATGTGTTGTAACTGTTTGTAAGATTAATCTTGAACACTTGTAATGCATGTTGCTTTAACCTGTGTTAAACAATTGAACTCATTCAGTTGCTCTAATACATATATTTATGAAAATGTGTTGTATAAGTTGTTAACGTTGTCCTACCCATGTTGGTTACCTCCCTGTACATTAGACAGAACCTTTCACGTAAACTTTTTATAACGACCGTCGCACTTGCGCGAACTGTACCACTGGGTGTTTTACGTGTTATCTTCCCTTGTGTGTTGTGACTGTCGCATCCGTGTGGGCTACTCCTTCGGAAGTTGTGCATGTCCTGTTGTGTTGTGTGTCTCTGATAGAGTTGGGACTTCCTCCCTTTCAACTAGAGACTCACTCCCATCCTCTCTCTTTGTAGTGAAAGAACCTTGACACATGTAACACTAGCACTCACCAGGTACGCGAACCTCGCTATTCAAAGACAAAGCAGACCACTCTCATGTGCTGACAAGCAAGAGCTAAGGCAAACATTTAAGATAACGGAAACTGAGCCATCATACCAGATGGGACTCCCACACCAAACAATGTGAGGTCTAATTGGGACTTCATACGGGGTGATCCCCTGAATGTTGGCAGGTCCATCACCGTCAAAACTTAGTTATATATCAAATAATTATATATTCTAAAAAGGGGAATTCTTTGTAAACATGGTTGGCTTCGTGGCAATGTCATCATCTAAACGATATCCCTTCATAATCCAATATTTGGTTGCACACATATCCTAGGTAGTGGAGTATCAAATTTTCCACCAATCCATCCTTGGTGTCGAGATAGAAAAGGACCCTGGCATAAGACATTTCCTCGGTCTCCAAGTATGATCTATCGAAGTCAAGATAAGTCTCGAGGTCATCCCCTATACACTGAAAGACATCTTCCATCCAACGTTGAAGGGGGAGGCTCGAGAGCTTGAACGATATTGGCCCTGCACCTAACTTTTCTCGCTCTAGGTCAAAGAGGGGATTCCACCTTTTCAAATACATAGGGGCATTTCTATGTTTCATATCTATGTGTATATATAGAAGTTATACATATATGGAGGCCATCTTCTGTATATGAACAATTTCATATATATGTGCATATACATATGTTGCAAAGATACACAATTCATATTTTGTTTATATTTGATTTCCGTATATACTGTATATACAGAAGATGAATTTTTTATACGTGCAGCTTCTGTAGACACACACACACACACAGAGATATATATATATATATATATATATATATATATATGGAAGCGTGCATATACAGAAGATAGTTTTTGTATATTCACAACTTCTGTATATGCACAACTTCTATACATGCACCAACTCTCTATTGCATAAAAAATCCCAATGAAATACATACGCTTAGAGCAGCACACTAATGTCTCTCAATTATTCACTTGGTTTGAGCTTATTTTCGTATATACAAGGCACAATTTTTACTATTAAAACATGCATATATAGAAGATGGATTATGTATATGTACATAGATATGGAATCCATATCTATGTGCATATAAAAAAGTTGTGCATATATAGATGATGGCTTCAGTATATGTGGATATTCTATATATGCACATATATATATGGAAGTGTGCATATATAGAAGATTGCTTCTGTATATGTGTGGTTTCTGTATATCCACACACACACATATATATGGAAGTCATCTTCTATATATACATGCTTCCATATCTATGTGCATGTATAGAAGTTGTGCATATACAAAAGTTGTGAATATACGAAAACTATCTTCCGTATATGCACGCTTCCATATATATGTGTATATATACAGAAGAAGCACATATTAAAAAAGTCATCTTTTGTATCTACAATATATACTGAAATCAAATATAAACAGAATATGACTTTTGTATCTGTGCAACTTCTGTAATTTCACATATATATGAAATTGTGCATATACGGAAGATGACCTCCATATAGTCATAACTTCTATATATACACATAGATATGGAAATCATCTTCCGTATGTGCATACTTATAGATCTATGTTATAGAAGATGCACATATACAAAAGTCATATACTGAAGTTGCGCATATACGAAAGTTATCTTTCATATATGCATGCTTCCATATATATGTGCATATACAAAATATGCACATATATGGAATATGGATTTCTTATATGTGTGGCTTTTGTATATGCACATATATATGGAAGTGTGCAAATACAAAATATTCCCTCTGTATATGCTCAACTTTTATGTATGCACATAGATATGGAAGCATGCATATACAGAAGATGACTTTCGTATATGCACATAGATATGGAAGTCATCTTCCATATATGCACACTTCCATATCTATGTGCATATATAAAAGTTGAGCATATACAAAATATGACTTCTATATATTTGCATATTTTGTATATGCACACACACACACACACACACATATGGAAGAGTGCATATATGGAAGATGACTTTCGTATATGCACACTTTCATATCTATGTTATAGAATATGCGCATATACATAAGCTATATATTGAAGCTGCACATATATGGAAACTATCTTCCATATATGCATGATTCCATATATATACATATATGTTTGTGTGTGTGTGTGTGCATATACAAAATTTGCACATATACAGAAGATGGCTTCTTTATATGTGTGACTTTTGTATATGTACATATGTATGGAAGTGTGTATATACGGAAGATGACCTCCATATATGCATAACCTTTATATATGCACATAGATATCGAAGTATGCATATACAAAATATGGCTTCCGTATATGTGCATATTCTATATATGCACATATATATGTGGAAGAGTGCATACACGGAAGATGGTTTTCATATATGTGCAACCTCTGTATATGCACATATATATGGAAGTCATCTTTTGTATATGCACACTTCCACATCTATGTGCATATACAGAAGTTGTGAATATATGGAAGTCATCTTTCGTATATGTATGTTTCCATATATATGTGTCTATATACAGAAGTCGTGCATATAGAAAAGTCATTTTCTGCATATACAATATATACAAAAATCAAATATATATAGAAGATGACTTCTATATATGTGCAACTTTTATATATTTAGATATATATGAAATCGTGCATTTACGGAAGATGACCTCCATATATGCACAACTTCTATATATACACATAGATATGGAAGCCATCTTCTGTATATGCACACTTCCAGATCTATGTTATAGAAAATGCACATATACAGAAGTCATACTAAAGTTGCGCATATACGGAAGCTATCTTCCGTATATGCACACTTATATATATATATATATATATATATATATATATATAGAAATTGCATGCTATCTTTCATATATACACACTTCCAGATCTATGTTACAGAAGATGCACATATACAGAAGTCGTACTAAATTTGCACATATACAAAAACTATCTTCCATATATGCATGCATCCACACACACACACACACACACATATATATGAAAGCGTGCATATACGGAAGATAGCTTCCATATATGCACAACTTTAGTACGACTTTTGTATATGTGCATCTTCTATAACATAGATCTAGAAGTGTGTATATACAAAAGATGGCTTCCATATCTCTGTGTATATATAGAAGTTGTGCATATATGGAGGTCATCTTTTGTAAATGCACGATTTCATATATATCTAAATATACAAAAGTTGCACATATATAGAAGTCATCTTCTATATATATTTGATTTTTGTATACTTCTCTATTTGGTCTTCATATCCATAGGAAACCTCCATCCACCATCTCAGAGGATGCTTTAGAGCTTTCCAATATAGGAAAGAAATGCATTTAGGTCAAGATTTACAAGCTTAGAAAATTACTTCCCTTGAAGCTCCGTCCATACATAATTATATAAGTTAATTTCAAGGGTGGATTGGTTGAATCTCCAGGAATACCAAATTTCATTTTCCTTGTAAAGTCAAATATTTTCTGTAGCACAACTAACAATTTGTTCTTGTTAGATTTGCATTGAAATAGACCACCATTCCTAGCAAGCACAACACCTATCAGGATTGTTTAAGGTTTAGAGACCCAAACTAAAAACATTTTGTATTCATATACTTTGGGTGCTATTATGAGATGAGGGCCATTTTAAAATCCTTTTAGTGACTGACATGAGCCCCTCCAGGTTTCCATGGATGACAGGAACGATAGGTGCTTAGCAGTTTTCTTATAATAAAGTGTTTAGATATACTAACATCTTTCAAGAGATAGATGATCTAGAGTCGATTGTAATAGATTGATTACTTCCTTCCAATGTTCTCATAATTTGAGTATGAAAAGACCCCTAACAGACATCTTGGCTCAAGGTGTAGGTCCATTAAGAATCACAAATTTTGGAATACCACTTTCTATATGCCCATCACAAGATTTTACATGGCTTTAAATGTGATGTAGGAGCATCTGGACTTAGCCACAAATGTGAAGGTTTGTTCACATGTTGTGGCTAAAAGAGTTGAATTTCACTGACCTGAGTGGTCAAAAGTCAGTTTTAGTCGAGAGAGTTGGATCTCTCAAAAATGATTTGTAATTCATTATTGTAATAGTTAGGAAATTGTCTTATTTTAGAATAAGGGATAAAGTTGTTAGCATAGGTGTGTAATGGAGCTTGAAAATAGAGATTTGTTTGATTATAATGATTAAAATAGAGATTTAGTTGTTCGTACAGTTAGAGTAGGATTCGACTCATAAAAAGAAGAAAATGTAATGAAGAAAGATTGGCTGAGATGATAGAGGATTGAGTGAGAGGTGAGAGTTGAGAGTTGAGTGATAGAGAGGGTTTTGAGATTGAAACGGAGGTCTGTTAATTTGCTGTAATTGAGCTGAGAGGGCCAAGACTCTGGAATTATTATTATATTGAAGGAATTTGATTTAGTGTGCATCTGTGTGCTAATCTTGGTGTAAACTCTCGTTTATTTCTATGGATCTTCTTTCTGAAGTGCATCCGGGTATTTTCTATGTTTTTCATATTTTGATTATAATCTTAGTGTTTATGGTTAATCACGGTCATTAGCATTAAGGACACGGGTAGAAGAGAACAGAAAGGTTGATTGTGGTTGAAGGCTTGTACTCCATCCTAACCATCGATCTAAAGTTCAACTGCTTATGTCATAGTCAACAACGGGGTTAAACCCGTGTTTAAACTGTGTGTTAGATGAAGAGCCACTAGCCGAAGGATTTGAGGAACTCTGTTATCCAAGGGAAATCGGGGTTTAAAGTAATCGAAGTTTAAGTCTAAACCTAGACTAAATTTCTATAGATCAAGGTTTATAATATATATCGGCTCCTTAAGGTGGGTAGCGTCGTGTATGTGTACCCTGTGCGATATCGTTTCAACCATTGGATGACTATTGATTGCTGACCGTTAGATCATATTGCATCGCATCGTTCAGGGGTGAATGAACCTTAGCCGAGCGAAATTGCGATTTGCGATGTCACTGCTGACAGTTGGATCTGGAGAGAGGAGATCAACGACTTAGAGGGAAGTGTTATTCAAAAGGGAAATTCAACGCGGAAGTCAACGTAAGATCGGTTGTTGTTCAGTTGCTATTCAGTTGTTGTTCAGTTGTTGTTCAATTGCTCTTTAGTTTTTGTTCAATTGCCATTCAATTGGCCTCCTGCGTCATTTTTGGTATCAGAGCACAGAGATTGAGTTTGATTGCAGTAAACATGCTGCCAAGGAGAGGAGCTGGCATAGGTCGAGGAAGACCTGAAGCAAATTCAGTTTTGGTTGAGGAGATCCGGAGTCTGTGTACAAAGATGGACACAATGGAGAATATGCAGAGGAGAGCACTCGATGAAGGGGTTGAAAGTTTTGCAGAAGCATCTTCTGAGGAAGAAGAAGAGGAGGAAAATGAAACTACCAAATTTATCAAGATGTTGGCTAAAGTAGGTGGAAAACAAAAGGTGGAAATTCCTGTGTATGAAGGGAGTCTCAGTGTAGAAGAGTTAATGGATTGGATCAGTTCACTGGACAAATATTTTGACTATGAAGAGGTCGATGACAGAAAGAAGGTGAAGTTTGTAGTTACCAGATTGAAGGGTCACACAACTAATTGGTGGGATGAGCTACAAACATCCAGAATGAGAAAAACAAAGTCTAAGATCAAGCAATGGGACAAAATGGTGAGTAAAATGAAAGCTAAATTTATGCCAAAATATTATCAGTTAGATCTTTTCAAACAGTTACAGAATTTAAGGCAAAAAGGAATGTCTGTTAAAGAATACACAAAAGAGTTTTATAGATTGAGTAGTAGAATAGGACATGCAGAGGATGATATGGAGAAGGTAGCCATATATATCAATGGCTTAAGATACGACATACAGGATGAGATCAGCTTGCTGAGTTTGAAGACTATTGAAGATGCCTATCACGCAGGTTTGAAGGTAGAAGAGAAGATGTTGAGAATAAAAAGTCAGAGGAATAGAGGGAAAAGTTCAGTAAGAGGTAGTGGAGCTACCAAACCAAGGTTTCAGCAACATCAGTCCGAAGTAGGAAGTTCAAGTAGTAGACCACCACTGAGAGGAGATTTTAATAGAGGAATATTTGCACCCAAAGGAAGAGTTCGAGGAAGAGATATTCAGTGTTACACGTGTGGAGAATGGGGACATGTATCATGGGACTATCCTCATAATAAACCAGCAAGTCAGAGGAATGCGAATGTGGCTGAGGCAAAGTAAGAAACACCTCGAATTATAGAAAAGGAACAATCCCCTGAAGTAGGAGAATTCTTGTTGTTGAAAAGGGCATTGCTTAAGGCAGAGAAAGAAACTGAAGAACCAGTGCAGAGGAAGAGTTTATTCAGAACTACATGAAAATCCAAAGGTAAATGTTGTAAAGTGATAATTGAAAGTGGAAGCACTGATAACCTTGTTTCTACAGAGATGGTCGACAAGCTAGGATTGGTGAAGACAATACACCCTACTCCTTACAGAGTGTCGTGGTTGCAGAAAGGACATTAGATTATTGTGACAAAACAATGCAAGGTAGAGATATAGATTGGTACGTATAAGGATGTGATATTTGTGTGATGGATGTATATGTATTGATCGGAAGACCGTGGAAGTTTGATCGGAAAGCTATTCATGATGGGAGGAAAAATACTTATAATCTGGAGAAGAATGGAAATAAACATACACTACTGTCATTGAAGGATGACGTTGACAAAGGAGCACCTAGAAATAATGTTATGCTGATGAGTGGAAAGGAGCTGTTGCAAGAGGTAGGAAAAGGTGAAGAAATGCATTTTGTTGTTGTAGGGAGACCTAAGGTAATTTTAACCTCCACAAACTTAGATGATTTACCTGAAGAAATCAAAACTTTGTTAAATGATTTTGTTGATATTATTGTGGATGAGTTGCCAAATGCATTGCCAACAATCAAGAGTATTAGTCATCATATTGATCTAATACCAGGAGCAAGTTTGCCAAACAAAGAAATGTATATATTAACTCCTCAAGAGAATGCAGAAGTTGGAAGACAAGTGAAAGAACTGACGGATAAGGGACTAATAAGAGAGAGTCTTAGTCCATTTCCTATACCAACAGTACTCAGTCCAAAGAAAGGAGGTGAATGGCATATGTGCATAGATTCTAGAGCCATAAACAAGATCACTATCATGTATAGATTTCCTTTGCCACTCATGGATGATTTGATGGATTGTTTGAGTGGGTAAAAGTATTTCACTAAAATAGATTTGAAGTGTGGATTTCATCAAATAAGAATTAGAGAAGGAGATGAATGGAAGACTGCATTTAAAACAAATAGTGGGTTGTATGAGGGGTTAGTGATGCCTTTTGGACTCACTAATGCACCTAGCACATTCATGAGATAGATGAATGAAGTCTTGAAGGAATATGCAGGCAAGTTTGTTATTTTTTATCTTGATGATATTCTAGTTTTTAGTAGAAGTAAGGAAGAACATCTGGAGCATCTTAAATTGGTTTTGAGAACTCTAAAGGAAGAGAAGCTACTAATAAATCTGAAGAAATGTAGTTTCATGAAAGAAGAATCAATTTACTTGGGATTTGTAATTTCTAAAGAAGGGTTGAAAATGGATCTAGAGAAAGTCCAAGCAATTTGGAACTTGCCTATTTTGAGGTAAGAAGTTTTCATGGTCTTGCAAGTTTTTACAGAAAATTTATCAGAGGTTTTAGTCAAATTTGTGCACCAACTCTTGAAACAATCAAGGAGACTAATCATCCATTCAAGTGGACAGAAGCAACAGACGGGAATTTTAAGTTGTTGAAGAGGAAAATCACAGAGAAATCAGTTTTAGCTTTACCTGATTTTGGAAAAGTATTTCAAGTTGAAATAGATGCTAGTGGAGTTACAATTGGAGCAGTTTTGAGTTAGCAACAGAGACCAATATAATACTTCAGTTAGAAATTAAATGAAGCAAAGAATAAATATTCTTATTATGATAAAGAATTTTATGCTATTGTAGAAGCTTTAAAAAAATGGAGACATTATTTGCTGCCAAAGGAGTTTATATTGTATTATGATAATCATGCATTACAATTCATAAACAACCGGCTGAAATTGAACCAAAAACATTCCAAGTGGGTAGAGTTTTTCCAGAGCTTTACTTTTGTGATAAATCACACAAGTGGTAAGTTGAATAAAGTCATTGATGCTTTAAGCAGGGTAAATTTCATTGTGCAAGAATTAAAAGTTTGTGTTGTAGAATTTGATGAAATGATTGAAATGTATAAAGACGATGCAGATTTCAAAGATATTTACATAGCAGTTCAAAATCCAATAACTCATAACCGAAGTCAGTGGTTAGATTATCTTATCCAATGAGGCTTATTGTTTAAAGGCAACAAGTTGTGCATTCCCAAATGTTCTATGAGGGAAAACATAATAAAGGAGAAACAGAGTGGAGGATTATCTGGTCCCTTTGGACAAGACAAAACCTTTGCTCAGGTAAATGCTTTTTATTATTGGGCAAAGATGCAGATCGACGTTAAGAGATATTTTGAGAAGTGTAGGATATGTCAGCATGCTAAAGGGAGAAGCCAGAATATAGGATTGTACCAGCCATTGCCAATACTAGACCGACCATGGGATGCAGTTAGCATGGATTTTGTTTTGGGGTTACCTAAAACTCAAAGGGGGAATGATTCCATTTATGTTGTGGTAGATAGATTTTCCAAGATGGCACATTTCATTGCATGTAAAAAGACTAGTGATGCGACACATATTGCTAATCTATTTTTTTTCAGAAATTGTAAGATTACATGGATTGCCTGTAAGTATTGTGTCAAATAGAGATACAAATTTTGGTAGGGCATTTCTGGAGAAATATTTGCAAGAAACTAGGAGCTAACCTCAATTTTAGTTCAGCATACGATCCTCAAATAGATGGATAGACTGGAAGTAGTAAACCGAAGCTTGGGAAACATATTGATAAGTTTAGTGTATCAAAATCCTAAGCAGTGGGATTTAGCACTAGCTCAAGCTGGGTTTGCTTATAATGACACTCCAAACCGAAGTACTAGAATGAGTCCATTTCAAATTGTTTTTGGGATGAATCTAAGAGGTGTGTATGAGCTCAGAAATTTGGGTAAACAGGAGACAAGAAGTGCAAAAGCTGAAGAGTTTATAGAGCAGATGCAGAGACTACAAGAAGATGTCAAAGGCAGATTGCAGGAAAGCAGTGGAAAATACAAACAAAGAGAAGATATGAAAAGAAGAGAGAAATAATTCCAAGTGGGAGATTTAGTGATGGTGTATTTAAGAAAAGAAAGATTTCCTGCTAAGACTTACAATAAACTAAAAATGAAAAAAATAGGACCATGTAGAATTGTAAGAAAGTTTTCAACTAATGCTTATGAAATTGAATTGCTAGAAGGGATTGGAATATCACCTATCTTCAATGTTGTAGATTTGTATCCATACAAAGAGATAGAGACAGAGGTATATGAGGAAACTACATAAGATGAAGTTCAAACTTTGAACTGGGAAGAACAAATGCCAAAGACAGTTAATAGAGAGGTGGAAGATGTTTTGGGGAAAAGAGTATCCAAAAGAACCAGAGGACAGGTTTCTTATCAATATCTAGTCAAGTGGAAAGGACAACCAGTGGAGGATGCTAGTTGGTTGACAACTGTAGAGTTGTAAAAGTATGGAGTAAACCCTGAAAGTCTAAGGGATGATTCTTTTCTTCCCTGGGAGTCTGATGCAGGAGCATCTGGACTTGGCTAGCAATGTAAAGGTTTGTTCACATGTTGTGGCTAAAAGAGTTGAATTTCACTGACCTAAGTGGTCAAAAGTTAGTTTTAGTCAAGAGAGTTGGATCTCTCGAAAATTATCTGTAATTCATTATTGTAATAGTTAGGAAATTGTCTTATTTTAGATTAAGGGATTAGCATAGGTGTGTAATGGAGCTTGAAAATAGAGATTTGATTGATTAGAATGATTAAAATAGAGATCGAGTTGTTCGCACAGTTAGAGTATGATTCGACTCATAAAAAGAAGAAAATATAAGGAAGAAGGATTGGCTGAGATGATAAAGGATTGAGTGAGAGGAGAGAGTTGAGTGATAGAGAGGGTTTTGAGATTGAAACAGAGCTTTGTTAATTTGTTGTAATTGAATCGAGCGGGCTAAGACTATGTAATTATTATTATATTGAAGGAATTTGATTTAGTGTGCATCTGTGTGTTAATCCTGGTGTAAACTCTCGTTTATTTTTGTGGATCTGCGTTCTGAAGCTCATCCACATATTTTCTCTGTTTTTCGTATTTTGATTATAATCTCAGTGTTTATGGTTAATCGCGGTCATTAGCATTAAGGATGGGGGTAGAAGAGCACAAAAAGGTTGATCGTGGTTGAAGGCCCGTACTCCATCCTAACCATCAATCTAAAATTCAAATGCTTATGTCATAGTCAACAACGAGGTTAAACCTGTGTTTAAACTGTGTGTTATATGAAGAGCCACTAGTCGAAGGATTTGAGGAACTCTGTTATCCAAGGGAAATCGGGGTTTAAAGTAATTGGAGTTTAAGTCTAAACCCGGACCTGAATTTCTATAGATCAAGGTTTATAAAATATATTGACTCCGTGAGGCGGGTATCATCGCGTATGTGTACCCTGTGCGATATTGTGTTAACCGTTGGATGACTGTTGACTGCTGACCGTTAGATCATATCGCATCGCATCATTCAGGAGTGAATGAACCTTGGCCGGGCGAAATTGCGATTTGTGATGTCACTGCCGACTGTTAGATCTGGAGAGAGGAGATCAATAGCTTAGAGGGAAGTGCTGTTCAAAAGGGAAAGTCAACGCGGAAGTCAACGTAAGACCGATTGTTGTTCAGTTGTTGTTCAATTGCCATTCAATTGGCCTCTTGTGTCAAAATGTAAAAATGATTCCTTAATATAAGGAGATTCTCCCTTTTTCAGGAAACATTGCTATTCATGAACATCTTGGATGCTTAAGTAGGTTGAGTTTCTTTCTCATTTTGTCCATCTAGAATTATTTTTTTTTAATATGATTTATACATGTAATAATATTTACAATATTTATTATATTTTTTAAATTTCCTTTTTTTGTTTGTTAGAATCAATTGGTATTGAACTAATAACTCTAACATTATGAACTTTTTTAACAATACACTCAATCATCATTTATGTAAGTTTCTATGAACCATAATTTTTTTTTAAATTTTATGAAGAAATATTAACTTAATATATGTTAATACATCCATAAAATAAAATAAATACATAATTATTAATATAATAATGTTAAAAAACATACATGAATGAGATTCTAATCTGAGGAAAATTTTATTGACAAAAAAATTAATAAGTTTACTAATTAGGTAGATTTTGGAATAGGTTTTCCAAAATTTCAATTTAATTATCAATAATTATTAGGTGGATGGTTCAAATTTAACCTCCATGGAATATTCTAGAATATTCTTAGTAGTATACACAAATCAATGATTGAGACTTATCTCCACAATAGTTATGCTCTTTTTACCCTTTTAATTAAATTAATTAATTAAAAAAATGTGATATGAACAAGTGTCATATCAAATGAGTTACTGTTTTTTTGGGCATGTGGTATTGATAAGACATGGTATTGACCCATGATATGGTAAGAAAGTCTATTACATATTAAGAATCTCCAAGATAAAGTGGGGGTAAATCTCCATGATTAACAATATTGCTCCATGTTTATATGTATGTGTGTGTGTGTATGTTTAACTTATAAATTAATTATTTTTGTAATTAATAATAATAGTAATTTAAAATAAAGTTATAATTTAGTTATTTTTATGATTTATCATGAAGTAAGTGTTTTGATGTTTCTTTTGGATTGATTTCTATCAACTTTTACCAACCATTTAATTTATATGAGTGCTAGTATATTAGTTAGTTTGACATTATGTAAAGTTCTTGGTTTGTAATATAGTTTTTAATTAAAAATGTAATGATTTTTTTTGGATTGGAAAATAATGTTTGTGTTCTAATAAAGTAATTAGTGTGCCAGAAAAAAGTAATCTCTTTCCATTTCAATCTATGCATCTAATTGCAATTTGCAAATATTTTACAATCAACTATATATAGATCATGAAGGCATGCATGTATATTAAAACAAATACACATGTTCATCACCCAAGAGGAGAAAGTATATATTTTTATACATCTTTCACATTTATATCTGAGTTTTCTAATAAATCCATGAAAATTTACTTGATCCATAACTTTAATAACCCTTTAAATGTTTTTCTTTTGTGAACTGACATAGTCAACAACTAGGGTAGGCTTGTACTTGCATGACACGGGGTCAATTCAAATACTACCACTATAACCTCTAGGCACATAACCCCTCACATGGCACACGTGGCTAGTGAAGAGTTTGAACTAGTAATGTCACATGGAGTTCCTTAATAGTGCACCCTATCGCCAACTGATCTACACCCTATGGGATTTTCATAATTGAAGGAGATGTGGGTGAGCTTTGATCCACTTATGTGTGCATGTGTCACAAGGATATTTAATATAATTGACCACTACTTTATGGTGCCCCATGGCTTCAAGCTAGGTACTCATGGGAATTGAACCTTGCACAACAGTTAAAAAAAATCCTCACCTTCCAACATTGAATCCAACCTCTTTTTACAATAACCCTTTAAATACTAAATTCTAAACAACATCTTAAATAACTAATTCAATTTTTTAAATATTAAACTTTCAAGTTTTTACACAATCAAGATTTTACAAGTAAATGGTGAAGGAGATCTATTTAAATTGTATATTAAATTTTTTAAAATTATATAATAAATATTTGATTTTAATTATAATATATATATATATATATATATATATATATATATATATATATATAACCTTTATCTCTATCATAATATAATTTCAAAATATCCTTTTAAAATTCCTTTAAATTAGAAAAAAACAATATGGTAATCCTTAAACTACATAAATATTCTCTTTAATCCTTACTAATTAATTTATAAAAGGAGAGGCATTATTATTATTATTATTATTATAGGGTGAGTTTAGGCCTTTGTGGATGAGGTCATGGAACTTGTGGAATTAGACCATTTAAGGGATGCACTGGCAAGCCTGCCTAGTGTGACTGGATTTTCAATAGAACAAAGGAAAAGGCTAAGAATAGTTGTTAACCTTGTTGCAAATCCTTCTATAATTTTCATGGATGAGCCCAATTCTGGTTTGGATGCTAGAGCAGTTACAATTGTTATATGGATTGTTTGTAGTATAGTAGATATTGAAAGGATAGTTGTATGTACCATTCATAAGCCCAATATTGACATATTTGAAGCTTTTGATGAGATAAAGCAATGTCTAGATTATATGATAACTTATATTGTTTATTTCAGAGTGGTGATTACTGACCTACTATAATGGGTTCAGTTATTGTTGATGAAAAGAGGATAGCAAGTCATTTACTTTGGGCCACTGTGTCGAATTCTCACAAGATTGTTGAATACTTTGAGGTAACTACTTTGCAGAGTCCTGTAGCTAGAAAAGGAATGGTTTTGAACAAAGTACTATCAACTTAGTGTCTAT
This sequence comes from Pinus tabuliformis, assembly GCA_031772625.1. Taxonomy (NCBI): domain Eukaryota; kingdom Viridiplantae; phylum Streptophyta; class Pinopsida; order Pinales; family Pinaceae; genus Pinus; species Pinus tabuliformis. The sequence continues at coordinate 927,686,076 of CM062814.1, forward strand.
ATGTGAGTTAATTTTCTTACTTTCACCATGTAAACTGCAGGCTATTCCAGGAGTACCAAAGATCAAAGAAAATACAACCCAACTACATGGATGTTGGAAGTTAGTTCTATTTCTGTTGAACATAGTTTGGGGATAGACTTTGCAGAGCATAAAAAATAAAAATAAAAAATCTCCACAAGTAAGCATTAAAGTTGCCAATTTTTTGGCACTAGAATCCTTCTTCTTATAATAGCTAGCATTATAACAAGTCTACAAGATACAAATATATCCACTTCAAAGTCACATTCTAACATTTCATTCTTTTTCTTGGACGTGAAGGTGAAATAGAACCTTGGTTAAAGAGCTCAGCACTCCATCTCTGAGAGAAAAATATCTATACTTCGCTACTGAGTACTCATAATCATTCTTCGGACAGTTCACGTCATGTGTGTAGAAGCAATGGTGGACTTACTAGCAAAGTCCCAATTATAATGCTATTAGGTGATTTTCTCTTTGTAACGATCTTTTGGAAAGTCGACACAAAGTTGTATGTACTTAAATTTAACTTTGTATGGCATATTAGTACCCAAAACATTTTGTTTGAATAGAAAAATCAGCAAAATGTGTGATGTCATTTTGTATGATATAAAATCTTCTTAGAAACTAACAACTAGATTACTGTATATCAGGGACAAAAAAAATGATCTCTTTATCGTCGTTGGGGCTTTGTATGGAGCAGTTATATTCTTAGCAGTCAACAACTATTCAAATGTGCAACCTGTAGTTTCAGTAGAGAGAATTGTGTTCTACAGAGAAAGGGTTGTAGGAATGTACTATGCATTGCCCTATGCTCTAGCTTAGGTTAGTCCTCTATCATTGTTTCATTTTATTCTAGACATTCAAAGTCTCCATGTGCCAAAGGTTGGGCAAGCATAGTATGGGCCTATAGGATTGCTCATCCAAAAGTAAACTTTGGAGTTCAAATCCTTGGGTCAATATGCCCACATCTTCTCACTAGCTTGTATTAGTATTATCCGATGCTAAGGGCACCCTTGGGCTTTGTGGATGGGATTTTTCCTGATTTGGGAAGGTCTTGAAAGGTGTTACCTGAATTCCACTATGTTAACACCATTAAGCTAGAATATGGAAACTATACAATTCTCTTTCTATTTATATGTTTTTTTGTCACTTATTCCAATATTATAATTAGATAGGATTCTTGTTTACATATGTAATATTCGATGATTATTTTAACAGGTGATTGAGCTTCCTTACATATCGTTGAGACAATGGTGATTTGTGAATTTACCTTTCCTGATTAGTCTGATAGAAACCCTACCATACTTTTCTCCAATAGGCAATATAACAGAACTGTTGGATGAACTTACCAAAGAAATTTCATATTCTTCCAAAGAGGATTTTTTTTATTGGCGACCAACAACAACAAAATATGTCAATAGCCAATTGTGAGTTGCATATTGATCTACATTGATCATAGATGACAAGTCATTTCTAGAAGGTTTCCTTATTGCTTGTGCACTAGATTTTACAAGCATCTCTTGACATTGGCTTTTCCCTAGATCAGTGGTATCCTTAACCATTACTAAACCATTTTGATTTGCAAATAAAGCTATAGAATAGTAAATCACTATGATTTCTATTCCCTAGATCAGTGCTACCCTCGCATTATCAGGACCTAATGAATGCATTCACACTCCATTCTATGCTACATTTCTAAGCCTTTCTTGCATTATGAGTACGTAATGTTATCACCATCGGTGATTAAATCACATTTCACTATAGCTTTTCATCAAATAAGTTATGTACTAAGTTCTAATGCAGAAACCCCAATTAGGAACTTCCCATAGCCAAGTATGGCTTTCAAGTCAATGCTTTATTGCTGCAATGAGCTCTAAGGCCTTGCTATAATACCCAATCTTAACCAATAATCAACGAAATTCACAACACCAAACCTTGTTCACAAATTTTGTCAAATAGTTGGTAGGTACCCTCCATTCTCCCACTATTAGTTAGATTTGATCAATGAATTAAACTAATAAATGTGAGCATTTAAACAATTTAGGTGACCACCCATAAATTGTTTGCTTGGGTATCCATTTAAGATCCTTCTCGACCATGGATGCTTTTAGGTGAAAATAAACCATCCAATAATGGATGCATCTCCACTACACATTGCATGTCATGTTATTCCTCTATATTGGTAACAACATACAATAATATGTGCAATTAGGAGAAGATACCCATGTCATTGTTTGCTAGTATATGATAGACATGTTTGGAAGAGTGAGGGGACAACTTGTAATATAAATCCATCGATTAAAACATATGGTGAACCATTATCATATTATAATAATCTTGGCAATATCATGATCCTAATTAATTTTTTGGAATGAGTAAGTTATTTATTGAGTACTTTATGTACCTATTCCTCACTTTATTAAGCTTAATTTTTTCTTAAAGGTAGCACCTATTTTATATGGCTACATTCATTAGGTGAGAAATTAATCATTAGGCGCAACTATCCCATAGGGAATATCCCATTATCTAGTAGTTGTTTGGATTAGCCAAGTTCATATTTTAACTAAGCAAAATATTATAGGAATCTATTAGTTTTAAATTGTTATAATTTTGTTTAATGTAGTATATAATTATAACATAATGTTATAATTAATATAAAATAGAGTTATCCAATTATAATGATTATATATAAAAAAGGTTATGTGATAAGGTTAAAATGTATGTAATTTTATATATGTTTTAAGTAAGGAAAGTAGGAAAATGAAGAATTAAAAGCTAAAAAGTAAAAATTATGTTAGTTTATTGTAATAAAGTAGAAGAATAAGCACATCTTGGCCATTTGTAAATTAGAAGTTATTGTTATATTTGACTTGCAAAATTCTAAAATAAAAATAAACTTAATTTCTATACCTAATCTAATCACTTCCATAAATTATCAAATTATCTATGCTTATAATTAAAGACATACATAATAATAATAACATCTACTTATAATCCTTAAAACTTATAATCATATTTTAATTGTATTTTAACATTAAAACATTATCATATCTTAATGAGTATAACCTTGATATTTATATTAAACTAGGCTTTTTTTAAAAGTCGTTGCTAATGAATATGATGGTATCATTGACACTTTTCATCACAATTTCTAATGAACATGAAATTATATTATTTAATTCGTTTAAAATAATAAAAAAATTCACTTGCTGTTAATTTAAACTTGATCCTTAACAAACACACAAATATTTTCCACCCCACATTAATGTTAATGTTAGTGTGCAATAAAATAAATTCAAATTTTCAATTTGTTTACGTATAATTAATATTAGCGAATCGCAACAAACACTTTCAGTGACAGCTACAATCTTCACTCTTCGGCTCTCTGCTGCAGTTGGCCATAACAACGAGCAAGATGTTGTTCCAACGCCCTTTCGTCTGTCATTTATCAACAGCCAGCGGAATCAGTAAGCGTCTATTCTCATACCATCCTCGTTTAAATTCTTTGATTCTATCAAAATTCTCAATTTCTCCTCCTCCGTTCACAGTCAGATCTTCTGATATCCATAACTTCGTTTCAAATACCAAATCCCTGCAATCCTTGAGACCTTATATCACAACGGTATACTCCACAAAACTGCCCTTCGAAAGGGCACCCCAGCAACGAAATCTCATCATCCAAGCCAATTCAGACAACGCCTCGGAGGACGACTCAGACGACAAAGAGGAGAAGAAGAAGCAGGCCAAGAAACCCAAGGGCCCCGTGGACCCCAAAAAACACAAACCCTTGTTCGACCCCTTCAACAAGAACCCTGTGATTCAGGAGCCCGACGACCCCACAGACCTGCAGGAGGTCTTCCACAAGATGAGAGAGGACGACCTCGTTCAGCAGGCCGTCGAGATGTTCGACGCCCTCTCCAAGGACGGGCTAACCCACGAGGCCATGAAGCTCTTTGGACAGATGAAGGCCAATTCCATGATCCGAATTGGATACATAAAAGACTGTCAAATAACCATGACTGTATCAGGTCGGAAAAATCTCTAAAGAATTCCAGAACAGCGATCAAAAACACCCTGAACCAGTGGCAATGGCAGTCAACATGGAACGACGAGGACCTCGGTCATAGTGCACTGACCGAGGCCCATGGAGACCGCGCAGGAGGCCAAAGTAGCCCCTGGGAGCCCCGGATCGAGAAACAGGGGTGGTTTTTGATGTGCGATTAGTGGCACATCACTAGGCGAAAAAGGCCGCGAAGGAAAAGCCCGAGCACTCGGTCGCGTGGGGGAATCGGAGGACCGCGGGCGAAAAGGGGAAAAAGCGTTGAACGTACAAGGTGGGACCCGCGCTCTAGAAATTGGCAGTTTTGATCGGGGTGCCCTTAAATGGTAAGAGGTTTTGGACGAAAGCGAAGCGATTCCATACACCGATCGACGTGTGGCAGGTGGAGGTGAGAGAAAACCGCTGTTGATTGCATGTTATCGGTCGAGCAAGTAAACCGTGCGAAACATGCGTATGGTGTCGGATCTAGAGGGCCCAGATCGGACAACTAAGATTGCGCCCGATGGAGGAAGCAAAATCGACAGAGAATTAAGCCGTGTTTTAAAGGGATTTGGAATCCGTTTGACCGCCACGGTGGAGGAAGAATGCATCCACAACATAACTAAAGAAATGAACCGATGAAGTAGGCTGGTGACGTTTAGAGGAGGATAAGTGGCCACTCCCTGAGCATTCATGATGACGCCGAACAGGAAATTCCTAGCGCAGCTGCAGAAGGTGAAGAGACAGAGGCGGAAGAGGAACCAAATAGGCATAGGATTCGAATGGCTAAAGCCATGAACAGAGGAAGAAGACAGTCAGTAGAGTCAAGTAAGACAGAAGTCGAGAGACGAAGAAGTGGAATAGTGAACCTTGAGAGGAGGACTAAACACAGAGAAAAGTAAAGCAGAGCAGAAGAGACAGAGGGCCGAGCTGACGAAAAGCAGCATCAGGCACCAGAGAGCTTGAAGATTCAAGCCATCACATAGAGGATTTTGTCCGGACTGAGCACCACATTTGGCTCTTTCCACTGTAGACTAGAAGGTCACAAAGCTGGTAGGAAGAAGAAGAGTCTGTGTACTCCAGTGGCTTGGGGAATCCAAGAACCACCCTGCCAAGCAAAACCTGCTTCAAGTGAACTCACATTGAGTCCCTGTATTGTAAATTGTCTGCCCGAAGGCATAATAAAACAAGGCCACCATTGAAAGCTGGACCGGAGATGTAGCCCTGGAGAATAGGGTGAACTCCTTATTAAAATTGTTTGTGTCTTTGTGTTTCTTACTGTATTTCTCTGTTGACTTTCCATTTTATTGTTTGTGTATTGGCAATTTGATCGATCCGTTGCTTCAATAACACAGAACACACACCAGCACATGAGTCTGTAATACCTTAGTTTAATAAATCTTTAACTGATGTCACTCATATGGTGAATATCAGATCAAGTGGTATCAAAGCTCAAGGTTGTAAGGTTAGACAAGCTTGTGTTGGTTTAACTGTGAATGCTCACAAGATCAAAGCTCAAATTAGGAGAAGGAGAGTTGGTGGAAACGAATCCTGAAATTGGGAGAGTCTATCCTCGAAAGATAATATTAGAGGAAGGTTCTATAGGGCTAGAACCTCAATTCATAGAGAGTTTCCTAGCTATAAAGTCTATGGTTGAAGAAATGTACAGAGACTTTAAAAAGCAAAAGGGTGGAAGATGCATCAGGCTCTAAGTAAGAGAAAGAAGAAGATGAGTCTCACTTCCATGAAAACTCCAAAGGAAAGGGGAAAGAGGAAAGCTTCCTCACACCTCCTAATAGCCCTGTGCATAATAAGAAAGCATCTTTGATTAAGTTAGATGTTAAATTTTATTTGCCTATATATGATGGAGAGCTGAATGCTGAAAAATTGGACAATTGGATTAGACAAATTTATGTGTATTGCAGGGTGCAGAACATAAACTCAGACAAGAGTAAGATTCAGCTGGCAAGCCTACGCCTAGGTGGCACTGCCTTGGTTTGGTGGGAAGGCAGAACCCACGCTAATATGAAAATACATGGTAAGACCATCTCTGTCTAGAGTGAATTTGTTGCTGCAATCAAAAAGCAGTTCTATCCATTGGCCTACATGCAACAAGCCATGATGAGTTGGCAAACTCTTCAACAGTTGAAAGGGCAAAGTGTGCAAGGGTATACTCAAGAGTTCAGAAAGAGAGCATTGATGTTGGGTATCTCACTAGACTCACAAGAGACTCTTTTGAAGTACATTGGTGGTCTACACAGCTACATGAGGCATACCATCCTCATGTTTAATCCCACTAGTATAGATAAGGTATCTGTACAAGCTACTCATTTAGAGGCTAGAGGAAAGAATGGCAATCCAAAAGTTGGGGGACCATCCCAAACCACTGTAAGCAAAAGCAAGGAGAAAAGAAAGTAGAAGTGGAAAGCAAGGAAGGCTAACACTACACAGAAAGCCAAAGCTTCATGAACTCACTGCAAAAACGAGGGGCATGATGATGAGCATTGTTGGATTCTGCATTTAGAGCTGAGACCTAAGAAGTCTGAGGGCAAGAAGAAGAAGACAACTGCAACTATTCAGAGAGATTTGGGTTAGACTCTGGAGATGAAACAACTATGGTAGCCATAGGTACAAAAGGTTGTCTGCTTTAGAGAATGCTGAAATCAAGAAGCAGGTACATGAGTTGCTTGAGAAGGGCTTCATTAGGCCTAGCACATCACCATGTGGGACACCAATCATTTTGGTGAGAAAGAAAGATGGCTCGTGGAGAATGTGCATTGACTAACGAGCGCTGAATAAGATAACAATAAAAAATCGTTATCCCCTTCCTCACATAGATGATCTTTTAGATCAATTGAAAGAATCCATTTATTTCACCAAGCTGGATTTGCACAGTGGATACCATCAGGTCAGAGTTGTAGAGCAAGATGCATGGAAGACTACTTTCAAAACAAAGCAGGGATTGTATGAATGGTTGGTTATGCCTTTTGGCTTGACAATGCTCCTGATACTTTCATGAGATTAATGAATGATGTACTCAGACCTTTTCTTGATGATTTTGTTATTGTGTATCTGGATGACATTTTGATTTTTAGTAAAACATGGGAAAAAAATTTAAAGCATGTTAAGCAGACATTAGATGTTTTGAAAAGAGAAAAACTTTATTTTAAACTCTCAAAATGTGAATTTGGCAAAACATCTCTAAACTACTTGGGTCATATAGTAGGGGGAAGTAAATTGAAAATAGATCCCTCTAAAGTGGCAGTCATTGTGAACTGGCCTAAACCCAGGTCTGCTGCAGAAGTGAGAAGCTTCCTAGGAGCAGCACAATATTGGAGGAAGTTCATTTCTAACTTCTCCTCTATTGCAGCTCCCTTACATGCTTTAACAGGATTGAATAAGGTGTTTCAGTGGGGAGGCAAAAATTAGAAAGCCTTCGACACCTTGAAAGAGAAAATAAGTACAACACATGTACTAGCACTTCTAGATCTACAAAGACCATTTGAGATCCAAACTGATGCCAGTGACTATGCCATGGGAGCAGTGTTGACACATCACGACAAACCCATATGTTATCATTCCGAGACTTTTAATCCTACAGTAGTTAACTATCCTACATATGATAAAGAATTGTATGAATTAGTTTAGAGTGTGAAAAAGTGGAAACATTATTTAATGGGCAAAGAGACGGTAATACATACTGATCATCAGCCACTTCAATATCTACAATCCCAAACTAAGTTGCAGCAATCAAGACATTACAGGTGGATGGGTTTTCTACAACAGTTTCACTTAGTCATCAGATATAAAAATGGTATACATAACAAGGTTGCAGACATGTTATCTAGACCCATTATAAATGCATCTACCATACTTAAGCATAATTCTGTGCTACATGAAAGCTACATAGAACAATATGCTCAGGATATGGACTTTAAAGATGTATATGCAACTTAGAGTCAAGGAAAAAGAGTAGATGAATTGGACTATCATATAAAGGACCAACTCTTATACCATTATGGGAAACTCTGCATTCCAAAAACTGAGAGGATAAATATAATTAGGGAAGCACACACTTCTTTGATATCAGGTCACTTTGGGGTAAGTAAAACAGTTGCGCAGCTGCAAAGATTCTGCTATTGGCTGAAAATGAATGAGATAGTTTCTAGATATGTAAGAGGGTGTGCCATGTGTGCTAAAAGCAAGCCCAACAAAAGAAAACTAGGCTTGTACACTCCATTGCCAGTTCCTTCTTACCCTTGGGAAAGTGTTTCCATGGATTTTGTTGGAGGACTGCCTAAATCTAGGAAAGGTCATGATTATCTATATGTTGTTGTGGATAGGTTCAACAAAATGTGTATTTTGATACCTTGTAGTAAACAGATCACAGTTGAACATACTGCAAAATTGTTCTTTGAACATGTATGGGTTCATTTTGGATTACCTACTTCCATTGTATCTGATCGAGACACCCGATTTGTGGGGAAGTCTTAGTCGAGTCTGTGGGAACTGATGGACACCAAGTTGAAGAAAAGCACATCTTTTCATCCACAAACAGATGGCCAGAAAAAAGTAGTAAACAGGACAGTGATCCAGTTACTGAGATGATATTGCAGTAAACATCCTAAGCTTTGGGATGAACACTTGTGTTATGTGCAGCATGCTTACAACAGAGCCAAACACTCTTCTACACAGAAATCTCCTTTTGAGACCTGTTTTGGTTTCACACCAAGGTCTCCTTTGGATTTTGTCTTTGTTAAAGATACCATGGTTGATGGACACAGTGATATGGACAAGGCAACTAGGTTCATTGAATAGATCGAGGAGATCCACTAGGCAGTATAGGAACAACTGGAAAAGAGCCAGGCCAAGTACAAGGCTAGGCATGATAAGCATCGGATGGAGCATAGTTTTCAAGTTGGAGACGAAGTCTGGCTATATATCAACAAGGACATGATGCAAGGTGAAGGTAAAAAGCTAAAGCCTATCAGGTATGGACCTTTTAGGATACTTGAGAAGATTGGTGAAAATGCTTTTCACCTTGATTTACCAGTTTACATGCACATCTACTCAGTCGTAAATGTAGATTGCTTGATATTGTTTGAACCTTCAATGATTGAGGACCCTAAAGAGCAAAGTCAATTGCCTTCTATTGATGACTTGCTACCTGAATAACTCAATGAGTTGCAAGAAGACACAGTGTTGGACAGGAAGGTGAGGACAATGCACAAGGGAGATTTTGAGTACCTTCGGATTGGGCTCAAAGGTTCAAAGCCAAGCAGTGCAAATTGGATTGAGATTGGACAAGTGAGAAAACAATATCCTCACTTAGTCGATGCTTGAAAACCAAATTTTGGTGGTCCAAAAGCTTTTTCAGTGGGAAGGCTGTGATCCGAATTGGATCCATAAAATACTGTCAAAGAACCATGACTGTATCAGGTCGAACAAATCTCTAAAGAATTCCAGAACAGTGATCAAAGACACCCTGAACCAGTGGCAATGGTAGCCAACGTGGAACGACGAGGACCTCGTTCAAAGCGCGCTGACCGAGGCCCATGGAGACCACGTAGGAGGCCAAAGTAGCCCCTGGGAGCCTCGGATTGGGAAACAGGGGTGGTTTTTGATGCACGATTAGCGGCGCATCGCTAGGCAAACAGGGTCGCAAAGGAAAAGCTTGAGCACTCGGTCACGTGGGGAAACCGGAGGACCACGGGCAGAAAAGGGAAAAAGCGTTGAACGTACAAGGCAGGGCTCGTGCTCTGGAAACTGACAGTTTTGATCGGGGCGCCCTTAAACAGTAAGAGGTTTTGGATGAAAGCGGAGCGATTCCATACACCAATCGACGCGTGGCAGGCGGAGGTGAGAGAAAACCATCGTTGATCGCGAGCTATTGGTCGAGAAAGTCAACCACGCGAAACATGTGTATGGCGTCGGATCCGGAGGGCCCATATCGGACGGCTGAGATTGTGCCCGATGGAGGAAGCGGAATCGACAGAGAATTAAGCTGTGTTTTAAAGGGATTTGGAATCCGTTTGACCGCCACGGTGGAGGAAGAACGCATCCATGACGTAACTGAAGAAATGAACTGACGAAGCTGGCTGGCGGCGTTTAGAGGAGGACAAGTGGCCACTCCCTGAGCGTTCATGATGACGCCGAATAGGGAACTCCAAGCGCTGCTGCAGAAGGCAAAGAGACAGAGGCGGAAGAGGAACCGAACAGGCATAGGATTTGAATGGCTAAAGCCATGAACAGAGGAAGAAGACAATCAGTAGAGTCAAGTAACACAGAAGTCGAGAGACAAAGAAGTGGAACAATGAACCCTGAGAGGAGCACTGAACATAGAGAACAGTAAAGCAGAGCAGAAGAGACAGAGGGTCGAGCTGACCAAAGGCAGCATCGAGCACCAAAGAGCTTGAAGATTCAAGCCATCCCATAGAGGATTTTGTCCGGACTGAGCATCACATTTGGCTCTTTCCACTGTAGACCAAAAGGTCACAGAGCTGGTAGGAAGAAGAAGAGTCTGTGTACTCTAGTGGCTTGGGGAATCCAAGAACCACCCTTCCAAGCAAAACCTACTTTAGGTGAACTCACATTGAGTCCCTGTATTGTAAATTCTTTGCCCGAAGGCACAATAAAACAAGGCCACCACTTAAAGCTGGACCAGAGATGTAACCCTGGAGAATAGGGTGAACTCCTTATTAAAATTGTTTGTGTCTTTGTGTTGCTTACTGTATTTCTCTGTTGTCTTTCCATTTTATTGTCTGTGTATTGACAATCTGATCGATCCGTTGCTTCAATAACACATAACACATACTAGCACATGAGTCTGTAATACCTTAGTTTAATAAATCTTTCACTGATGTCACTCATAGGGTGAATATCAGATCAGTCCAGGATGCTTGATGTCATTGCACAAACTGTCGTCATGGAAGCCTATGCCAAGGCCGACAAGCCCAAGGATGCCCTCAAGGTCTTCATGAGAATGCATGCCTCGGGGTGCTTGCCTAATTCCTATAGCTACTCTGTTCTTATTCAGGGACTGTGCCAGGGTGGAATGCTTTAGGAGGCAGTAAAATATACGCTTGAGATGCTGGGCTATGGTTGGAAGACCAATGTTGCCACTTATGTCACTTTGGTTGCTTCCTACTTGAGGGCACAGAAGGCTAATGAGATGTGGCAGCTCCTAGTAAAGCTGAAGGAGAAGGGGTTCGTCGCCGACGACAAGGCAGCTCGGCAACACATGAAGAGCATGGGTCGGTTCAACAGGGTAGTCATGAATATGTTGTTTGGGCAGTATAAGTAAGTGACAGAAAGAATGAAATGCACATATTTCTGAATGATTTTCTGCTCGTAATATTTTTGGCACAATGAATTCCCATCACTCACTTTGCATGAAACTGTGCAGCGAAGCGCATTATTCTTTATAGAGCAGGGGCGGTGCAAGTAATTCCACTTTTTGAATTTTTTCGTAGACTGTTATACTTCCCACCCAATACATGGGTATCCAGAACCTGTTAGCATTAAAACGATTCTTTAATGCGGAATAAACACTTAAAAGAATCGTAAAGAATCGTAATGCTCTAAGAAATCATACCTCCGGCCATTGATGCTGCTTACACTCCAAAACCAAACTTTCCGCTAGGTTTTAAGGAAGTCCACTTCCCTTCACGTTTTCTGGATAAAGTGTGGATGATCTCTGGACGGCTCTATGTGGAAAAATGTTCACCGATTTGATCTGCCCCAACTTCGTCTTCGAGCTTAGGTGACAGAAAACAAGGAAAGCGCTGGCCTAAATTTAGAACCAACAAAATTTAGAAACTCTAAATACAGTGAAGACAGAATGGAAGGGAGGATAATTAACAGGCAAGAAAAGATTGGAATTGCGAAATGGCAGGCTAAACTTTATAGAAAAGTCGAGCAGAGAGACGGGGCACGTAAACTCTCCTTTTCCCGATGCATCTATTTGTGTGTAACAAATCCCATTGTTGCATCATCTTAATGATATTTGAAGTTCTGCGCACAAATTTAAGTCGGACATGGAGACCAGAGAGAGATAGCACTTGAGATCGATTTTCGCGGTGGAGATGAAGAATGATAGATTGTTCCCAAATCCTATTTGGCACTTCCAAGCTCTTCTCACTCTAATTTGATGGTGTAAGGTTGAAGGGGATTGAGTTAGTGAGCTTGGGGACCAAACATAAGTATTTATAGCCAAGCTTCCATCAAACTTCTGTTGGATATGTGTCAAGTGTTCCATAGATCATGGTAGAGAACTGCAGAGGGAGTAATGGACCACTCCAGAAGCTCCCAACAAGAAATTAATTAACTGCAGTTGATTTCCGTAATTTAAGGAAATGACTGCAGTTGGTTTCAGTAAATGAAGGAAATAACTGCAGTTTACTTCCGTAATTGTCGGCGGCAGTTGGGAAAACGTAAAGGGAGCTTAACATTCTCCCACTTGGTCCATACTTCCAATCTTAATGTCTCATCTTAAAACCCATTGATAATCTGTATTAAGTAATAGATACATGAATCATGGTGATAAGTCCTCTAATGACGAGTATTATCTACCATGTATTACAATGTATTTATTTCTATTAAAATTTATGTGGCAACAATTTCTTAATGAATAAACCCTATGTTTATTCTTGGATCTACATGGATGAATTCTCTCAAATCAAATTAAGGTGCACATAAATATGAGAAAAACATCACAATAATTAAGAATTTCATTAAAATAACATTGTCCATATAATGAGAAACTACATAATGGAACCAAGTCCCATATTCATTACATGATCCTTGAATTTAAATGGTGGCATGCCCTTAGTCAAAGGATCAGTGATCATCAACTCAGTGCTAACGTGCTCAATGACCACTTTCTTTTATTTAACACGTTCCCTTATAGCTAAATACTTAATGTCGATGTGTTTATTTCAACTCCCACTTTTATTGTTTTTAGCCATAAAAACAACAGTTGAATTGTCGCAATATATTCTTAATGGCTTAGAGATAGAATCCATAATTCTAAGTATAGAAATGAAACTCTTAAGCCATACACCATGTAAAGTAGCCTCAAAACAGGAGACGAACTCGGCTTCCATAGTGGAAGTGGCAATCAAAGTTTGCTTGGCACTCGTCCATGATATAGCTCCACCGACCATCATAAAAATGTATCTTGATGTTGATTTGTGTGAATCAACACATCCAGCAAAGTCAGAATCTGAGTAGCCAACTACTTCCAAATTGTCTATCCGTCTATACATAAGCATGTAGTTTTTGGTTCCTTGAAAGTACCTCATTACTTTCTTTGCAGCTCTCTAGTGGTCTAAACTTCGATTACTCCGATATCGTCCCAACATTCCCACAACAAATGCAATGTCAGGTCTTGTGCAGACCTGAGCATACATTAGGTTTCCGACAACAGAACCATATGGAATGTTCTTCATTTGTTCCATTTCAAATTCATTCTTCAGGCATTGGTTCAAATTGAACCTATCACCCTTCACAATGGGAGCTACACTTGCTGAATAATCCTTCATCCGAAATCTCTCTAAATTTTTATTAATATAGGTTTCCTGAGACAGACCCAAGATGCCTCGAAATCTGTCTCTATGGATCTTAATGCCAATGAAATAAGATGCCTCACCCATATCCTTCATATCAAAATTTTTAGAGAGGAATTGTTTCACCTCATGCAGCAATCCCTTATCATTGGTTGCTAGCAAAATGTCATCCACATATTAAAACAAGAAAAGAGATTTTACTCCCACTGAGTTTTAGGTATATACATTGATCCATAATATTTTTACAAAACCGAATGAAGAAATTACATTATGGAATTTCAAATACCATTGGCGGGATGCTTGTTTTAAACCGTATAAGGATTTCTTGAGCTTGCAAACCAATTGCTCACCATTTCTAGAGGGGAATCCTTCAGGTTGTTTCATGTAAACCTCCTCCTCTAGATCTCCATTGAGAAAAGCCGTTTTCACATCCATTTGTTGCAATTCCAAGTCAAAATGGGCTACTAATGCCATAATAACGCGCAAGGAATCTTTCTTAGATACAGGAGAGAAAGTCTCCGCGTATTCAATTCCTTCTTTCTGAGTGAAACTCTTAGCAACAAGTCTTGCCTTGTATCTCTCAATGTTGCCCAATGAGTCTTTCTTTGTCTTAAAGACCCATTTACATCCAATGGCTTTTGCACCATTAGGCAACTCAACAAAATCCCGGACTTTGTTACTCTTTATAGAATTCATCTCTTCCTTCATGGCATCGTACCATAATTCTGATTCTTTGCAACTCATGGATTGTGAAAAGGACTCGGGATCATTTTCGGCTCCAATGTTATAGTCAGATTCTTGCAGATATACAACATAATCATCAGGAATTGCTGATCTCTTTGGTCTAGTAGATCTTCTTAATGTTATACCACCATCTTCCTAGGAAGTATGTGGTTCAACTCGTTGTTCAAAATTTCTTGGAAACTCTTGAACTACTTGATCTACTGGAATGTCGTCAGCAGCTTGTGGAACTTCAACAATTGGTTGTTCAACACCAGTTTGTACTTGAGGGGTGCTATGAACAATAAGCAATCTATCACTTGAGGTGGAAGGTTGATATTTTGAATGATCCTTCTTAGAAACTATGTTCCTGGTTTGATCACTCCCACTGATCAAGTCATTTTCAAGAAAATTTGCATTTCTTGATTCCACAATCTTAGTGCTGTGAGATGGACAGTAAAATCTGTAACCTTTAGACCTTTCAGAATATCCAATGAAATACCCACTAATGGTCCTTGGGTCTAGCTTCTTCTCTTGTGGATTATATATTCTTACTTCAGAAGGGCATCCCCAAACGCGGATATGTCGCAAACTCGGTTTCCAACCTTTCCATAATTCAAATGGCATTTTAGGAACAACCTTGGTTGGAACTCAGTTTAATATATACACTGTCATCTTAAGTGCTTCAGTCCACAATGATTTAGGAAGATTGGAGCTGCTAAGCATACTCCGCACCATGTCCAAAAATGTTCGGTTTCTTCTTTCTGCTACATCATTCTGGTCGAGTGGACCAGGCATGGTGTATTAGGCAACAATCCCATGCTCTTGAAGAAATTTTGCAAATGGCCCAGGTGCTTGTCCATCTTCTGTGTATCTACCATAATATTCTCCACCTCTATCTGATCTCACGATTTTAATTTGCTTGCCACATTGT
Organism: Pinus tabuliformis; assembly: GCA_031772625.1. Classification (NCBI taxonomy): domain Eukaryota; kingdom Viridiplantae; phylum Streptophyta; class Pinopsida; order Pinales; family Pinaceae; genus Pinus; species Pinus tabuliformis. Next base: position 927,701,353 of record CM062814.1, read on the forward strand.
TTCTCTACTTCAGCCTTAAAGATCTTAAAGACATCTAATGCTTCTCTCTTTTTATGAAGCATGTAGAGATACATATATCGTGAGTAATCATCTATAAAAGAGATGAAGTATCTCTGACCATGTGAGTCTATGTCTGGACTACATATATCTGTATGTATGATCTCTAATATGTCCGAACTCCTATTGGCACATTTCTTTGATTTGTCGGTTTTCTTTCCCTTTATGCAGTCCACACAAGTCTCAACATCAGTAAAATCCAGAGTATTAAGTACCCCTTCATTTACTAATCTTTTAATTATTTCCATGGAGATATGACCTAATCTCCAGTGCCATAATTTAGAGGAATCTTCATTCATAACACGTATTTTAGTGCCAGTGTGAACATGTATTGAATCATAAGTGACATTGTTTGTAAATTAATGCAATAAAGACCATTAGACAAAATACCATTCCCAACACAATCAGATTTATAAAATAAACTGAAGGATGTTTTTGAAAAGTTAAAGGAACATCCAAAAGGTACAAGCCTTGAAACTGAAATCAAGTTTCTAGAAAAACTTGGAACATAAAAGGTCTTTTCTAATTCTAAAACAAAACCACCACTGAAAGTTAAATAGCATGTTCCTATAGCTTCCACATACGAGCCCATCTTGTTTCCTGATAAGATGCTTTGCTTACTTCCCACTGGTTTCCTCAGGTTTTTCAAACCCTGCGAGGAATTCGAAATGTGAATTGTTGATCCAGAATCAATCCACTAGGTGTTAATATTGACATTAACCATATTAGATTCATAACAAACAAACAAGATTGGATTACCTTTGTCCGCAAGCCATTTCTGAAATTTAACGCATTCCTTCTTCATGTGTCCCTTCTTTTTACAGAAGAAACACTTGGAATCCTTCTTGATATCAGCTTGGCGAGGTACTTTACCTTTCCCTTTCCAATTGGCTTGAGATTTTCCCTTTCCATGCGTTGCTAGCATTGCACTTTCTCCCAGTTCCATCACCAGTTTCTCTTCCTCTTGAACACACATGGTCATGAGTTCATTAATTGACCATTTATCCTTATGTGTGTTGTATGAGATTTTGAAGGGTCTGTATTGGTGCGGAAGGGTGTTCAGAGTGTAGTGCACCAGGAAGGACTCCAATATTTCAACCTTGAGTTTCTTCAATTGAGCCACAGTGTCCCTCATTTGCATGATGTGCTTGCGCACACCTTTCACATTGGTGAGCCTTAGGGATGAGAACTTCATGATGAAGGTGCTTGCTAGTGCCTTGTCTGAAGTGACGAATTGATCATCAATGGCTTTCAACAAATCTCAGACCTTTTCATGCTGATCAACAGAACCACGAATACCAGCTGAAATTTTAGTTTTAATGAACATCATGCTTAGGTGATTAGATCGCTCCCATTGTTCATAAAGTGTGATGTTTGCTGCAATGTTGATATTAGTGAGTGCCGGTGGTTTATCTTTATAGCATAGTCTATGTCCATCCACCCTAAATGAAGGAGAATTCTCTCCTTCCAGACCTTATAGTTATGTCCCTTAAGTTCAGGGATATCACAACAAATTTAAGAGAAATTTGTAGGTTGTACAACTGCATAAATTTAAAGATCACATGCTTATGTTAAATTTGAGGCTTAAATAAAATTTCATGCTTTACTAATGTAAATCATGCTTAAAAATTGAATCTAATGACATAAAAATTGTCTGTGGACTAAATTTTCAATTCAAGCAGTTTCAATTATTCTTTATGATAGAATTTATCAAATTATTCACTTAATTCATAATTCTAAAAGGTATATTATGATTATAATTCGATATAAATTCTATCTTAGATTTGAACTTTATGATAAAACTATTAATTCATAATTCCTGTGGGTAAGTTATGAATATTTTATCCTAATTAATTATATAAATATAATAAAAATTCCTGTGGGATAAAATTTATTATAGTTAGTATAATTAATGACAATTAATGTCTAAATATTCTTTATGTGATTCTAATCAATCATAATATATAATATTATTTAATTAGAAATGTGTGGCTATTCTCTAATCAATAAAAATTATATAGATCACTAGACATTATTTCTTTTATGCATAAAAAATTAGCTTGAAATAAACTATAATATTCATGCATAACATTGAACGATGGGTCTCGTATACTCATCCCAAATAGCATGTTTTAATTTAAAATAGAAATAATCAATTCATGTAAATTAAATACGAGCATAATTAATAAATTTTGCACAATAATTATCCAAAATGCATATAGTTAAATAAATATTATAAACATAAAAATTGAGTAAAAATTAAACATATTTCCAAATAATGCCTTAATTCAGAAAATTCTCAAAAATAACATTTAGCCAAACATGTATATAAACTTTCCGCTACGTTTTAAGTTTTAAGGCAATCCACTTCCCTTCATGTTTTCTGAGTAAGGCATGGGATGATCTCTGGACGACTCTATGCGGAAAAATGTTCACCAATCTGATCTGCGCCAACTTCGTCTTCGAGCTTCGGTGACAAAAAACAAGGAAAGCGCTGGCCTAAATCTAGAACCAACAAAATTTAGAAATTCCGAATGCAGTGAAGATAGAATGGAAGGGAGGATAATTAACGGGCAAGCAAAGATTCAAATTGCGAAATGGCGGGCTAAACTTTATAGCAAAGTCGAGCAATGAGACGGGGCACGTAAACTCTCCTATCCCCGGTGCATCTGTTTGTGTGTAACAAATCCTGTTGTTGCATCATCTTAACGATCTTTGAAGTCCTGCGCACAAATTCAAGTCGGACATGGAGACCAGAGAGAGATAGCACTTGGGATCGATTCCCGCGGTGGAGATGAAGATTGGCAGAGCACCTCAAAGATATGTCATAATAAAATTGAACACCTGCCTCAGATTGACTCCCGTATCATAGTCGCTCCAGTGATAAACTAGAAAATAAAGGGAGAAACGAGTTGATATATCTCTCGTAAGTTCACTAATTGCTATTGGCAGATTTCTTATTATTTAAGCCCCAAATCTTGTTTGGCACTTTCAAACTCTGCTCACTCTAACTTGATGGTGTAAGGCTGAAGGGGATTGAGTTAGTGAGTTTGGGGACCAAACAAAGGTATTTATAGCCAGGTTCCATCAAGTTTTTGTTGGCTATGTGTAAGTGTTTCACAGATCATGGTAGAGAACTGCAAAGGGAGTAATGGACCACTCGAGAAGCTCCCAACAATAAATTAATTAACTACAATTGATTTCCATAATTTAAGGAAATGACTACAATTGGTTTCAGTAAATAAAAGAAATAAGAAATAATTATTGTTTATTTCGGTAATTGTCGGCGGCAGTAGGGAAAACCTAAAGGGAGCTTAATAGCAGCAGCTGGCTGTTGGTGTTCCGCAGGACGAAGCAGACTGTACATTAATTACACTAAATCGTGGAGCCTAGAGAGTTGGTGTAATAAAACCGCCGGAAAATGTATGAACATGTGTAATTATACATCCTATGGTATGGCATGGTGTGATGCACTAAGCCACTAATGATTGCTTTAGTGACTTGTTTTTAAGAATTACGGTGGTACAAATGCCCTTGAAAATTCCGGAAGTCTCGATGCCATTTAAGATCTGGACATTTTTAATCTTCAAGCATTTAGTTTTTGTGCAGGTATAATTTTGACTGGACGCATGAGGGGAAGTCCCCTATCGGCTCCGAATAATGAATATTTATGCGCCATATGTCATACGCAGGGATTTTTTTTTGGAGACAATCAAATCATATGGTATCTTAGACATCCGATCGTGGATCATAGTTGGAGATATGAACTTGAATTTCGATAAAAAAGAAAGCTGGGGCTCCAGTGCCAATGTTGACCCGCTGGAGAATTTATTCAAAGAACTGTTTGATCGAAAATCCCTCCTCGACATTGCTCTAGCTATTCTGTGTTCTAGCTGGTGAAATGGATGCTCGTGAGATGATGGAATTGTCCAAAGAATTGACAGATTCCCTGTTGATTCTATCCTCTGTCAGAGACGTAAATCAAATTTATTCCTGGGCATTTTTCTCTGATATCTCGGACCATGATGTAATCATTCTGGAATGGACTGAGGAACTGGACTTTCGCAAGAGATCCTTCAAATTTAATTCGATGTGGTTAGAGGAGGTGGAATTTCAGAATTTGGTCAAACAATAACGGAATTCCCCTGTAATCCATGCGATAGATAACCAACAATGAAGCTACCGAATAAGCTCTATTCACTGTAAAAGGAAGCGAGAGCCTGGATATATAACATGAGAATTTCCCTTTGCAAAGATTTGGCTCTCATAGATGAGGATATTGCTCGTCTGTGGGAACCGATTTCTCCAGGTTTATTTTCTGACCCACAACAGAGGAAATTGCTGGACCTTGTGAGGAGGAAGGAAAAAAAATCATTAAATTAAGGGAATAGGAATGGGGACAGAAGAGTCATGTAGCATGGGTTAAGGGTGGCAACTGGGAGATCTATGAAGCAGCACTCAATTCATCATATCCCTTGCTCCAGAAATGCTCAGGCTGACCTTCTCTTCAAGGAAGGCCTTGCTATGGAACCGGGTTTGTGGTCTTTGAAGGTCTTACATGATGGTTCTTCCTATTTCATACAGGACTTCTGCATCTCAGGAATATGACTTCTTTCATTATCTGGTTTTCATGCATTGCATTCTCGTTCCTTTTTTAATATCTGTCCAGGCTTGTAGTTTTTCAAGCGTTTGAATATTTTGTGTAAAACTTTCAGTTTTTGTTTCTGATCTCCTTCGGGGATCCCATGACTGTTTCTCTGATCTATATGCTCTCTCTGGGCAGGATGTGCTGTCCTATGACATGTCTTATGATCTTTATATTATCTTAATATAAATCTATGAAGATTTTTCTTTCTGAAAAAAAAAAGAAAAGTGGCAACTGGAACACTTAAGTTTTTTCACTATGCAGCTTTTAAAAGGTACCAATCAAACTCCATCTGGGCTATTAAAGATGATGATGACAACTCCCATACCTTGGCTTTGGAGATTAGAAGAGAGGATTACAATTTTTTCAGTAAACTATATAAACGAGGGTGAATATGTTTCTGAAAAAATGAAATTCGCTAATATGTTCCCTGTTATGGTAAATGAGAAAGACATTTCAATAATGGATAATCCAATTATTAAGGAGGAACTCCTGCAGTCGATTAAGGAAATGGCTAAGGATAAAATCCCTTGGCCTGAGGGTTGACCCATTGAACTTTTCTCTTTATTCTTCGAGTTGATGGAGGAGGATCTGGTAAGTATGGCGGAAGAGATCAGAGTTTCTGGGCGCATCCTAGGTGATATTAATTCTAGTTTTCTTACTTTAATTCCAAAGAAAAGGTCCCCGGTCCCTTTAACTGATTTCAGGCTTACTTCCTTATGTAACTCCATATATAAAATTATTTCTAAGCTACTATCCAATAGAATCAAAAATATTTTTTCATATCACAATTCTCTGGAGAAGTTTGGGTTTTTGTCAAGAATTCAAGATGCCATTGCAATCGCATAAGAGTGCATCCACTCGGTTAAATCGAAAAACCTTAAAGTATGCCTAATTAAGATCGATCTCTATAAGGATTTTAACTGTTTGGACTCGCAGTTCTTTTCGATGATTTTATACAAAATAGGCTTTCCGCACAGGAATGTTAAATGGATAATGGCTTGTTTATCTACAATTTCTATAGCAGTTCTCATTAAAGCCTACATAATTCTTCAAAAAAATTAGGGGCTTTATACAAGGCTGTGCTTTGTCCCCACTCCTCTTTATTCTGATGGTGGACGTTTTCAGTAAAGGGATAAAGTCCAAAATGACATATGGCTCGATTGTGGGATGAACACACAAGTAGGTCAATGAGACTGTTGAGTACAATGAATTCAATACAAAGGAGTACTAAAAGTATCCTATATAAAGAATAAGAAGTAATGTAGAAACATGAAATCTATAAGTGAAAACACGAGAAAACCCTCAAATTTCCACGCAAGCAGCCACGACAGAAGGGAGATGTGCAGAGGGAAAGGATCTAGGGCTTGGTCCATGATACACTAGATATACCTCTACAAACATTAGAGGCTGAATGAAGGAAACTAAATATTGGATGATGCCCTGAAGAAAAACTATGGGAAGATTTGAAGCCTCTTTTGCACTGTTGCCTAGCTACTATAACTTGCTACTGATGTGTAGGTGATCTTATAGGCTTGATGGTAATGGATTTAGTATGGTGACATATTTGAGGTTCTTAGGGAGGGGCAGTGGTTCTTCTTGCCCGCATTGATCTGGAGCTAGAAGAAATGATGTCATTGTCCTATCCAATGTTGCACGAAGCGGGGATGCGGAAGCGTCATTTTCCAAAAATTTAGGAAGCGTAGCATCTGCTATATATATATATATATATTATATTTTTTTGCATTTATACTCAAAACAAACATCCCAAATACCAAATTAGTTGTAAAAGACATGAAAACATGCATATTTTTGCATAAATCAAGATAGATATAACATCCATTGTACATTAATGATTAATTATTCGAGCATCAACCATTTAGATGCATCAACCATCTAGAATCTAGATTCTTCTCCTCTTGTCTAGCCTTTGCCTCTACCTCGATTGTCTAGGGATATTAGTCAACATTGCCCAATTTTGATCAAACTACCTAATTCAAGACTTAAAATATGGTAGAAAAAGCTTAACATGCTTGATCAAAGATTTTGACTTGATTGAAAGGTAATTTTTTGCTAAGGGCGTGCCGCGTGACAAAGGAGTTCAACAATTAACACCACCAACACTAGGGTACATATAGGGCTTGGTGCTCTTGATTAAATGCTAATCGCATACCTTCATACTTGATATAATCTAATGAAATGCCACAATCCCATTGATCCTGAATTCCTGAAAACTGTTAAGTCTGCTGAATTTTGAATAGGATATGAAATTCTATTTTCTCCATATAAAGTCCAATGAGGTTGGAACCACTTTCAAACATCTTGAGTCATTTCATGGTAATGTTAAAAATTTAAGTAAAAGGATGAAAATGAAAAATAAAGGAGAATGTCACTTTTACTTTAAGAATTTAACATTACCATGAGGGAGTATTTGCTATATTTATATTTTTTTTGCCTTCATTCCTCACCCTAACCCAAGGTGGACCCACCCCCAACAAACAAACTCACCTAAAATTTAAAAAAAAAAATTGAAAAAAAAAAACGATTTTCCGGAATCGTACGGAAGTGCCATGCTTCGTACTGCCGAAGCGCCGTACGAAGTGCGCTTCCGAGCCACGCTTTCGAAAAGTCCAGGAAGCGGCAAAAAAATTCGGAAGCGCGCTTCTAGGCGTTTCCGCACAGGACGTGCTTCCGGGCTTGGGACCGGGGGGAGGGGGGGCGCTTCGTGCAACATTGAGATTCACGACAGCTTCAAAAAAATATTAAAAAGAAACAGTAGATGAATTCTTTTGGTGAAAATTTGCGGGGATTTCTTGAGCTCCTAAACCAAATTCTCTAAAATATTAAAAGGTAAGAATATAAACCATGCAATTTTTGGCTAATTAGGGAAATCCCCAGGGTGATTTAGCCGAGTACAAGGAATTAAAGCCAAAAGATACACACTAAATACGCTTGTAAAGAATAAACATCAACATGACCCCAATCAACACCAATCCCAGTGTAAGTATCAACCTAGAAGAAAATGACTCAAGTACCAACAATAAAACTTTCATGTGTATTCTTTATTGTATCTTTCATTTCTTGCTAGCTTTTTAGCATCTAGTAGTGCTTTGGACACTCCCATAATCTATAGACAACTGGTTGTATTCTCTAGTATTGTTGAACTATTTCTCAGTCCTCTGTTGGAAATTAATAAGGTTATTTTAACTTATTTCTCATTGTTATTCAACTGGTTCCAGTCATTTATTTTTATAATATATTTGTTTTTCAAAGACTTAGACTAAAGTTGTTTCAATGTGGTTTGTAACATGTTATCTATTTTGATTCCTCAGACAAGAAAGAATGTTGGAGTATAGGGAAGACAATTGTAAGATTTAGACATTGACACAAAAGCTATGTCTCAAAATTGATCCAAGTAAAAAAAAAATAGGTTATGAATAAATTTTTATTGTTAGACTATTTAAGGCACATCCTACCACTTCTTTTGTATAAAAGCATAAGTTGATAATCACCAACAAGTGTCAATTTTTACCCATTAGCCTATTTAATCTTGGGTTGATTGGGTTTATTTCCTTGTACATAGCCAATCGGCAGATTGGGCTACAATTTAGTATGATATATTAATGTATCCTCCTATGATAAAATCTCGGTGTCTTTTTCAGTCATGGTGATTCAACGGTTAAAGTAAAAAGACAGATAGAAAGTAGAGACTAGGTGGAAACAAAGAACTAAGAAGTCTGCATAGAACAAATTAGAAACAGACATTGAGCATGGAAAGTTAGAAATCCAACATGCCACTCCACTGATAAACAACTCAGAAAGGAGGATCACCATAGGTAATTTGCAACAATTTAATGCTCTAAGGAATGCTCATAATTAGCTTTCAAATTTCAGAAGAAGATATAAATTCTCAAAAATGAGGTCAATAATTGCATACCAGCATATAAACCCATCCAGGCTTGAGCACCCTGGAAGGAGAGACAAATTAGAGTCTTGGACATTAAGACATACAACATTCAAACATATTACAGATAACAACATTAACCGGGTTTGCAGGTAACATCAGAGTAACAAGTATCCAATATAATTATCTGTTCATAAACCAAACTATTTTTCTAAAAATGCATGAAGGTAGTGCAACATAAGCCTGCTCACTTCCTCTAACATGCTTGCTGCACTTAAGAGTGCACTTGTTCCACACTGTTACAAGTATAGACACACTTATAATAGCAAAAAAATATTATAGTAAATAGCAAGCACAACTCAAATTTAGTAATCTAGAATCTAGATCGAGTAAATTAGACTCACCATAAGAGAATCCATGGTGCCTAAAAAGGAGCCACGTAGCCAAAAGAAATGGACAAGAAATAGTAGAGAGAAACACATAAACGAGGGTCAGTTATATTTACAGTCATCAGAATGGTTTTTTATGAAATTTCTCATCGATAATGAACACATCTCCAATAAACACATCTGAAATAAAGAAAATTAGCTTACCTTCCCAACTTCTGAATCAAATTTATTTAACAAAATTTTATTCATATATATGCAATGTAATTCAAAATGGAGTCATTCCATAGCTTTGTCTATTACTGAATCAAATAATTCATTAGAGAACAACTCATGTTACAAGCATCCATGTGGATATCTTAGAGGCTGAAGGAAAATTCACATACAAAAATAAATATTTATGATAATGAAAACTAAAAAAAATATATTTCACTATATTAAAACAACTTTGACATATTTTAATACAACAAAATGTAAATTCAATTATGAAAAAAAGTAAGATACATTTCAGTTGAGGTATATGCTCATACTTATTTTGCATCATACCTATTGCAACATAAGAGATATCAATGTTCACAATTTCCCAATATCCATCTCTCGCCATATCTTCTGAAATTACTTTAGAGCAAGTGATGTCATTTGAATAATAGCAAAATTAAAGAACATGACTAATGCCCGTCTAAACAGATATACCTGAAACATGAAATAGATATTACCCAAACAAAACATTTTTCTGGAACAAACATTAAAATTTATCAACACCTCCCAAGACTAGAACCTAAACAAGCTTTGACATGTATATTTTATTGCACCATTTATTTATTAGCCTATTTACACCTCATCAGTTGGTTAGAAAATGCACAACAAAAGCATAGACTTGAAGATTGCAGAAATAAGAAAATAATAAGATGACTCCATTTAATAGCCCGATTCACTGGCAGACATGCCATATAAAGACATATATCATAGGCACTTCCTTTACCTCAAAATGAGAAGCATCAATATAATCTACAGTGTAATTAGTTTTCTGTAATGCTATATTATATGCAAGTTTTCATCTGGATTATGAGTGGAGGAAATGTAAATAATAAATAGAGTTACTGCTTCTCCAATAACATTGTATATTTATAATATTGATATGGATTTATTGTTGTTTGACACTGTAAATGTATGTATTGATTATGGGAGAAGAATTCCTTGGGAACATTAAACATTATGCCTTTAGGTAAATAGTTATTTCTTGCAAATACATCATGGACAAATCGGTTACCAGTTACTAGCTACTACTATTTGTATCCTTCTTAATGGAAAAAAATAGATCCACAAGAGACAATAAGACATGTACCATTTAATTTCAAACGAGGTGAGCAGATTTTGCAGTCAGAATTTAAACTAGGTAGCTTAAAACAAAAAATGCAACTAAAGCAACATATCTAAGCATTCTAATCTTTTTTCCAATCGCTAGAAAATATCTCTGATACTCAGGGCTACCAGCCTCGTAAAATATTGAGATATTCCCAACATGCATCTGCATCATTGTGTAGTAGCACTAAATGGACACTTGTAATTACCTATTTTGTTACGTCCAAGGAAGACAAGCTCTTTGCCAAGCAGAAGAAATTTAGGGCCTTACTCCAGGGACAAAGGGTAGTTTCATCCCTGAACAATGCCCACTAGATACCAAGTATCCTTGTCTGGTCATCCCTTATGATACCGGAAGAAGGGTCAGATGGTATATACACCCTAGAACACTGCACCTTGGCTACTAGCATGCTAATATACAAGCACATACTACTAGAAATATGAACATAAAATACATACAACTTCTATTAACTCAAAAAAAAAAAATTACAGCAATTTTCTATTCACAAGAAAAAGATAAAGCTGTTTGATTACCATGTTACACTTACCCTTCCTTTTATAGACTAAGATGGCACAAAGCCTACAAAATAACCCATCTCTGTGGGAATCCAGATTGGAAAAACAAACCCTGAAACTGTGAACCTCGCTGCATGAGATAACTACCTAGTGAAGTGCTCCCACTAGGAGAGGATAATCATACATGCAAGTATGTGCCTCCTACCTAGGATCGTGTGCTCTATCCAATTAGCAGTCAAAATTTTCTTATATGCTCTATCTAATTTTAGAATAAAAGATAACTGAAGATTAAAACATAACAATTATAAATCCCAGAAATCCTAACTCCAAAAATAAGGAAACAAAATATCCTAATGCTATAAATATTAATTATGGAACAACAACTAACAATAGATATGTGCTAAGACTGGCACACACATGTTGAATTCGTGGACGTGACTCCTCTAACTTATTCCTACATAGTTCCAGTGTAGCACCCAAGACAAGCTAGTTCCATGCCCTCATTCACACTGAGGCATGCAAACCAATGTAAAACTGGTTAAGCACACCATCTCTACTGGAGGAAGGACAATGCCCAAGAAATCACAGGTAAAACTAGCAAGTATAAGGTGAGTTCACAACACACATAGAAAGACTCTTCCACATGTTAATTTTCTCCACACCATGAAACGTTAATGTATCATCACCATGTGGATATCCTTCAACTTGAATATCATGCAGAAAATATCTAAATTGGTTTACTCACATCCCTAAAGCATACCGAAAGGACTCTTCTAAGTTATAATACATGAATAAGTAACTTGGTCCTAGCCAGGTCATCTACAACAAATATGTTTAAACAACATTTGACCCTTGGAAAAAATGCATTAGAACAATGCTTGAAATGTTCATGACATTTATGCACATTATCATTTAGTCAAAAATATCAGGGGAATAGGATATACATGACTTAGAAAAAGAAAAATGAATCTTTACAACTAAAAGTTGGTCCATGTTTGCACAAAAAACACAATTTTTTATCTAAGCATGTGGTCTTCGTTGTTAGTTGAAACAAAATATTTAGAGCAAGATAGACAACAATATAACAGTGGAAAACAAATAAACAGAACCAGAGTATGGAAATAGCAATAATAAGAAAATATTCAAAATAGTAATCACACTTAACTCTTCAAGGGGGCAACCTTCAACTAAGCAGATCTCGAAATACAATATTCTTCTCTTGGCACCCGATAAAATCCTTCTACTACTATATATTTCTAACTGATCAAAACCCTAACCACCAAATGGACCTCCATTGATAAGGCCACAACCAACAACTAGTGGACCTTCTTTAACAAGGTCAACTTACATTTATTGATTTTGTACTCTACTACCTTGTGGGCCTAATACATTAAGTAACAACCTATTCTCATAGTGTTAAAATTGGCAACTAGGGCAAAACTCCATGTGGATCACCTTATTTATGGCTTCTGATATTTTTCCTAGATTCCTATCATCGAGAGGTGTAGGATTGATCTAAAGGTCATCCGATTCCGATAAGTATTTATGGAGATATGAATTTATTTTGATTATGGACAAATTGTCATGGTCGGCCAGCAATCTTATGTAGGCTCAGAAGCCTAACAATCATGTCTATTCAACCTCAACGTTTGCATATAAATACAAGGAACATTCTCCTCATTTGGACAATTAAAAATTCACTCATCTTCTCTCTCTCTCTCTTTCTTAAGCATAAAAGGAGCCTCTCTCTCTCACACGTGTCGCTGAAAGGAAGACGTCCTACGGCAAGGAAGACGCAGAAAGAAGGACGCTAGGGCAACAGGTCATCTCTTTGACCAACGTTGACCAAGCATTGACCTTTCAGAAGTGCGGATTGGGTGTTGTTGCCTCTCCTAGGCAGGCCACAATTTTTGGCACGAAAATCGAGGTGATCTGACCTCTGGTGTTGACTGACCTAGTTTAGGGCTGCAAGTTGACTTCATAAATCTACAAATTGATTGAACTTTTGGGGCTGTTCAAGGGATGTTTCTTCAGGCTGTTCGAGGACAAGTTGACCAAAAATTGACCAAGTATTTTAGAGGTCAATTTCAGCTAGTTTGATCATGTTTGACTTTGTTGATCTAGGGTTTGTTGTTGCTGATATAAAATTATAGAATTTAGATTTTGTACTATTTCTCTCTACTGAACTATCGAAGATAAAAGAAGATTTGATCAAAGGGATTCCCCGCATTGGGGTTTGTCCCTGGCTAGTCGCCACATCTTGTGTCTCTTGTCTTGGCTTGTTTTCTATTGATCATTTAATGTTCTATCTGCACTTTACTTAATGTATATGCGATTGCTAATCTGTGGCTAATAAGAAGAAAAATAAGTAAACTGCTCTAAGCATAGAACATACCATAATTAAACATGGTATTAGAGCTGAGGTGAAGACAAAGCCCAAACAAAAGTAAGAGCAATCACCGAAGAGAAGGTTGGCAAGGCTATCTTAGAGAAATCATGGGGTCCTCAACACACTTCCCTGCTGAAGACAAACTCCGTGAGAAGTTCGATTATCACGGATGGAATATGTCTCTCGATCTAACATTAGAAGAGGAGGAAGTGTTGGACCATGTGAGAGGCAAGATTATTGAGCCTCCATCAAATGCTTCTGCTGCTGCTAGGAACAAATGGACTAAGGGAGAAGTCAAAGCAAGGAAGATCATCCGGGACTCTATCAACAAGCACTTGGTGGCCTATGTTTTCGAGCTGAACACCTCCAAGGAAATATACGATACACTGGTGAGTTTATTTAAAGTTAATGATGCAAATCAAGTCTTGTTTCTTAGAAATAAGTTGAAGGAAATTAAGAAGGGCAAAGATAAGAGTATGCAAGCATATTTCTTAAGGATCACCGAGATTAAGAACGATCCCCTATCTATTGGGGAAGTAATTCCTGACAGGGAAATGACACTCACAACTCTTGGAGGACTGCCATCTGAATGGTATATATTCAGGACTACTCTTCTCAACAATAACGTAATTCCTAGATTTGAGGAATTAATGGCCAAATGCATTCAAGAAGAAACGAGGATGGAAGAGAAAGAAATGCCCATACTTAAAGGTCATCCCTCTGCCTTTTCTTCTCATACTAAAAGAAGAAACAATTCCAGGGCTAAACTCAAAGGAAGGGATGGACCAAAGGGTGGAAGAAAAGGATGATGTTACAACTGCAATAAAACTAGTCACTATGCTAGGGAGTGCATTGATAAAATGGACTCACACCGGGACGATGATCAAAATCCCTCTCAAGGCAATCAAAGGAATGGCAGGTCAAATGGCAGAGGTAAAAGAAGTGTTGGAAATCAAGGAAGAGGACGACCATTCAAGAAGGCAAGAAACTCCAGGTATGAATCTAACACTGTTAACAGTAAGCAAGATGAATATTATCTACCAGCGACTCACTCTACTACTGCTCCCCCAAACTTGCTGGGAAATTGGCTTATTGATAGCGGTGCCTCAACGCACTTCATTGGTTATAAAGAAGCTTTCTCTAATCTGGTAGAGAAGGAGACCAATCTAGAAATTGTTCTTGGGGATAATTCAAAATATTCCGTGAAAGGTGTAGGAAATGTCACTCTTCAATTGAATCAGGGAGATACAATCCATTTACAAGATGTATTATATGTACCTGATCTCAAAAAGAACCTGGTGTCCATTTTGACAAGGGAAGACAAAGGCTACAACGTGGCCTTTAGTAATGGCAAGGTACGTGTATGGAAAAATAACTATAAAGATGCTTTCAATCTTGGGTTTCGAGTTGATTCATTATATCAGGTCGGAGGAAGTCTGTTGGGTGTCATGTCTTATGACACATCCCTTCAGTCTGAACTTTGGCATTGGAGGTTTGCTCACCTTCATTATAAAGCTCTACCCAATGTGAGAAAAATGGTAACTGGGATGCCCGAATTCAGATTAGAGCAAGAAGGTGTATGTCCAGGATGTGCTGAAGGAAAGCTCAAAAGGGGACCATTCTCTTCAATCCAAAGCAAGACCTCCGATATATTGTAGTTGGTTCACTCAGACATATCCAGTATGATGGCTGTGAACTCCTTGGGAGGATATTTATATTACCTCACTTTTAATGATGATTATTCTCGCAAGACTTGGATATACTTCTTGAAAAAGAAGGATGAAATGTTCTCCTGGTTTCGGCACTTCAAAGCCTTGATCAATAATCAGACCGAAAAGAAGATCAAGACCTTCAGGACTCATAATGGGACTGAATATGAATCCAATGAGTTTCATGACTTTTGCAATGAGGCTGGCATTAAGAGGGAGACTACTACACCATATACTCCTGAGCAGAATGGTGTGGCGGAAAGGAAGAATCATACAATTGTGGAAGCTGTCCGTGCTATGCTCCATGATTAAAGACTTCCAAAGTTTCTATGGGCCGAAGCTGCAAATACCGCCATATATATACAAAACCGATGCCCTCATCAAGCATTGGGTTCCAATACTCCCGAAGAGATGTTCACTGGTAAGAAACCTGACGTATCTCATTTTAGAATTTTAGGAAGCCCTGTATATTTTGATGTGCCGAAGGAGAAAAGGAATAAATTAGGTTCATCTGGAAAGAGAAGAATCTTCGTGGGCTATAGTGAAAATACTAAGGGCTATAGAATGTATGTGGTTGGTCAAAGGGAAGTCGAGATTAGCCATGACGTCGCCTTTGATGAAGATATGGCTCTTAGCAAAGTAGACAATCTTCCTACTCTAAGAGGATCTAAAGAAGCTGACACCGGGGAACTGAAGGAAAAGGAAGATGAGACGATGCCCGATGTGGAAGAACCTATGGATCCTATTGATCCTCCTCCGCAAGAGCCTTCCTCTTCTAGGAAGAGACCTTCATGGCTTAGGGGGACACTTGATGATGCTGAAGGACACATTGCACCTAGAGGAACCTTCCGTGAAAGTAAGAAGCCGAACATGTATCAGGGATACTTGACCATCATGAGCATGATCATCCAAAATGAGCCTTCGTCATTCACAGATGCTATCAAGCATCAAGTATGCAAGGATTCTATGACTGAGGAATATGATTCCATTATCAAAAAAGATGTTTGGGATATAGTCCCTAGACCCCAGGACAAAGCAGTTGTCACTTCAAAATGGCTTTACAAGATAAAGCATGCGGTTGATGGAAGTGCAGAAAATTATAAGGCTTGTTTTGTCGCTCGTGGCTTCTCCTAGAAGGAAGGTATAGACTATGACAAGATATTTGCACCTGTTGCCCGATATATTGCCATCCGCTCAATCATAGCCCTTGCTGCTTCGCAAGGATGGAACCTACATCAGATGGATGTCAAGACTGTGTTCTTACATGGTTCAATCAAAGAGGAGGTCTATGTGGAGCAACCCGAAGGATTTGAGATTTATGATTGAGAATCTCATGTGTGCAGGTTGAAGAAGGCCCTCTATGGGCTAAAGCAAGCACCCCGAGCATGATATGAGAGGATCGATAGCTACTTGATGAAGTTAGGATTCACTAGGAGTGAAGCCGACCCTAACCTTTACTCTAAGGTTATAAATAACAATCCTCTCATACTGGTGCTATATGTTGACAACCTATTTCTAACAGGTGCAGACCCTCTCATTCATGAATGTAAGAGGGAGCTGGCTTCTGAGTTCGAGATGAAAGACCTAGGACTTATGCACTATTTCCTAGGATTGGAAGTCTGGCAGAAACCAGGGGAGATTTTCCTATCTCAAGGAAAATATGTGGTGAAGATATTGGAGAGATTCGGCATGGTGGACTGCAAGCCTGTAACTATCCCGATGGAGCTTGAATTCGAGAAGTTAAGTGATAGTGCTGCCAGCCTTGTTTTACGAAATGCTACCGAGTATCGTCAACTCGTCGGCGCATTAATGTTCTTGGTGAACTCCTGTCCGGATATATGCTTTGCAATCAACACATTGAGTCAACATATGGTTGAGCCTCACCACTCACATTGGATTGGTGCCAAGAATCTGTTGAGATATCTTCATGGCACAATCACTCATGGGTTGAGATACACTGCTGGAGATGTGAGACTACTTGGGTATACTGATGCTGATTGGGCAGGCAGTGTGGTGGACCGAAAGAGCACTTCTGGGTGCTGTTTCTCTTTGGGATTTGCCTTGATATCTTGGATGAGCAGGAAGCAAAAGTCAGTGGCTTTGAGCACCGTCGAGGAAGAGTACATTGCTGCTAGCATGGCCTCCTGTGAGGCAGTTTAGTTGTGAAAGCTCTTTAGTGAGCTGTTTGGATTTACATTGGATACCACCGTGATTCTGTGTGACAACCAGAGCGGGATCCGTTTATCAGAGAACCCGTATTTCATGATCGCTCCAAGAGTATCGATATTAGGTACCAATATATTCGAGATATGGTGCAATGAGGAGCAATAAGGCTCCAACATATCGGTACAGATGAACAGGTCGCCGACATTTTGACAAAACCCCTAGGAAAGGTCAAATTCTTGACTTTTTGAGAACGACTTGGTGTCGTTCAGAGACCCTCTTATGAGGGTCGAGTATGATGTATTGAGCTTTGGGAGCTCCAAGGGGCGCAGGGTACTTCTTGGAGCAACATGTGACCACACGGTGACTCACCATCCCCTGGTGGTGCACTATGTACAGGGTAAAGGTTCAACCTTCGCCTATGACACCCCATGGCGACTGTGGAACATGATGATTAGTTCTCCTGTGGGCCAGGATGATTCGTTCTCCATGGCAACTGTGGAGCAGGATGATTAGTTCTCCTGTAGGCCAGGATGATTAGTTCTTCGTGGCATCCACTGGACAGGATGATTCGTTCTCCTGTGGATAGGATGATTAGTTCTCCTGTCAAGTGATCCTACCCATGCAGTCTGGGACTCATGGGAAGTACCTCTCATCTGATCAATGAGCAGGGAAATGAGGATAGAGACCATAGTAGTACTATCGATGGACGCATTGCTGTATCTACCATGCTCCCTATGCTAGGATGACCTCCATTGATCTGGGATCAATGATACTAATCTGGGATCAGTGAGAGTGGTTCACACTCTAAGACTGACTTCGGGTCAGTGGAGGATGGTATGATACATCCTCGATCATTTCTTCTTCTTCATAGGTCGAGCAGAGCAAAGCAGAGAAAAGCAGAGCAGAGCAAAGAAGAGCAGAGCAGAGTGGGGTCAAGCTGTACAGGATAATGCATTTGATGGATGGATAGCAGCGATGGTCTGATGGATTGCAGATGAAGTTCTCCCTATTTGAGAGGGAGTGTTAAAATTGGAAACTAGGGCCAAACTCCATGTGAATCACCTTATTTATGGCTTCTGATATTTTTCCTAGATTCCTCTCATCGAGAGGTGTAGGATTGATCTAAAGATCATCCGATTCCGATAAGTATTTATGGAGATATGAATTTATTTTGATTATGGACAAATTGTCAAGATCAGCTAGTGATCTTATGGAGGCTCAGAAGCCCAACAGTCATGTCTATTCAACCTCAACGTTTGCATATAAATACAAGGAGCATTCTCCTCATTTGGACAATTAAAAATTCATTCATCTTCTCTCTCTCTCTCTCCTATGCATAAAAGGAGCCTCTCTCTCTCACACGTGTGGCTGAAAGGAAGACGTCCTAGGGCAAGGAAGACACAGAAAGAAGGACGCTAGGGCAGCAGGTCATATCTTCGATTAGCATTGACCAAGCGTTGATCTTCTAGAAGTGCGGATTGGGTGTGGTTGCCTCTCCTAGGCAGGCCGCAATTTTTGGCACAAAAATCGAGGTGATCTGACCTCTAATTTGACTGGTGTTGATTGCCCTAGTTTAGTGCTACAAGTTGACTTCAGAAATCTACAAATTGACTGAACTTTTGGGGTTGTTCAAGGGCTGTTTTTTCAGGCTGTTCGGGGACAAGTTCACCGGAAATTGACCAAGTATTTTAGATGCCAATTTCAACTAGTTTGACCAAGTTTGACTTTGCTGATCTAGGGTTTACTGTTGCTGATATAAAATTATAGAATTCAGATTTTGTACTATTTCTCTCTGCTGAACTATCGAAGATAAAAGAAGATTTGATCAAAGGGTTTCCCTGCATTGGGGTTTGTCCCTGGCTAGCCGCCACATCTTGTGTCTCTTGTCTTGGCTTGTTTTCTGTTGATCATTTAATGTTTTATCTGCACTTTACTTAATGTATATGTGATTGCTAATCTGTGGCTAATAAGAAGAAAAATAAGTAAACTGCTCTAAGCATAGAACGTACCATAATTTAACACATAGTAAGGGGAGTTAGGGTGGGACCCCACCATGACCTCCTCCTTACAAAGAAGTGTTGTTCTGAAAGCTAGAAAAGAAAAAATTGTTGGAAAATCTCTATTGGTTACCATTTAGCATCTCTAGGCTGTGTATCCTTCCATTAGATCAAGGCTTCCAAGATATTGCATTGGTGAATACAACACTTGCATTTGTCCAAAAAGGCCTTGAGATGCAACCAAATGGAACCATTCTCATCCAATTCGAGAAGTTAGATTGAACTCTGCAATTGGACCCAACCCCTTTCTTTAAGAAAGACACATGAAAACATGGATGGAGCTCAAAATGGCTGGGAAAATCCAATTTGTAAGCCACCGAGCCATTACATTTGAGTATTGTATAGTTCAGAAAACTTAGATGTTAATTTCTATTGGCTCTTCTCCTTGAGTGATATCTTCTTATAGAGTTGGAGATGTAGGAACACCTTATCCCCTTCTTCAAAGTGGCATTCAAAGGCATGTTAATCAACATGTTGTTTCATATTGTTTTGGGCCAACAATAAATTATCCTTGAGGGTACAAGGAATGTTAACCTGAGCTACCAAGGTTTTTTCCACCTCCTAAAGCTTAGAGAAGCATGGTAAGTAGGAGATCATTGATGGGAAATTTTGTCCATAAACTACCTCAAAGGGGGTCATTTGAGTACCACAATGATAGGTGGTATTGTACCACCATTCAGTTAAGGATAACCACCAGACCCATTAGATATATCGATCCAAGAAAAACAATGTAAATAAGCTTCCAAACACTTGTTGAATGCTTCTATATGACCATCTGTTTTGCAGTGATACGTCATGTTGAGATTCAAATCAATACCTCGAAGCTAAAATAATTCCTACAATAAACTGCTAGGGAAGGTGGAGACATGATCAACCGTAATTGATTTTGGCATGCCATTGAGTTTAAAAATATTTTCCATGAAGATTTGTGCTACAGTGGAGGCCTTGAATGGGTGTTGTAAGGCACAAAAGTGAGCATATTTAAAAAGGCAATAAAAAACTACCATGATAATTTGTTGCCTAATTTTAATAACCCCACAATGAAGTCCATAGAAATGTTAGTCCACACAAAGGCTAGAATGGGTAAAGGTTGTAATGATCCTATAGGCTTCATCGTCTCCCCTTTGTGCCATTGGAAAATGTCATATTCAACTATAAAGATGTGGATGTTCTTCTTCGTGCCTTTTGAAAAGAGTGAGCACTTATCCTTTCATATGTTTTTTGAAATTCAGAGTGACCTATTATGATAGAGGAATGATATTCAAATAACACTCTATATTTAAATATTAAATCCAAAACAAAAAAATACACCCTTGATAGCCTATGTCATCATTCTTCCAAGTGTAGCCCAGATGTGCATGTGGGTCATCCTATCACTAGTGGATCATGTACACTATATTGGCATCTACTGAACATTATTTATGAACCTCCTTCACTAGGGACTTTTCCTCTACAAACTTCTTAGATAAAGAATCAACCACCAACTTCTGCTTGCCATTCTTATAGATAATATCATAGTCAGAGCCTAACATTTTAGTGACCTATTTATGCAGTTCTAGGAGGAAAACCTTTGTTCCAAGAAATATTTCAAATTGTGATAATATTTCTAGGGATAAATAGGTGATATGAAAGGTAGAAAGAGTGGAATCTAATCAAATTTATAGGCATATAATTCTTCTGGAAGAGTTGAAATCGAGAAACATTTCATAAAGGCAATTGTTGGGAGAATTAACAACTTTTGGATCAGAACTGGTTGTGTAGATCCCAATAATGATAGGGCACTTTCATGAAAGATGTCAATTTTTCCTAAACTGCAGAGTAACAAGTCAAATTGGTTCAGGAACCCCCTTTTGAGTCTTAAATACTATTTTTTATACTCGTTGGAAACTGCAAAAGGGAACTTTAAATCGAACTTCAAAATGCAAAAATACAAAGTGACAAAGAACATAAAACCTGAACTTGACATGAGAACACAAACTTGTCACACATGTAAACCCCTCAAATCGACCCATATTTATAGAAAAATCTATGCAACCCTACAATTAAGAAGCACCTTTTCCCTGAACTTAAATCAAATTCATGGTTACAACTTCTGGAACACTTAATAGTCAAGATCCATGCATGAATATTATTTTTTATTTATTGAAAAGCTAAATAAAATATCATCAAACCATGAATTTTCATTTTTTTTGGCTACCCAGAAGCTTCGACATGTAATGCTCATGCATCCTATCAAATTCATGTCAATAATGGATCCTCTTTTATACCTGTTTTCAAGCCTGTTCTTTTTGGTAGGACCACATGATGACATCTCTTTCTCTCATAATTTGACATCACGTACGTCATTCAGAAATATATAAAATCAGAGAATCAGAACCAAAGAAGACATGCTTTCCAAATAGCTAGTTTTTGGAATTCATAAACAATAGTTGGAAGGACTAGATAATAACGTTAGAGGAACTAACCGCAAGAGACAAGCCATGTCTGTGAAAGTGGGAATTTTCAAAGCCTTTTCCAGTGTTTAAACCCCCCAAAAAATGGCTTGCATACTCCCAAAAGGAGGCCAACTGACTGTCATGGTTGTTTACATGAGGTTGGTCAGAGACCCAACAATGTAATTAGTGTGACACCTTTTGATAGAGGTGGATGCTCACTACTATGGTGCAAGCTGAAGGAAGTATTATGAAAAAATAACATGAACAAGATCCTATAACTTATCAGATATAACTAATTTATAATGTAGATGGGAATTATATCCTCTAAGATTAATTTGGAAAGCATTAGCAAATCAATTATGAATGTACTTTGTCCAATTATATTTTACACGCCACAAATAATGTTAACAACTAGGTGCAACAAACTAGGCAATAATGTAGTAGCTACAAGAGAGAGAATTGGAAAGTAATTGTCATGATCAAACTAACTGCTTGAAGGAGCTTCCTCTTCATATAAAATTCCTTATGGTGTCAGAGCCACTTGAACACCCTTCTTGTGTTTCAAGGGAGCACTTTCATCATGCTTCCCCCAATCTCTAGAATAGATTCAGAAGGTCAAACACATCTTTGATAATTTGATATCTGAAATGCAACAACTTAAAGGTCATCTCCATCAACTTTTGTTGATGAGGCAAGTGGCACAGAAAATATGACACAACTGGAGAAGGTGGAAAGAATGTGGGCCATAATTGAAATCCTTAAAGACTCCAAAGGGAGAATAAGGAGTTCCAACGTATGTGGAAAAAATTATGCTACAGTATTGGTCAGACCACTGAAAAGGATTGGATGAAGACAAAGGAGTATGAAAACTTTTCTTCCAATTTTTTAAAAGGTTTCAGTTCATCTCTAAACTTAAATTCTTTATCCATAGTTTATTACATTGTTGAACCTTTGTATATACTATAATGAAACAACATGTTTAACTATCCTATATATGAGGCTAAATATATCAAGCTATCAACATTTTTTTGGACAAATGTATTACTAATCAAGAATTCCTTGCACTTAAATGTATGGCTGTGGAATTTTTGTATTTCATGTATTGTTAATGTAAATATCCCTAATGCAGAACTTGCCATATAGAGATTAAATATTGTAGTATACAAGCAAGTCTTTTTAGGCATATCAAATCTTAATAAGATAACCAGGTGTTGTAGCGGCTACAACCACCCTCCAAAATTTTTACTTTCCTTCATTTTGGAGCCTCCCTCCTTAAATCTTAGCAGCTTGTCTTGTGTTTCCCAGGTACTTGTGTTTTCATTGAGTTTTATCTTTTTCTTTACAACTTGTGTTTTCTTACCTTCTTTGTTGTCTAACCACAAGCTGGCCCCGTGACTTGGTTGAAACTAGTTCTTGCGTTGCCTTGGAAATCTGTGCAGTCCTAGAGGTCAGCCTTCCTTGCTCTCAGGAATTGTGTAGTGCAACCCAGCAATGAGCTTCAGCTCCAGAATTGCGTAGACCTAGTTGGAAGCTTGTCTTCAGCTGGGAAACTGTGCACAGCAGTCCAAGCCAGCAAGTGAACCTTCAGCTCTAAAATTGTGAAGAGCCAGCTGATAGCCAACCTTTTAGTCCAGGAATTGCGTAGGCCAAACGCACAGTGAGCAATCAAGTCCAGAATTGCACAGAGACAACCGACAACCTGCCTTCAACTAGGAAATTGCATAGAGCTTGAGTGGCAGCCCAGAGCCACTCAACCCAGAAATTGTGCAAAGCCATATTGTGCTCATAAACTATCAGTTAATGAACCAGAGAGTTGCCTGGTCCTCCCCAGAACTACACAATCTTTTAGGGAAGTGCATGGAAGTGTTCCTGAAAAGAAAGAAGCTAAGAGGAAAAGCATCCCTTGGAAGTAGGGAATCTACTATTAACTTCCCAAAGGTGACACATTTCCATCTTTAGAAGTTTCTGCTAAGCATTGTTGTTGTTATTGATATCAAGCATACACATCATGAACTCGATTTTCTCAAGCCTATGTAATGGATGCCTCTAGAGCTCACTTACACATTCGGTCATCAAGCTCTAGCTTCCCTAGGATATTAAGGAGCCTTCAGAGCATTCTCATTGCTTTTCGGGGTGAGTTTTGCTTTTATTGTTTTTTGTTGCTTTTTTTGTGGACTTTGTTTGTTTAGTTTGTGAGAGTGTTGTTTCACTCGTTTTGTTGAACAATTGCTGGATTTTAAACTTGTTTTAGCTTGTAGAAGTGTTGTTTCAAGTTATACATTGCCTTCCCCAAGCCGCATGCGTTTTCCCGTTTTTGTACCAATAGTTGCCGATGCGGTGATTCCTTCGCATGCTTCGCGTTCCTTCAGTTTGATCCATTGTTGCACTTGTCTTACATGCATACATTTACACTTAGTCATATCTGCACTCATCCTTACATCATCCTTCAAATCTTCCTGTTTGCACACTCCCCATGGACAGATCTGGGCTCCACCTGACTGGGTCTCACATTCACTTGCATTCACTGCACAATTTGGAAGCTCAAGGCCTCTGCCTCGGCTTCTGGAATTGCGCAGAGGCTATCCCGGGCTAGCTCCAACTGCGCACTGCGCAGTTCTAGGAGTCAGTCTCCCAGCTTGGTCACTTAGACAATGCAATGTGCAGTCTCTCCTACACCATGTCCCAGACTGAACTGCACATTGCGTAGTTCTAGTCATCATGCTTCCACACTGACTATCGGGACTGTGCAATGCGCAGTTCCCACAGTCAGTCAGTCACCCCTTGTTAGTCAAACTACACATTTCCTCTCATTAGATGCCCTGACTACTGCTTGATCATGTGTAAAGTTGTATTTGTAAGAGATAATGTTTGATTTCCATGAGTTTCTATTCTGTCCCATAGGTACCACACTTGTGAAGTGCTTCTCTCCAATAATCATTGTACCATGGCACTAAAGAAAGATGCTTCAAGAGAGACCACTGAAAGTAGTATAGGGGAAGAAATTGAGAAAGCACCAATTTACTTGCCAATATATGCAGATGCTTAGCTGTTTATAGAAAAGGAATCAACACTAACATGGCAGCAAAGCCAACAATAGTGGAAGAAGGCAGTAAGTCAGTATAGGATCAGGGAAAGAGGAAATTGCTGACATAACAGAGGGAGGACAAAGTTGTAGAGCGAAAGCGCATTCAGTCTTCATGTCGACAACTTTGATAGGAGAAGCAAAAGGAAGAACATGACACAGATCACAGAGTAGAGGAAGAGAAAAGAGCAGAGCTTGTAGGTAGCAGAACTGAGATTACAGCAAGCAGAACGAGAGTCGAAGGAAGAACAAGAGCTAAGAATCTAAAACAGGAAGAAGAATAAAGGCAAGGTGCAATGATAGAGAAACTACACTAATACAGGTTGATGAGTTGGAATAATCTGCCGCTAAAGAAGAGAGTGAACAGGTGCGGATTCCCCAACCAAAGCTAAGCACAAGAACTAAGTTCGTCTAGAGGTCAACAGGTACATGGAGCAGTTGATGCGTGAGGGCATGAGTGATGATTTTCAGCTGAGCACAGACAACATGCAGAAGTACGTTAGTGGTCCAACCATCCTCAGAACAATGCTGTGCAGGTTTCAGGACAAGACAAACATAGGTTCCAAGGTCACATGCCTCGAGGCCATGGAGGCAAGAGTCTGCTTTCAGTAAGACAACATCAAGACATCACAACATAGTACCAATGTAAAGAGAAGTCACTATATAATGTAAAGGGTCATGAGGGTAGACGAAGAGTCACAAAGGGGAATTTCAAGGGTCACCCCACCCTTTTCTATAAATAGAACCTCATAACTCATAGAATAGGCTTTTGGGAGCCATGATTTTGGCTAGGCATTGCTTAGAGAAGGCTTGGAGAGTATTGTGACGAGCCTTGGCTTCTCCACAACTTAGAGCAAGTACATCTCTTTGGAGGAGCAGGCAATGTTGATTGTAACGTTCCACTATTGGGGCCAGTGGCTGTCAAAGGTGTATGTATGGATGGAACTTTCACTTAATAATATAACTAAGCCAACACATTTTCATGCATATGTTTTTATTGTAGTTTGACTATTCTGGTTACTTTAGCAATGTCTGTTATTTCACTTACGCATTTGTGTATGAACTATTTTGTATACGATTGTACGAATATTGTTGAAGACGTTTTGTTGTATTAATCCGTCACTTTGGATTGTGGACTATTCCGCTTCCAGCCTGTGATGTCATTCAGCTCATCTGTTCCTTTTAGGTTGCGTACTATTATAGGCTTTTAAGGGACACACTTCCTTTTCCCATTTGTGTGTTAGAACCCCCATGCATCTCACTTGACTCGCTGCAAGGTAACTCACTTTCTTCCGACAAAGTTATTCTACTTACCTCTGCACGCTATCGCAATTAAGGCACTAATGTACTACCCATTGCTGGGACTCCTACTCCAAACAAACTGAGGTCTAGTGATGCAGGAGCATTTTTCTCTCAAGCCAAAACAAACATATAACTCAAGCCTGGGTCTTGACATTTGTCCAAATGGAACTTGTCATTGTAAATATTTATTTTCCTATGTTTTAAGAGGTAGTTTAGAAAGAAATGGGTAAAGATCAGATGTAATCGAATTTGGACCATAGTGGTAGATTTAGAATGGGATTCTAGGAGTCTTGTTGAGTCATTTTAGGATCTGTAGAAATATTAGGAGATCTTGAAGATATTTTGGATCTAGGATAAGATTTTAGAAGTAATGTTTGGATCTGAACTAAATTGAGGTTCAGGAGTTTATTTGTAAATGAATTATAAGTCTCAAAGGCATATAGAGAGGAGATGAGCAATAAGTGTGTGAGAGCATGATGATATAGATAGGAGGCCAATTTAATGTAGAAAATCATGCCAAGTATTGTATATACAGATTGATTAATGAAATGAAGTTTTTTTCCATTGTCTCTGTGGATATTTAACTGTTGAATTCCAGTTTGTATGCCTATCTCGAATCACAATAGGCTGTCTGAGGATTTTCTGTTTTATTCTTTTTACGTTTTGAAGGGGATTCAACGAATGCATTGATGGCTTAAGCACAACGTTCACTGCTGAATGCGATGAAAGGGGAATCAAACCTGGAGAGGCGTCGACTAGTGCCATCGATTGTTTGAAGAAGGATTGGAACATTGTTTGCAGAGGTCATAGGGTCGGATTAGTCTCATAGGATTTGAATCTGTACTACGATTTGAATATACTCTCAGAATGTGTGGAGAGACAGAGTATAGACTGCAATGCGCCACGATCTGATTGTTAAAATCATTAAAGGGGAATAGTTGAAATGGAATCGCTCCACTATGAGCAAAGTTCTGGTAAGTTAAAAGAATATTGCGCTAGTTATTAATGTGAATAGTCGATTCAACAAGGGATTCCGTGCTAGAGACCATTCAATCAGGATCGGTGAAGAGTTTGCGATGGTGTTCTCGTAGACGGGCATTAAGGGTTGTCCTGGAAGGCCAGAGGGCAGATCCCAGATTCGTGATCCATCAGACAATGAAAATTGTGGTGGAATTTTTATATAATTAGAATCGAATGTTGAGCATGCAGTTGGATTGGACTGTTGTGTTTTTTTCTTAGGAATTCGTAGCTACTGTACAAATTGGAAGCGTGGTTGCATGTAGATGGAATAAGGATGGCCAATTCATCTATAGAGGTTGGCACACTTTTGTGGAGAAAATCGAATGTCTTGATTTTGATGGGCTAGTGAATTTTTACGATCAGAGACTTCTGTAATATTTTATGATGAAGAAATGGACTAATGAATTAGGTTTCCCAAAGGCCTGTAGGTTGCATTGTCCAATGAAATGTTGTGTTGGGAAACAGAGAAGCTAAAATGCGTTGGGAAATCCTGTAATTTAAATATTGATCGGATTCTGAAGGTATGGCATTTTTGGGTTTGCTGTACATTCCAATAGATGATAAATTAAATTTAATGTAGGGTTGTTGAGCCAGATAAATCAAGACTTAAACCACTGTCAATAAAACTATAGTGATTGTAGAATTTGATCCAAGATTTGCATCATTTGGTATCAGAGAAGGTTGTTGAGGCTCGTTGATGTAAGCTTGCTGATTTGCATGGGAATTTTACCTGAGAACAATCATCTGTGGATTTGAAGAGGCTTGAGTTGTGTTGAAAGAGATTTCAGATCCATTTATGTTGTAAAGGGTCACCTGGTGCGGGTTATGCTGGTTGCAGAGAGTTCTGTCTAGTACGGTGAATGGTGAGAGGGAGGCTTGTGTGCTACAAGAAAGACTAGATTAATGGATTCAATGCCATCATTACAATATTTTCCCTTGCCACTTATATTTTCTTCGCTTCGGCCCTGCCTGTGATAGCCTTTGGAGAGAAGCTCTAGAGAGAAACAAATGGAAGACTAAATGTTGTGCATATGCTTGCATCAACTGCAATTTGTGGAATCATTCATTCAATTTTTGGAAGAGAGTCCTTGTTAATTTTAGGAGTGGCAGAGCCTACTGTGTTGATGTACAAGTATATTTATGAGTTCGCTAGGAAGAGAACAGAGATTGGCCATAATCTCTTCTTAGCATGGACAGGTTGGGTATATGTGTGGACAGGGATTATGTTAATACTTATGGGGTTCGAAAATGCATGTGATCTGATAAACAGATTCACAAAAGTAGCGCGAGAGCTCTTTTGGAATGCTCATTTCCATGCTATTCATGAAGGACGCAATTAAGGGAGTCGTGGAAGAATTACGCATACTAGATGAGGAATAATTCTAGCAGTGCGTCTAATGATTTTATGTTAATTACAGGTGGCAACAACTGTATATTGAAAGAGTACGTAGTGGAAGCATTGTAGTTCAGAACCTGAGATATTTGTTGATATGACAGTGGATCATGGCTTATAAGCATGACACGAGAAGTTTGCAGAGAACAATCTAGCCAAGCAACAGATCGATTAAAGAGGTATGAAATTTTATTTAATGATTAGCAGCAACTGAATGGGTGAAAATTTTGGCACAAGACTACAACAGTAAGACTGTAGGAAGAACCTTTGGAAGTTCTTAGAGTGTAGTAGGACCTTATTCCAGCCAAGTCTTGGAATAGACATGAACAAAAGAATCTTTAAAAGAAGTGAGTACAACAACCAGAGAGGAGAGCAGGAGTGCTCAGTACAAATTTTGATAAAGAGAGGACTTGGAAACCAAGCAGAGGAGAAGCTTGGTGAGAGATCAACTCAGTAGGAAGTTGATTGGGTTCAGGTACAGAAGATCATACAGAGGAGGAACTTTACAACAAGGAAGCTGAGCTTTTCAAGCTGAGGTTGGAAAGAGAAAAGAAGCTTGAGGAGAAGGTAAGCTCAAAAGAAGGTTCTAGAAAGAATCTTTGAAGTTTCCAGCAGTCCAAGTCCAAAGGAGATGGCTTGGTGAGGTAATTATAGCAGGTTGGAATAGACTTGCTATTGCAGAGGTTTAGTGAACAAGGAAAAGTTCACATAGAAGAAAATATGACTATGGAAAGTCATGTGGAAGGCTCAGAAGAAGGATACAAGATGAAGAAGAAGGGTGCTAAAGAAATCTGCAGGAAACAAATGAGTCAAGAGGAGCTTGACAAGGAGATTGCTGAGTTAAAAGAACAACTCAATGTATTAAGGATGCTACTAGAGGAAAACCAAAGACAACGTTGGGTCTTGAGGAAAAAGACAGGGAAGTGGCCTAAGTTACAAAGAAGGCTACAATAGAGGCAAGTGAAGTGGCTGGTGGAAAAACTCAGAGAAGATGAGTTGGAAATGGAAGTTTCCATTTGTGAAGCAGAACAGGGTGAAGTTCTGGGTGAAGATGAAGAATGGAGATCAGTTAAAGATCTCATGAACTATTGGGATAGTTCAAGGCAGCATGAGGAAATGTGGACAAAGGTAGCAAAAAAGGCTATAAAGCCTTATATTTTTGAACCTAATAATTTTGATGTGTTTGCAGGCTTTGCAGAAGATGGGCAGTCTTTTGAAGCTGTCATAAAAATTGATGAAAGTCTGGATGAAAAGAAGGATGAAGAGTACCTCTCAGAAGATAAAAATTCTGAAGAAAAGTATGATGGAGGATGCCTCTTGAATGAGGAAACCATTGACTTGTTGCAGCAGAAAGAACTCATTGATGAATTGATATTTGGGGCTGTTACAAAATAGGGACAATTCCTTATGGAAGAAGGAGATGAAGTTCAGACTGAAGAGATGATATGTGAAACATCAGTTGAGGCTGTTGAGCCTTAAATTTTCAAAACTGACAATTGGTGTATAAATACAAGGATTATAAGTGCCAAAGAAGGACAATTATCAAACACTGTTACACAACATGGAGTTGATGAAGTATTGGTTTTTGAAAGCGTAAGGAGAGAACATAAACTTATTTCTATGGAGATAACTAAAACAGAATTGTCTATGGAAGACAATCAGATTGAAGAACAATCACTGAACAATAGTGACCATATAAAGGATGAAGCTGGAAATGAAGAGCATTGTGATAAAATGCTTGCTAAATGTGAAGAGGAGATTGAATTGCTGGAGAAGTTGCTAGAAGAATGTTGCAATAGAAAAGAAATGGTTACAACAGTACCTGATAGTAGAAGAGAGTCTCTAATAGTCATGGAGATAGAAGAATGTTTTAATTTACAAACCAATAGTTTGTTTGCAGGTATAGTGAATAGCATTAATGAGTATGATGTTGTGATCAAAGATATTGAACAGAGTTTGTTTGGAGATGAGATAAAAGTTCAGAAGCAACAAGAGGGTAAGGATGTAAGGGTGGTAGTAAGAA
Source organism: Pinus tabuliformis (assembly GCA_031772625.1). Lineage (NCBI taxonomy): Eukaryota > Viridiplantae > Streptophyta > Pinopsida > Pinales > Pinaceae > Pinus > Pinus tabuliformis. The sequence goes on from CM062814.1 coordinate 927,731,799, forward strand.
TCCAGCAACTCCAAAGTGAAGGTAACCAACAACAGGTTAAAGGTAAACTTGAAGAAGATAACAATTCTGAAATTTTTATAAAAGAAGAAGTTCAGTTACAAATGTATAGTATTTGTCAGTTGGAAGATGAACTGGATAAAGAAATTGACAGGCTATGGAAATTAATGGTGAAGAATTTCAAAGGAATGCACAACAAGAAAAATCTAACAATGAGTTTGTTAGACTTATTGACTGAGAAGAATTTTGTAGGAAAAGAAAAAGGAAAGCTGCATTATAAAGTGTGGAAACCTGGAGAAATGAAAAAGACAACAACAACAACAACAACAAAGAAGGAAGCATTAACGATAATGGCAATAATAAGGTACAATAGAGCTTATGAAAGGCTACATACAAAAGTTTGGGACCCTAGAGGTTTTCATTAGCATCTGAAATTACATGATCAGGAGATCATCAATGTTTTCTACTTTGGGAGTCTGATGCAGGAGCATTTTTCTCTTATGCCAAAATCAACATTTGTCCAAATTGGACTTGTCATTGTAAATATTTATTTTCCTATGTTTTAAGAAGTAGTTTAGAAATAAATGAATAAAGATCAGATGTAATCGAATTTGGACCATAGTGGTAAATTTAGAATGGGATTCTAGGAGTCTTGTTGAATCATTTTAGGATCTGTAGAAATCTTAGGAGATCTTGAAGATATTTTGGATCTAGGATAAGATTTTAGGAGTAATTTTTGGATCTGAACTAAATTGAGGTTATGGAGTTTTTTTGTATATGAATTATAAGTTTTGAAGGCATATAGAGAGGAGAGGAGAGGTAAGTGCGTGAGAGCATGATGATATAGATAGGAGGCCAATTTAATGTAGAAAATCAGGCCAATTATTGTATATACAGATTGATTAATGAAAGGAATTTTTTTTCCATTGTCTCTATGGATATTTAACTGTTGAATTCTAGTTTGTATGCCTATCTCGAATCACAATATGCTATCTGAGGATTTGTTTTTTTATTCTTTTTATGCTTTGAAGGGGATTCAACTAATGCATTGATGGTTTAAGCGCAAGGTTCACTACTGAACGCAATGAAAGGGGAATCAAGCCTAGAGAGAAGATGGATCGGTGATTGGCAAAAGCACCTTACAAGAAACCTGAGTGTAATTTCTGACGATTTTTCCATCCGAGTTGCAGAGGCGTCGACTAGTGCCATCGATTGTTTGAAGAAGGATTGGAACACTGCTTGCAGAGGTCATAGCGTTGGATCAGTCTCATAGGATTGGAAGTTGTACTACGATTTGAATCTACCCTCAGAATGTGTGGAGAGACAGAGTATAGACTGCAATGCGCCACGGTCTGACTGTTGAAATCATTAAAGGGGAACAATTGAAATGGAATCACTCCACTGTGAGCAAAATTCTGGTAAGTTAAAGGAATATTTCGCTAGTTATTAATGTGAATAGTCGATTCAACAAGGGATTCCGTGCTGGAGACCATTCGATTAGGACTGGAGAAGAGTTTGCGATGGCATTCTTGTAGATGGGCATTAAGGGTTGTGCTGGAAGGCCAGAGGGCAGATCCTAGATCCGTGATCCATCAGACAATGAAAATCATGGTGGAATTTTTATATATTTAGAATCGAATGTTGAACATGTTGTTGGATTGGACTGTTGTGTTTTTTTCTTAGGGAGTGTGGTTGCATGTAGATGGCATAAGAGGATGGTTAACGCATCTATAGAGGTTGGCATGCTTTTGTGGAGAAAATCGAATGTCTTGGTATTGATGGGCTAGTGAATTTTTACGATGAGAGACTTCTGTAATATTTTATGATGAAGAAATGGAATAATGAATTAGGTTTCCCAAAGGCCTGTAGGTTGCATTGTCCAATGAAATGCTGTGTTGGGAAACAGAGAAGTTGAAATGAGTTGGGAAATCCTGTAATTTAAATATTGATCGGATTATGAAGGTATGGCGTTTTTGTGTTTGCTATACATTCCAATAGACGATAAATTAAATTTAATGTAGGTTTGTTGAGCCAGAGCAGTCGAGATTTAAACTATTGTCAAGATAGCCGTAGTGATGGTAGAACTCGATCCTCTGCATCATCTAGTTGGGACTCCTTACTAGGGATATCCCCTGACATGTTGGCGGGTCCAGCACTGTCAATATTTCTGGTGCTAGAAGATGGGACAAATGACAAGCCGAGTCCTTAAAGTTTGTTCTGAATCTCTGCACATCATTCATGACTTACATTACAATCATACCTTCAACATATTTTTATCATGTAGATGATTTTGAAGTGTTGGAGGATGTTATTGATGAGATGTCATGACTCAAGTTTGATGGTGAAGGCAGAGCAACCCTGCTAAGGAACGAAGTTACCTTTATAGGCTTTTGTCACATGAACGAAGTCCCCTCAGACAACATTTCCTATGGGATGTTCGCTTACACGTTCAAAAGGAACGTCAAGCAATGGTGTCGCACATTAGTTGCAACCTCCATTCACTCTTATGATCATATGCTTGATGAGTTATTCCATTCTTTCTATCATTAAGACGATCAAGCACTCAATTTTTTTTTTTGAAATTAGGGAAAGCACCTGATGAATCTCTTTGGAAATTTTGGGAGTGCTTCCAAAATCTTGCTTCTAAAATCCCTGAAGATGAAATTGATTGGAAATTTCTCGATGAAAGGCTTAAGTATCTTCTTCACATATATGAAAATCCGCACGTGTTAGAATCATTCGAACCCCTCCCAACATAACTCGGTGTTAGAGTTGCCAAATCTAAGACGGGCATGGTCGCTGTCACAGGTGACCCGTCGTCCGCTCCTCATCAAACATCTCTAGCTTCGCAAGACAAGGTGGGATAAGTTGTGAACCCATCCGTTGAACCATCACATACTCCCACTCCACCCGCTCTGGATATCTACGCAGATTTGGACTACAAGCCAATCAGTTTTCACGTGAACTTGATTTCTAAACGTCCATCCTCTTGTTTTGGTGTCTTGTGTTCATCCATTCCGAACTCTGCATGTGATTTTTCACGAGGATCAAGTTGTCGACAGAGTTGAGGTTAAGATGCCAACTTACATTATCATCTTTGATGAGTATGTGTGGGAATCTGAAGAAGAACTTGCAGTGAAGGATGACCTCCTTCTGTCTGCATGTTATCTGCTCTATCGTGACATCTTCTGTGATCCGACGATTTCTAATTTGTCTTGTGAAAATTCATTCCGGATGTTTCTATTTTTGATAATTCACGGGACACATGGGATGTCACTCCATCATTTGATTGCGGAGAGGACAAATATTTCCTTTTGAATCCACTCAATCTGTCATCTTTCATTTCCAGAAATTCAGAGGGTGAAAATTTTTGTTTCTCATCAACCCCTTTGTATGATTCGTCAGATCATGAGGATGTCGATGTGCATCTCGAATTTTCTAATCATGGCTGTCATAACCTCTTCACTCCTTTATTTGATCATGATGTTGATTCACTCGTTGTTTATCTTTCCAAGCCACCGGTCTTTGATGATCTACCCGTCGATGAAGTGGAAACCCCACAAGCTGTCGAGGCACTTGATCCCAAGCTGATGGTTATGTTAGGTCCTCGCTGTCTTGAGGACAGTTCCACTTCTGATCAAAAATATGTTGAAACACCCTAGGCTCCTCATTGCTCTCTTGTTTGCATTGAAGATCAATTTGATCCACATGTTTCACACCCTCCACTAGAATCACACGATCCTATCGCTCATGCATTGGAGGAGTCATACGTAGCAAGTCATGTTGCGAAGCCGATGTTTTCTTCTTTCTTCATGTTTTCTCATTTGCAAAGATCAAAAGAGTGTGCATGTTCGTTGTCTGCACGCAATGTGCTATCACACCATGGTACGTCCATAGAGTGTTTGTCTTGCACTTTTACTCTTTTCTTTTCTGTGGACACATTCAAAATTTGAGCGTGTTGGTTTTCATTATTTTATCTTTCTTGCATGTTGGTTTACCTGAACATATTTCTTGTCAACCATTCCTTCACCAGAATGGGCCAACCAATGCAACGATGGCTTCATTAGAAATATCACTTCACGTGAGTAGGCCCATGCACTGTTTAGTTTAGGAGTAGGAGTAGTGTTTGATTTCTTGTTTGATTTTCTTTCATCTTTTTCTTTGCTTACATTTTGGATTTTTTTTTACTTATGTCCTTTACTTGTTTTGTGTGTTTTTTCGCACTCGTAGGTTTAGCTTCACATGAAACCATGTTTGGATCATGAGACAAGCAGGGTGAAGTACAAGAGGACTTATACAACTATCAACATTTGGTTATCTGTCTATTCCCTTTTTTTATGAAGAGCTTGCATTCTTCAATCAATGATACCCTGATGGAAAATATGTTTTGTTCAGAGCGAGTCTTGGTGAAAACACAACACTTGCACTTTTGACTAGTACTGCCTACTCTAATCGGTTTTTCTATATTCGATTAACCCTCGTCAACTCATTCAAGTAGAGTAAGGTGAGGGGGAAAACTTAACAAGTATGTCAGAGGTAGATATAACATACTTCTCTGAAGGGACAACCTCTTTAGATCTCAATAAGTCGGGATCCCTCTTCTGCCTCATGAAAAAAATAAGTTCATATGCACAGTTCTTTGAAATAAAAAAATAGAAAATAATAATAAATAAAGGCGAAAGAAGAGAAAGGCTTCCTGCGCAAAGAGGTGAAGAAAGTAACTCCATCGGGGTACTGCCCAGGCTCACTGGAAATGGAGCAATGCTTGTGTTCCTGAAGTGACTCCACTGGGGTACTGTCTAGGCTTGCTGGCGGTGGAGAAACACTAGAGATGAAACTTAAACTTTGACAACCTACATTACTTGTGCATCAATATACCCCTCATCCCCAATCGAAACAACTTAGTTGACTTGGCTTGGTATGTGTGCTGACCGACAAATAGAATGGTAGGGACTATATCTTTAGCTCAACCTAGTGAAGAAGTCATGACGATCAAAGAATTGAACAATACCTCCGGAGGAGTTAGACTTGCTTTACATGAGACAAAGTCCATATAGAGAACTGGAGTTCTACTAGTGTGTCGCCAATGTTGTAGAGGCTACAACCACCCTCCAAAATTTTGCCTTCGCTTTGTTTTGGAGCCTCCTTCCTTAAATATTAGCATATTTTCTTGCGCTACCCAGGTACTTGTGTTTTCATTGAGTTTTATCTTTTGCTTTATAACTTGTGTTTTCTTACTTGATTTGCTATCTAACCACAAGCTAGCCTCGTGACTTGGTTGAAACTGGTTCTTGCGCTCCCTTGGAAATCTGAGTTGTCCTAGAGGGAAGCCCGCCTTGCTATTAGGAATTGCGTAGTGCAACCAGTAGTGAGCTTCAGCTCTAGAATTGCGTAGACCCAGCTGGGAAATTGCATAGAGAAGTCTAAGCCAGCAAGTGAGCCTTCAAGTCTAGAATTTCCAGAGCTAACTAACAACCAACCTTTAGTCTAGGAATTGTGCAAGACAAACCCACAGTGATAAATCAAGTCCAGAATCGCGTAGAGCCAGCTGACAGCCTACCTTCAGTTGGGAAATTATGTAGAGCTTAAGAGGCAACCTAGAGCCATTCAACCCAAAAATTGCGTAGAGCCATATTGTTCTCAGAAACTGTCAGTGCATGAATCAGAGAGTTTCCCGGTCCTCCCCAGAACTGTGCAATCTTTCCGGGAAGTGCTTGACAATTTTTTCGAAAAGAAAGAAGGTAAGAGGAAAAGCATCCTTGGGAACTAGGGAATCTATTATTAGCTTCCCGAAGGTGACACATTTCCATTTTTAGAATTTTTTGCTAAGTGTTGCTGTTGTTTTTTATCTCAAGCATATGCATCATGAACTCCATTTTCTCAAACCTATGTAATGGATGCCTCTAGAGATCACTTATGCATTCAATCATCAAGCTCTAGCTTCCCTAGGATATCAAGGAGCCTTCGGAGCATTGTCATTGCTTTTCAGGGTGAGTTTTGCTTTTATTGATTTTTGCTGCTTTTTCAGCGGCTTTTGTTTGTTTAGCTTGTGAGAGTGTTGTTTCTCTCATTTTGTTGAATGACCTCTAGTGTTTTAACTTGTTTTAGCTTGTATAAGTGTTGTTTCAAGTTATACATTGCCCTCCCCAAGCCGCATAAGTTTTCCCAATTTTTCACCAATAGTCGCCGATGTGGTGACTCCCTTCGCATGCTTCGTGTTCCTTCAGTTTGATCCATTGTTGCACTTATCTTACATTCATACATATACACTTAGTCATATCTCCTTCAAATCTTCCTGTTTGCACACTCCCCATGGATAGATCTGGGCTCCCCTTGCCTGGGTCTCACATTCACTTGCATGCACTGCACAATCTGGCAGCGGAAGGCCTCTGCGTTGGCTTCTGGAATTGTGAAAAGGCTATCATGGGCTAGCTCCAACTGCGCACTGGACAGTTCTAGGAGCCAGTCTCCTAGCTTGGTCACTTAGACAATGCAATGTGTAGTCTCTCTTAGGCCCTCTCCTAGACTGAACTGCACATTGTGTAGTTCCAGTCAACAAGCTTCCGTACTTACTATCAGGACTATGTAGTGCGTAGTTCCCATAGTCAATCAATCACCCATTCTCAGTCAAACTGCGCATTTCCTCTCATCAGATGCCCTGGCTGTTGCTTGATCATGCTGTAAAGTTAGATTTGTAAGAGATAATGTTTGCTTTCCATGAGTGTCTGTTTTGTCCCACATGTACCACACTTGTGAAGCGCTTCTCTCCAGTAGTAATTGTACCATGGCACCAAAGGGAGATGCTTCAAGAGCAACTATTGAAAGCAGTATCAGGGAAGCGGTTGAGCAAGCACCAGTTTACTTACCAATATATGAAGATGCCCAAATGTTTACATAAAAGGAATCAACACTAACATGGTATCAAAACCAACAACAATGGCAAAAGGCCACAAGCTAGTACAGGATTAAGGAAAGATGAAATTGCTGACATAACAGAGGGAGGACAAAGTTGTAGAGAGAAAGTGCATTCAGTATTCATGTAGGAATCTTTGACAGTAGAAGAAAAAGGAAGCACACCATACAGACAACAAAGCAGAGGGAGAGAAAAGAGCAGAGCTTGCAGGTAGCAGAATTGAGATCACAACAAGTAGAATGAGAGTCGAAGGAAGAACAAGAGTTGAGAAGCAGAAATAGGAAGAAGAACAAAGGCAAGGTGCAATGACAGAGAAACTACACTAATACAGGTTGATGAGATGGAACAATCAACAGCTAAAGAAGAGAGTGAATAGGTGCAGGTTCTCTCACTAGAGCTAAGCACAAGAACCAAATCCGGCTAGAGGTCGATAGGTACATTGAGTAGTTGATGCACAAGGCAATGAGTGATGACTTGCAACTGAGTACAGAAAACATGCAGAAATATGTTGGTGGTCCAACAACACTCAGAACAATGTTGCACAGGTTTCAAGATGACACAGACATAGGTTCCAGGAACACATGCCTGGATGCCATGGAGGCAATAGTTCACTTTCAACAAGACAACATCAAGACATCACAACATAGTACCAAGCTTGGCATCAGTACATGACCAAGTAGCATCAAGTGGAGGTTGCCAAGTTGGTCTTTTCCCACACTCTGGGGTCATAATGTTTTTTCTTGTTAGGCTGTCTCTAGCCTATTTTGTCCCACATGGGTATATGTGGAAATTGTATATTATTGTAAATATGTTGTAAGTGAAATTCCAAGTGTCATTAGTGGAATGTGAATAGTCACTATGTAATGTAAAGAGTCATGAGGGTAGATGAAGAGTCACAAAGGGGAATGTCAAGGGTCACCCCACCCTTTGCTATAAATATAACCTCATAACTCATAGAACAGGCTTTTGGGAGCCAAGATTTTGGCTAGGCATTTCTTAGAGAAGGCTTGGAGAGTATTGTGACAAGCCTTGTCTTCTCCACATTGTAGAGCGAGTACATCTCTTTGGAGGAGTAGGCGGTGTTGACTGTAATGTTCCACTATTGGGGCTAGTGACTATCAATGATGTATGTATGGATTGAACTTTCACTTAATAATATAACTGAGCCAACATGTTTTCATGTAAATGTTGTTATTATAGTTCGATTATTTTGGTTACTTTAGCAATGTGTGTTATTTCACTTATGCATTTGTTTACGAACTATTTTGTATACGATTGTACGAATCTTGTTGAAGACATGTTGTTGTATTAACCCGTCACTTTGGATTGTGAACTATTCTGCTTCCAACCTGTGATTTCATTCAACTCGTGTGTTCCTTTTAGGCTATGTACTATTACATGATTCTAAGGGACACACTTCATTTTCCCGTCTGTGTGCTAGAACCAACATGCATCTCACTTGACTTGTTGCAAGGTAACACACTTGCTTTCAACAAAGTTATCATACTCACCTATGCGTGCTACTAATCAAGGCACTACTATACTACCCACTGCTAGGACTCCTACTCTAAATGGTCTACGGTCTAGTTGGGACTTCTTACTGGGGAGATCCCTAGACATGTTGGTGGGTCCAGCACCGTCAACACCAGGTAGTTTAGAGACACTTATTTGAGAGCATAAAGGAACCTTATTATGCTCCATGGAATAAGGCCCCATTTCTTCATTGACTAGCACTAATATTTTTAATAGTAGAGTGTAAGCATAGAAATCAAACTCCCTTTAAAATTGCACAATTTGCAAAGCTAAGACACCTTGAAAATTGATTCCATAACACCAACCTTAAGAGGAGACTAAGCAAGACTACAGTTAGTGTGGAAAGTAAGGAAAATGGAATGAGTCAAAATTCTAAACATTAAAGGAATTCGATAGAAATGTATGGAATTGGATTAAAAGTAGCATGATAAAATGCCCCCCTTGATACATCTTCCACTTGTATATTGAAGTGCATGAAAGTGGACATTTCCTTCTTACACCTATAGTGGACATTGTATTCTTTAGAATTTATCTCTACTTCAAATAACATTACAACTGTTTTTTCAGCCAAAAAGTTATCACTCATCTAAGAAAATCAAATTTCATAGATTGAAGTTCCATAGTTGGGATCCTGTATTTTGCAGGGAGGAAAGAATATGCTGGCCTCATGGTTCATGGGAAATTGATAGCAAAAATCCATTAGTGAGTTGTCATGTATACAATAGAATCTAAGAAAAATTTGTTAATCCAAGCATAAATAAAAATAATTTTTCTCATAAGATGTTGGTTCACTAGTGATAATGACAGGGTATTGATCCATATACCAGGGTTGCACTCTTATGGTGTCTTGGCCCACCCAAGAATGGGTTTCAAAGGGAGGACCAAGGGTGGTTTTGGTGGAATACATACCCTCATAACTGACTCCTAAACCGTAAGAAATCCAATCTATGGGAGAGGCAAGAAACCTAGAACATTGAACCAAGGATTGTTTTGCACAAATCCATTCATATATCAAGGTAAGGTAAATTTGGTTAGAATTATATTTAGAATAATTTTGTATTAAAATGGATTCTTAAGCATTATCCTGGAAGCCCTGGATGAGACGATATTGTCCAACTCTTGCGGGTTGGTCTATTATTTCATTGGATTTTGGTACTGGCTTATGGATGTTCATAAGTGAATCTCATAGGTCTTGAAACTCTTTTACGTGGAAGATTATATTTATCCTTGTTCTCACATGATCCTTATAGTGGAATTTGAATCTTCTAAGGAAAATACAATAGAAACTCTTTCACGTGGAAGATTATATTTATCCTTGTGCTCACATGATCTTCATAGTGGAATTTGACTCTTCTAAGGAAAATACAATACCCTTCATTGAGGGCCTTGATTTGCAAGACACACAAGCTTATGCATCAAACCTTGGTCCCCACTTTTTTACTCCTCTTCTGACATGTTAACTTTAGTGACAATGTGGTTTGGGCTCCCCAATCCGTGTCTGCATTTTTGGGGATTTGAGTCCTTGGCCTCCATTGAAAATACACTGGGCAAGTTCCATTTCTTCTCCTTAGAAACCAACAACAGACATAGATGTCCATGCATATGGGATCTGAGATCTAGTAAAACATGTTAAGAAAGGGTATTTTCTTAGTTTCATTTTGTTGTATGTCACCCAACAGATATAGCTTAGTTTCATCTTGCTCTATATTTCCCAACGGGTATAGCTTAGTTTTATCTTACTGTAAAAAGAACCATTTCTTATATTTCTATAAAAAGTAGATATGTTATAGTTAAAAAAATAAGTATTTATGCATTTGTTTTAAGGGTATTTTGTTTACAGACATCCAAATGCCAATATGACGCATTCTGATGGACATTGGTTTTATAATTTCAACCCTAGTTCAAATGGTGCACAAGAAATTTACATTGGTATTTGAATACCAAAATTATTAATTTAATCCAGAAAAAGAAATTCAAGAAATAAGAATAAACCTGGTGGTCTCCATGGCACAACATCTACCCCATAGATGAGGATCCTATACACAACTAAATGTATCCAAACCATGGGGCCTCCTAAAGCTAGGATGCACACACAATTCACTTTAGAAGACTCGAACTGTTGGCCTCAATCAAAGACTATCAAACCTGACCCAGACCCCTTTCAATGGATTTACACTCATCCTTCAACTACCCGACTAGATCTTGTAACTGTTCAATTGTGCATAAACCGGACAGTGTAGTGTAATCCATAACTTTTAGGTCCCAAAAAATAGGGAAGTTATTTGCAATCCTTGTCTTTTGACACAGATACGTAGTAATCGAGTCTCCGATTGATGCCTATAAGAAGCACCAAGGAAGAATGGTTAGAAGTTCGAGACAAAAAATTTCATACTTCCTACTTGTTTTCCAGGAATAAGTCACCGAGAGGCTTCGACACGGGGTTCGACAAGGCACAACTTTGTGTGAGATATAATAGGAATTGGTGGGAAGATAGGTCTCTGCAGGTGAGGTTTTTTCAATGACGTTAACCGAGATTTCATGGAATGGGGGGAAGATAAATCAAGTTCTTATGTTTTGTGTTGGAGTACTACTGAAAGAGCGACTCTATCCACAACTCTCAATTTTTGTAGAGTTACTCTAAAATTTCCATCGCCATCACCATTGGAAGAGAATGGTTTGAGGGTGTTTGGGACATCTTCTATAATCTCCATGGCTCTCCACCATACATTATCATGCCATTTCTCAATGTGGGTATATAATGGCCATTTCCACACCCCTTTTTAACCACTGTTGCTCTTTTTTCAAGTTGGATAGAGTTTCCAAGCCCTCTCATAGAGCACATAATTATTAAGGGAGTTTAAGTAGTCAACTATATTCATTATAAAATTAATTAATTATGGTTTTAAAAGTGTAATATTTAATTATTGTTTTAAAAGTGTAATATAGTTTATTATATAGTATAAATATGTCAATTTACTAGACTTGAATTTGGATGGGGAGGTGTTGTGGTAAAAAGACAAGCCCCCTATTATTCAATTAATTCTCATTATGGGGACCCTTTGATTGAATGGTTAGTCATATTACTATTTGATTTTGATTATTTAGATGGCTTCAATGAGTTCAATCTGTTCCTATCTTCCTATCATAACTTGTTTGATCTCATTTGGACATTTGGTTTGCAAATAATACCTAATTGAAGATTGGATGCTTTTCACTACTTTGGCCTTATATTATGTATTTTGCCTTTTATTTTATAAATTTGTCTCTTTGTAAAAAATTATCTTTTTGGAAATTTTTATATTGGTAAATATATTTTATTTTATTTTGTATCATGCATTCCATAACCCTCGAGATCAAGCCTTTTATTATGTGATGACTTATTGTTTAAAATCGGATTTAAACCTTTCACATTTAAAAAAGTGGTCATAGCCGAAGGCTTAAAACAAGTGGCACATATATATATTGATATAGTATTTGAGCTATATTAAAAATATTCAAAGTCTGAACTCATATATATATGACTTATGGCATATATTAAAAGTTAATCAAAATCTAAAGTCCCACCATATTATAAGATATCCAACAGGAGGACCCAACTACCACATCATTCTTCCCGTTCCCATCACGGTCAACACTTATCAGATATTTTCAACTTAGCAAACTTTTAAAAATGAAGATACAACTCTCCCTTCGATCTTCAATATGACGATACATCTTGCCTCTTCGACTTCCTTTATTCATATCCCTCCCATCTCCGACTTCCAATATCTGCAAGGCTCCAATATGTCAGACCCGATATGTGTATTAACGATGGTCTAATTTGAATATCGTGTCCTCCTATATATCAAAACTTTTAAATGGTAACAATTATAAAACCCTCAATATCAAATCTTCGATACAATACCTCTGATATTTGCCAAGCTCCGATATGTCAAACCCGATATGGTATTAATTATGGTCTGTAAAGATATCATGTCCACTCCATATCAGAGCTTCCCAATGTTGACGTATTAGCGTTTTTTGTTTGTGCACATTATAAAAAGCTCTGATGGGCTTACCTCTGATACCACTTAGCTCTTGCCATGTGTCACTCCTGCTTTGACCACTATTATTATTATAAATAAAATGCCACTTAATTAATTTAAAAAGGGTCTCATGGCATAAATGAATTTTTATATGTATTATAGCGTTTTTATTTGTTTTCGCCATTTTAATAAAATCCTTTATTTGCAACTGATTTTATTATCTGTTATAGCAGAGAGGCTTCCATGGTTGACGATGGAAAATAGATCCAATCAATATTCTCGAAGGAACCCCACCAAGTGGCATAACAATGGATAAGAATAGATAGAGGTGGTTGAAACAATGAGGCTAAGATTGGACTTCATCGTGAAAAGTGCAATTCTATCCTGTTAGAAGCAAACCAAACTCATCAACACATACCAAATAGGGCGATTTTTCTCAACTGATACAATATGTATTTGGCCTGCGATCTAACAAAAGCAAAACCACCATATTCATTTTACTTTTATTGCTCCGACTGTTGAGAGATAAGGGGAGTCTGTTATATTTTCCATTATGTATAAATACCCATCTCTAAGATAGAAGAAGGGGATTCGAATCCGAGAGAAAAGAGGCAGAGTAATACTAGATCTTACAACCTGTTTGTATAGAAGGAGTTGAGACTCATTTTCACTATTGTAGTGAGATGAGATCCATTTGTGCAAATAGGGAATCAATTTAGATACACCAGAGGAACCGCACTATTGTATTTCTCTGATGTTTTATGTAATTGATTCATTTTTTATAATAAGATTTATTTATGTAATTAGATGTACAACATTATTGCTTGCTCTATTATTATAAATAAATTCTTTAGATTTCAATTCATTTTTGGAGTATGACTATGTATGTGGTTTTCATCACTACTATTGAGTGTTTACTGAAATTCTCATTTAAAAATCTGGTCAAGCTATCTTACAGGTTTAATTAGAAATGAGATTCGAAACTGGAACTTGTATAAGGACAAACATTTATCTTCTTGAGCTGCTAGCTATCTAACATTTTAATCTTATAGATGTCCTGCTTTCTACATGTCATGTATTCAAACTATTTCAATATTGTGGCATGAACCTTTTTGTCCTTATGCATACGTTTTATTAGGAATTGGAGATGTTTGATGTTGGATATCTGTTAACAATTTAATGGGAATTTATTTGTATACATTTTCTCGAACAAGGATTAGATCTTGGAACTATTTCCCTAATATATTTCCTATATCTTACTCCAATTTCAACATACTTCTTCTTATTTTCCTATCCTTTTAGCTTTCTTTTGATTGACAGAAGGACTAATACTTCCTTCAATCGAGATAGGTCTAGGATTAGATGCATCTTAGATTATAATTTGCATTTAGTTCTACTTTCTGCATCCTAGAAGTCCCCTCATAAAGGGAAAGTATTTAGAGTGGTTTGGATGGGCCATAAAATCATCTTAATGATCACTTTCTTGCCTGATCAGCGAGAAGAGTCGATCTGATGTCTCTTCTCTATTGGTATGTGAAAGTCATGCTTTAAGCTAGTAGAGATAGAGAGAGGGTAACTGGACCCAATTGAACCAGTCAGAATCACTATTTCAATGGAAAAGGAACTGTTTTAAGTGCTTGACCGGGTGGTCTCCCTTAAAGTGTTGAAAGGTCATTTTCACTGATCAAAAGGAGGATAACAACATTAGGATGATGGGAGGATAAAAAGTATTCTACCCATTATTACGATGATGGAGGATAATATTAATGTTGTAAATATTCATTCAAGAAAGCTGTATAAGTTTTTAGAATTTTTTTATATTAAGATGGTACTAAGAGGCTTTTTATCCAATGCTTTAGTGATATGAAAAAATGGAGGGGTGGAAAAGGGCATAGGATTTTTTTATGATCTCAACGGAATAATAATATAAACATATATGTTATCTCTAGAAAAAATAACATATGTATCACATTTTGAGATGGTATACTAAATCTGCTTCACATGTATGATGTGATATTCTAATATGTGCAACATCTAATGTTCGAACAATATCAAAATCCACATAGGATTCAAAACAATTTCATAAGAGTCTAGTACTACTATGTTCATAATGTACATTCAAACTAGATAAACAACTTGATATATTCCAAGTTCAAAACCAGTATCCTAAGTTCAATGGATATGACCTTGATAATAAAAAATGTAGATATGCATGAAAAGTTAAGTCTTCAACTAACTCTACTAATTAACCAACACTTCTCCTTGCAGGTATTCTTCATAATTTTTTTGACATACTTGTAAGCCCACTCCCATTTTGGATAATATGTTAGCCTTTGAATTTAATTCCTTGTGAATGTGATCAAAGGATATAACCCTAACGATTCTAATCAACTCCATAACTCTAATCATCCATTGATGTAGTAAAGAAGTGTTTAAGGAAGTATAACATTTCAGCCAATCTATAACAACCTTTGAATCCCTTATCACTTGTAAGTTTAGATTTTTGAAATGAAACAATTAAAAAGATTAACATAAATGAATGATTCGTATTATTATAGTACTTGTTAGTAGTCATATTTTTTCTCCTATACAATGTTAATCATTCACGTTAGTCATTTTTAGTTGTATTCCTTATTAGCTAGTCGTTCATTTTAACATGAGACTAAATTAGTCGCTTATGTTAGTCGTTTTTAGTTGGGTCACTTCAAATTGCTTATTTTTGGTAGTATTTCACTTGAAAAAATTACGGTGACTAACTTTTTTACTTTAACACCCTCCTCCCACATTTACCCAAGTAACCTACCAAATGGGGTAAACTTGTGATGAGAAGTTACTATGATATGATTCAACACCCTATGTGTCAGTTAAGGAAGTGGAATTGGCTGAACACATCACACAAACCTTCCACATCAACAACAAAACCTCTAAGATCCATCCCAACCACTCAAGTAACCAAATCTTGAGGCCAACTGAAGTTTTAGTGCATCAAACCCTTGGAAGCTCCCTTGATATGGATTAGGGTGCGTCTAGGAGGCTCCAGACACTCCCATAGCAAGGGAAAGCGAGCGTCCGAGTACATTTTTCCCTAGTGCTATGTCTACGACTCCAGGATTTGTGCCACTTTTTCAGGCTCGGAGCCCATGTCACTGCCCATAACTCAATGATAGCTTCAAAAATGAAATTTCAAAGCAGAATAAAGATGCATTTGCAAAAATATCGACAAGGACTAGACTGGACCCCTACTAGCCATGACAGGGATTTCGTGAAACATGTCACAAACATGAAAGATACAAGTATTAACAATGGAATCGAACATAGGGGTCTCATAATTCTATGAGAATCACTAAGAAGCATTGATGCCTCAACGCATTAACTGCAATTTCATCTATTGGGCCATAAATACATTATTCATTCATTTACAAGTAAAAACATGATGAGAGCCATACATAGCCACTTTCATAATACATGTTCATAACCAACATAATAATAACAGAAATACCAAGGAAAAAAAACCATATAATCCACATATAAAGCAGTATAATACTCATGAATTAACAAGGAGAAATAACCTCATATTAATTATGCAAAGGAAAACCAGCTTTGGGACTTCCACAAACCACCTGACCATAGACATGGTTGATCCAAATATCTCTTCATTCAGTCACCCTCATGCCATATTCCAAGCATGAATGTGGGATCTCATGGAACAATCCATCAAAATTTAACCAGGGCTCCCAAAGGCCAAACCACCTCAACCCATCAAATAGTGATTCCACCTCATGGTTGGACATCTAAAACCATCACCAGATTGGTCTCTACCCAAGTCTTCCAGGGCTCTAGAGTGTTTGTTCCAACTAAGGCTTTTAGGACTAGTAACTCAACCCACAACTGTTGTTGGGTTTCTAGAGTGTTTGTCCAACCAAGGCTTCTAGGACTAGTAACTCAACCCAAGCTATTACAGGGCTTCCAGAGCATTTGTCCAACTAGGGATTCCAGGAACTAGTAACTCAACCCAAGCTAAAGGAAACAAGAGAACCAACAACAAAAACAAAGAAATTAACCCACAACACCATGGCTATGTCAGAAATGGAAAGGCTAGGAAAGTCCATTATAAATCTAGGCAATCCTCCATGCTAATGACATATCATGACCAATAAACCACATCAATATGCCATGCATGCAAAAACTAAGGAGGAAAACATACATGAAACTCAGTACCTGCAAGCAAAATCCATTGTAGCTGTTGATCCTGATGTCCTCTTGCACTTTCATGTTTTTCCTTTGCCTTCTTGCTCCAAAACTCCAAGTATGCCACACTCCATCAAGAGTGCTCCAAGAAAACTGTAAGTGTCCAAGAGTATGAGAGAGAGAGAGAGAATAGAGAGAGAGCTCCAAAATTGAACGCACAAAAGTCTGTGAATTGAACCTCAGCATTGAGAAATGGAAACAAGAAATTCCAGTTTAATTTTTCCTTGAATTAAACTGAGAATTAAAATCAAATTCTATTCTCATAACAACTTGTAAATAGTTAATTAAGTTTAATTAACTTAATTATCTTAGGAATTTCGAGTTGGAATATTTCTGAAGTCATGTATATGTTCTGCCTAAGTTTTAGGGGTCCAATATGAGTTTAAATTGAGTTGGAAATTAGATCACTCAGTTTACTGAGTTAAGTTAAGTTAAATTAGTTCCAAACTATTTGTGGAACTAATAGAGAGTTCGCAGTCAGTTGGTGCATTAGTGCATCCACAAGTGTCACTCTAGTTAACTGAAGATGACCTCATCAGAAACTCATGCATGTCGATTCAAAGAAAGACCTAGTTCAGACTAGAGTGCAAGGATAGTGTACTATCAGTTGTATTATTTACTGGAGTGTAAATATCATGCATGCATCAGAGATTGATCCTATGTTTGGATTGTGTAGTTTTGAAAGCATGAATTAACTTTAAATATGGGCTATTCTTCCTATGAATTACGCAAGAGATTAGGGGCTTGGAGAGTTGTAGAATTGGTTAAGTGTTGCCCAAGAGCTTGCTTGTGAGCTGAGAGAGTTGAGCATACTTGTGCGGAATTATTCTAGTGAGAACAAGCTTTGTACCTTCACTCATATTTCTGATTATTGAAATACATATAGCGGGGGTTTGAGCAGTGGCTTTCCCAGATACATCTTGTGTTATGTGCCATTTATTTATCTTCTTCTTGTTCATATTGTTTTCATCGATCTATTGGTTTCTGCTAGTTGAAAGTAGAAGTAGATTCTTGTCCCGTGCTTTAGTCATTGCATGAGCTTGTGAATCTGCATGATTTTCTACACTCAGAAGACTTTTTATTAATGAGGCCTCTATTTTCTTCATTTCCATTATTTTCCCTCATTTTCCTCCTCACATGCAATCTGTGACCTTTCACCCCACTTTCTCCTAATTTCCATTATTTCCATAAATAAATGTGCCAAAATGCTATTTTTCCTTTCCAAAGCCTTTGCCATTTCCCTTGCCAATTTCATTAGCTATTAATCAATCACCAGTGCTCCCCATCGCTATGATTTTCCCCAATATTTAGCTTGGAATACGTGTCCCATGACCTTGGTAAATATTTTTCCTTTATTAACTTTTACATGGATTTTTGACCAGGGTTGTTACATTTAGTCACCTAGTCACTCATTTCTCATTTTATAGTAGTGAATCTTCAAGACTGGAGAGTTTGTAAGCAAATTATTCCACTTATCAAAACTATATGCACACTCCTCAGTCCATTCAAACTTCTTTCCTTTTCTCTGTAATGATGTAATAGGATAGACAATCCATGATAATAATCTGCTAACCCCATGAATGATCTGACCTTAGCCACATTCCTAAGAGTTGGCCACTCCATGATAGCTCTAGTATTTTTTGGGTCCACTTTTATACCTTCCTTGGAAGCAACATGTCCCAAGTCGTGAACTTCAGTCTAAAATAAACTGCACTTGTGAAGCTTGGCATACAATTGATGCTCTCTTAATGATCTCAATGTTGCTGCTAGGTGCTCTGCATGCTATTCCTCATTCTTAGAATATATTAATATATCTTCATTGAACACTATCACAAACTTGTTTAGATAAGGGTTCAACACATTTCTCATCAAGCGTATGAAAGTAGATAGAGAATTAGTAAGACAGAAAGGAACCACCACAAAATCATAATTCCCATACCTAGTACATAATGCAGTGTCGTAGATATATTATTCTTTGACGCACACCTGATGATATCTTGATCTCAAGTCAACCTTTAAGAACACTGCTTCTCACTTCAACTGATCAAATATGTTTGTGACAAAGGATACTTGTTCTTGATAGTCACCTTGTTCAACTGCTTGTAATCAATGCATAACCTAAGAGTAACATCCTTCTTCTTCACAAAAGATACTAGTGCACCCCAAGCCGACAAACTTGACCTAATTTATCCTTTATCAAGAATTTACTTAAGCTGCAACTTCATTTCCAAAAACTCTGGAGTGCTCATCCCGTAAGGTGACTTTGATGCTGATGTTGCTTATGCTACCAACTCAATAGAGAAATCCACTTCCCTATGTGGTGGTAACTTTGAAATCTCTACTAGGAATACATCTTGAAACTACTGCAAAATTAGATACCTCTGCAGAACTTCATCGTCCTCAACATCCTTCCCTTTGTCACTGGAAACATGGATTTCAAATAATGCACACACTTTCCTACAACTGCGCTTAGCCTGCATATTTGTAAGCATTCTCATTGATGTAGGCTTCTTCTTTCCCTACACGATTATTTTCTCTCCATCAGCATCCAAGCACTCAATAGCCTTATTATAAAAATCTACCTTAGTTCTGTGAGTAAAAAACCAATACATACCTAAATAATATCATAGGAACCCAATGGAAGCACATTTAGATGTGTTGATATAGGCATACCATTTAAATCAAATGCACAAGCTCTCACCTGATGATGAACTCTTTCTTGGTCCTTGTAGTCAACTCCACAACCAAGACTCTACATGCACTTATTTTTTCAAGGCACACTTATCCACAAGGTTAGGACTAACATAACTATGATATATCCAAGATCAATTAAAATTTAAACAACTCGATCACATAGATTACCTCCCATCTCAACAATGGATGCTTGATGATCCACCTACATGTCATCAAGTGTTGCATAGATCCGAGGAATGCTATGACCAACATCCCCAATTGTTTGCAGCTCCTAAGCACTATATATTTGAGGTCTACCACTCTGGTACAATGGAAAATCCTTCTTACAACGATATTTGCCACAAATACAACATTGTAATGGTTCTCTTCCACTACCTTTATTTTTCTGCTCTCCAGGCTAAGATCCATGTCCCTTATCAATTGCATTAAAATTATTGTAAGGAGCCACATTTTATTTCTAACCTACATCCTGAGAGGCCATTTTCCTTTAGCCTTCTCCTTTCCTTTTTAAATCATGTTTAGGCTCATACTTACATTTTGACTACTCATAACAATGCTTCAATTTATCAATAAATTCTTCTAATGACTAAGGCTCATCATACTCAATCTGATCCTTCAATGCTAATGGCAGTCCACTGAAAACATTTGGACCTTTGTCTTTTCATCCTTAAGATAAGGCACATACCTCAACAACTGTAGAAACTTGGTCGTATATTATTCATCTATCATAGATCCCATTTTCATCTTATAGAACTCCGTAGTATTTCCATCATAATATCTCTATGAAAATTAGTCCTTCCTGAAGAGTCTTTTAAAATAATGCCAACTCAACTCCTCTATCCATATGCCTCTGACAGGATTCACATCTTTCCACCAAATATATACTTTTCGCTTGAGACTGAAAATATCTATCCTAGATTTCATGTTTTCTATATAATCATGCAACTTGAGGAAACTTCTTCATCCTAGGTAGCCATGCTTCTGAATCTTCTGGTTTCTTCAAATCTTCATCAAATGTAGGAGGCTTGGATTTCTTAAAGTCATCCAACAATTACCCCCTCTCACTCCTCCTGTAAGGATGATGGTGATGATGAAATGATATCTTTTTGAGCCAAAACTAGAATGGAACCCATAACCACTACCTCTCCTATCATGTGTATCCAACTATCTTCCACCTCTGACCATGCCATCCCTGTCAGACATGTGCCCTAATCGAGACTTGCTTCCATATGCTCCATTAGTCCTTTCCTCCATTTCATATCTTATCTATGGATGTCCTTGTATTTTTAAATCTGATAATCTCTAAAGTATAACAACATTGACCTCGACTTGCTATTCTTGAGCTTTGGCAAGTCTTTCCCGTGACTCAATTATCCTATCATTATCTGCTTTTAAACTTCTGATTTTTTCCTTCATACTTCTCAAGGTATCTGTTATGTCAGGGGAGTACTCTTCCCCATGATAATTAGTTTATCTATAAGGAGAGTTGTGTGAACTTTAATCCATCATTCTCCTCGTAATCTCTGATCTTCTTCTTCCTGCAAACATGCCATGTCATATATACTAAATATAAACATAATTAAACATACTTTAGTGAGGTTCAGGGGAGGCTATATCGTCTACACAAATCAGTCCATATTAGCATGATATACATGTATATACTCATAATGACACCAACATATCAACCTATCGACATCATCTCAATTATCATGCATGATGCCACAAATTGTAACACTAACGATATACATGACAACCATAGCCATTACACACATGGGCTTCACAGGGGGAGAAATACCATACCACATGCTTTCATATTGGGGGCTATATATTGAGAAAAAAACGACATAATATATTGAGCATATAATCGGTAGTAAATGGTTTTTATATTGAAAGGTATAAAAAATGGAGCTCAAAGTTAATCAAAAAGTATAAAGGGGTATAAAAAATATTAATGAAAAAATGGATACCTACAATATTTAGTGAAATTAGGGGTTTCTTAAATAAAGTGTATTGGGTTCGTATTAGTAGGGGGTTAAATAATGTGATTTTTAGAGGTATTTTCCAATATGTAGTCAAATTAAGGGTATTGTTTAGTATGCCACAAGTGCACGTGATATGTCATAGGATCATTGAGTGAATACCTTGTGCCACTACAATGCATGGATACAACTAACATGCATGCACAATGATCACATCATGCCCATCCAATCCAAGTGTGTGAACCTGTAAGCTTTGATACTAATCTTTAAGCACCCCCACATTTACTCGCTTTTACAAGCCATTTGGGTAAATGTGGATCTGAGTGCTACTATAAAATGACCTGACCTCCAAGTTCCAGTTATGGAAGTGGGGCTGACAAACCAAAAACTTTACTGACATACCTCATAGGCCATAGACCACTCAAAAGGATGCAAACCATTCTAGGTGGTCAATCCATGAGCTGGAACCCTTTTTCATTGACCTAATATCCCAACCACACACACAACAAGGCATGCGTGTGGCTATAGGCCTCCAACTACATGCATAGGTTTGCTTCCATGTGGTTATGACCTAAATCCCCATGTTCTGAGCTAGCTATTCCGAAATCTAAGCCAATTTTCTAGGCTAGTCTCTAGACCACTGCCCAAAACTTCCTGTAGGTTTCCAAAATCATATTTTACATGACAAAAATGCTAAATATTCAAACTTGAAACCAAAACTTGATCTAGACTGCCTAGAACACGATAGAAATTTCATCAAGCATATGGTAAACATGTGAGTTACAGGTCATGAATGCATATCTGATTATAAATATCTAAACTTCATTTGAGAATAACTGAGAAGGTATAATTCCCTCTCAATTAGGTACACCAACACTTGTTAACCCATGCATTCATCAACCATTCAAATACTTATCAAATCATGAACAAGAGCCATAACTAGAGCACGTCATAGAACCATGCTTATAACCAACATTTAACCATAATATTAACCATGAAAAAACAACCATCAAACCAACATAATGACAAGTACAAGTGCTTATAGTTGACAATAGGAAAATATCACTTACTTACATATGAAAAATTCAGCCAAGTTAGGGACTTCTCTATACCACTCGACCATAGATTAATATGAAACAAATATTTCTTTAAGCCAATCACCCCTGTTCCATATTCCAAGCATGAATGTGGGATATCATGAGATAAACCAAGACACAACCAACCATAGGCTCCAGAGGTTAAACCACCTCCACCGTCAAAATACTATGATCTCACCTAAATTGGTCCCAAGATCACAAAACCAAACCAATCATGGATGCCTCAGAATTTGTTCACCATACGTTGAGGAAATTTCCTGTCTCCACCCACCTATCAAGGGATTCTCGGACAAAACCAACTGCACCCCCAACACTTGGGAATTTTTCTGAGACCACCTTAGTCGGTTCCAAAACCTTCCAACAATCCAAATCTCAACTGAGAATAAATCCCATCACACCATGGCTATCCAGGAAATGGAAAGGTAAGGTTGAAACCACCATAAACCAGGAAAAACCCATGCCAATGAAAAGAAATGAACCGGCAAATAAACAAATGCATATACCATGCATTCAAACCCCATCTAGGAAATCACACACGTAACCTATTAGCTACAAAATATTCCTGCTGAAGCTGATGATCCAACCTTCTCCATGCCTTCCTTCGCTTGTCCTTTTCCTTCATTTTCTTTCTTGGTTGCTTTCTCCTCTTGGTGCTCTCTCACTCTAATGCCATTCTCAAGCCATAACTAACAAAAGGTAAACCAACAAAAGTTGTGAACTGATTCTTTGATGCCTTTTTATTATTGAGGTCTACTTTTTCTTTATTTTTCCTTCTAATTTCCTTAGCATGCAAATCCGTGTCTCTTCACCTCTTGTTGACGGTGTTGGAATTTTCCAACATGCAAGGGGCCCTCCTTGATAAAAATTCCCAATTAGACTTTGCAGTGTTTGGTATAAGATCCCTTCGGGAAATAAGGCTTGAATGCCATTTTTCTCAGAGATTTTCCTTGGCTATGATGGTTAGCATAAGAGAGTATTGTACATGTACTGTTGAATGAACAAGTGAGTATGCCTTGTGGAATGTTCAGTTGTAGAATGTATCAACTTCCTTTCACAGGGAGGGAAATAAAGTGAGCCTTTAAAAGAAGAGTAATCATGATAATCTAATAAAGGTGCAAACACATATATTTATGAACGAATCATTGATAAATTAGAGAAATAGTTCACATGGTAGCATTGATCATTAAAACAAGTACAAAACACCTTCAATAATATAAGCACCAAATCCATTGAAATAGTTCAATTTATTTAGTATAGATGAAAACAATTTATATCAAAAACATTCAAAGAATAGTCTTACAACATTTACAACATATGCATGAAAGTGTGTTGGCTCAATGAGCTTCAAGTATTAAGAAAAGTTCCAAGATACATCGGTACAATGAACACCACTAGCTCCAATAGTGGAGTGCTTGCTCCTCCAAAATAACTATCTTCCTTGCTAATGCCTAATGGGAGGATCCAAGGCGAAAATTAATTGGCTTGAGTTATGAGGGTGTATATATAACAAATTGGGTGACTCTTACCTCCCTTGTGACTCTTAGACTTCCCTCATCACTCTTTGACTTGTACGTGGCCTTTCACATTCTATAGGTGACTCTTAGACTTCCATTTTAGATTAAATTTCTCACATTATTGAAAATTACATAATTACATCCACAAATTATGTGGCAAATTATGACTCATATGACACCTTGACATAACACCTTGATAAGACATGGCATGACATTGATGACATGGACTCAATGAGGATGTGGCAATTTCAATCCATTCTTTCTATTATTGTCTTTGTATCTTCTTGAAAGATGGTACATGCTCTTGCTCTTCCTCCTCCATAAAGCTTAAAGGGAGGGAGTCTTCAATATGATCTTGGTCTTCAAATGCTGTCGCAATCTGGTGTCCCTTCATCTTCTTGTTCAATAATAAACTTTACCTCTCAACTTCATAAGTGTCTTCTAGTATAATTTCCTTCTCCTTCTTTTCAGTCATCATGTTGTCATGTCAGAATATAATACCTACAACCGGAACTCACTCATTATAAGACGATATCACTCCAAAAAAATCCTAGTCTAACATACCTCATGAAATTCACTGATTGAGCTGGAATTGGGAGCTAGATTGAGAGGAAGACTCAGGAATTATGCAGTGCACAATTCTAGAGGTCAAGAGTGAGGAATAAAGCTTGAGACTGCACAATGCGTAATTCTGGAGGCCTAGGAAAGATGACTGCGTAGTTAAGGAGCTCAGTGAGGCAATATTGAGCCTTGAAGTTTCCCAATGCACAGTACATGAGAGAGAGAGAGACCTAGGGATTGCATAATTGCATAGTTCAAGGAGGTAGGATGAAATATTGAGGCTTTCCATTGTGAAGTACACAGAAGGAGGCTGATTGGGAGGCTGAATTTCACAGTTGTGGAGGTCAAGGGCTAGGGTTGAGCATTGAGACTACACAATGTGTAGTCCTCGGAGAAAGGAACTTTTCATTTTGCAGTTCCAAGAGGCAAGGGAACAAATTGAGGGTTGAAAATGTGTAGTTCATAGTTCCAGGGTGCTAAGTGAGGTCAAGTTGACAGGTAAGAACTTTCTTGAATTCAACTAAGTGTGGGATCAATGAGGTAGAAGTGAAACCATGATTGGACTTATGAATGATCACACAAACTCAGAAAAATTGATGAAACAACATTTAATGCTAAGTACATAATAAAAACACAATCCTCTTAATATGATGACAATACAACAACCTACTCCAAGTGCAACACTTAAAATACAGTTTTTGATGACAGTCACAACACTTGTGCGACAACGCATGAAATTTTAGGAATGGGTATAATACATGTTTATATGGTAAATAGGACCCATCGACATCAAAGTTTCCTATTGAAATATACCAAAATATTACTTTTGTGATGTTTGACACTGCCCAAGCCAAAAAAATGGCACTTGAGTTTTCTTCCAAAAGGGTCTAGAAACGTTATATAATATACATGGAATGACTTACTACTAGAAATGAAAACATGTAAGTTCAAAGTAGGCTCCAAAATTGAATGTAGACCAAAATTTTGGAGTGTTTTGTAGCAGTGACAACATCTCCCTTTTCTCCCATTTTCATTTATTTCTCACAATTAAATGCCAATTATTGCCTCTTTTCTTTTTCCAATTTCCATAGCCATAAATAAACCAAAAGTGATGCCCACTATACTGCTTTTCCCAACATTCAACTTGGAATACGTGTCATGTGACCTTGGTCTTCTTTTTCCTTTATTATCCTTTATTACATGAACTTTAACCCAGGGTTGTTACATATATGTTTTGTGCCATATATTTATATTAGTTCCACACATCTTTTTCTCGTCTCTATGAATGCTATTTGTTCTTATAGCTAGTCGGAATTGAGTGAGACACATGTCCCAAGTGAGTATGAGTCTAGTTTGTCAAAATTATGACATGTTTAGTTCAATTCATCAAACTTGTGACATTTTTTTGGGGGGGGATGTATCATGTAATTAGCTAGCAAAAAATTCAAAGAATTAATATAGGGAATCATTGTCATATGCCTCTTAAAGGCACAAAAAACTAGGTTGTCTCACCATCAATGAATATTGCAACATTGTTTGTTCTCAAGATATAATTCTCATGCTACAAAATACACTTTACCTTTAACATTGTCCTCAAGAAGTCCCAATATATATAATCATAAGCCTTCCCAAGAATCTAATTTGAAAAACATACTTGACTAATTGAATGAGTTATGTGAAAGGATTCACCTACGATTAGAAAAAGATCTAAAAGTTTTCTTTTAGGAGCAAACCTTATTTGACTCCTAGATATAAGTTTGATTATGAATTTTCCCATCCTTTTAAGCTAGCAATTTAGTAATAACATTAATACTTTCATTGTATACATAGATATACCTTCAATACTTGACATTATTCAAGGTCTTCTGTTTCGAAATTAGAACCACAAAGGTTGAATTAATAGATGGATGAAGTTTCCCTATTTCCTAAATTGCTTGGATTATTACCTTATAAAGAGGGATCACTTTGTTAGAAAATCAACTCAATAGTGTTATTCAAGCCAAGAGACATTTTTATCTAAAAAAATATCACATTTTATATTCAAGAGAGGATATAAAACACATTATTCATGTGTTGAAGCACATAATATCACAAAAAGGGATTAAATAGTAACCTCCTATTGATAGTGTTGGAAGCTGCCAATAGGGCAAGGGGGTCTCCTTGATGTGAAGTGCCAATTAGACCCCACACCATTTGGAGTAGGAGCCCTTATCGGAATATGGTCGGTTTCCAAAGTGGGAGGTTTTAATAGTGTGCCTTGGCTGCAATAAACACATAGAATGATGTATACATAACTTTGGTGGAAACAAGTGTATGAACTTTGTGAAGTGTCAAGTGTAATGAATGAGAGGTTCCATCACATCGAAGGGAAAGAAAGTGGGTCATGTAATAGTACTTAGTTTAAAATAGATGCCACGAGCAATAAAGATAATCATAAGTTAACCTAAAAAATAGTTCACAAGATAACCATGATCGAAATAACATAACAACACACATTCAACAAGATTCATACTAAAGCAAACAAATTAGTTCATAAGCATTAGCGTAAATGAAATAACACATATCACAAACATAACAAGAATAATATTACTACATCCACGACATATGCATGAATATGCGCTAGCTCTCAACTTTTATTAAAAGTGAAAGTTCCATACATACATTTACAATTGAAAAGACCTATCCCCCATAGTGGAACTTGAATACAACACTTTCTTCTCCAAAGAAAGATAATCCTCCCATGCAAACAAGAGAAGTCGAGGCTACAAAAAAGGCTCCCAATTTTTCGATTCAAATCCCTTTACATGCGTTATGAGGGTCTATTTACAACTTATGAGATGACCATCCATCTCCCTTTGTGACCTTTGGACTCCCCTCATGACTCTTTGACTTCTTTTGTCCTTTTTCTAACTAATGACCTTTCATATTCCACAATTGACACTTGGACTTCCACATACAATATTACAAATACACATTTGAGACAAAAATGGGTAGAGCCTAATAAAACAAGCCTAATAAGAAAAAATAACATATCAAGCTTGAGTTTGAGGAAACTATAGCTCAGTAGCTTCAACTTGCAGATCTTCGGCCGCATAATGATACCAAGATTTGTATTGTGTGATGGTTCCCTCAAAATTTGCGATGGGATTAGGATGAAAGTGGACTCTAGCCTCCATTGCATTTGGGTATACAATTTTGGAGCTAGTTTGTGTTTCCTTCTTCAATAAGAACAACATGGTGTTGATCTTGGTAGGGCCACCAATATACTTCTGGATGTCATTTTTATTGATTTCTAGGTCCCCTTTGGTAGCAATACGCCTGAACTGGTCCAAGTATTTTGAGACTTTTTGTTTGGCTACATTTATGCCTTTTTCTTCTAAGAGTGTGTTGACTAAAGGGATTTTATGATATTTCACCATATAATCCACATTATTGTACAACCGTGTATAAGATAACAAGATGTTGGATATGAAAATGTTGAATTGTTTTTTCCTTTGTATAAGCATCCAGACTCCAACTTTTATCCAACTCAACTTGTTGTCTTCTTTTCTTAACCAACTTAGGTGGTGCACCTCTATACTCCATTCCCCATTCATGCATTGCAGTGACAATTGTGAGAACAAATTTGAGATATTTTTCATTCTCCCTTAATTTCTACTGCATGTCATGCAAGGGGACAACGCTTTTGTGGACAATGACTAACTCATCATAGAGGTTCCCTATAGTTTCTACCAATGCTATTACTTCACCAAGTATAATTGCCTAAATCTCTTCTAAGTACACTTGTGTGAGAGATTCCTTATGAACATCTTCCCGGAGTTTTTTAATATGTTTCCTTGCAGCTTCCAAATTATTTTTGATTTTTCTATTCTCGGCCATCAAATATTCTATGTTCGACTTAGAAGCTCCTACAAATGCCAATTCGGCTACAAGAATAGCTTTGAGATTATTCATGGTCCACTAAAATCACCTTCTCCTTGATGAAATCAGGATGCGTGAGGTCTTCCGGAAAGTGCTTCTTTCTTGCTTGCATGATTTTCTTCTGAAGCTCATCAAAAGTTAAGTTACAAATATCCATGACCGAACTTTCATCAAGATGAGCGATTTCCTCTTCATAATCTGGAGCTTTCCATTCTGCAGGAGGAGGGGGAGACTGAGTGATGATTTGTTCCGGACAGGGCATGAGATCACCATCCTAATTTTGCTTCTTAAACTCTACCTCCATGTCTTGAATCACTATCAAGTCTTCAATCTCCTAGGCAAGTTCTTTATCCTACTATTGCTTGCTTTCTTCTTCTAGTAGCCATTTTTTCTCTTCTTCTTCGGCTTGCTTCAACATCATTTCTTCCTCTTCTTTTCTCCTCATTTCTTCTTCTTGCATCTGCCTTTCCTCTTGTTCTTTCTTCTCCCGTTGTTCCTTCTGTATTAATTCTTCTTCTTGCCTCTTTTATTTCCTCTTTCTCTCTGCTGCCATAACCAATTTCAAGATGGCCAAATTTGCTTTAAATTTGCAACTTTTCTCTTATGCTAGGATATGTGCAAGCTTCCTTTTATAATTTATGCTCACTAGGTTGTGATTCTATGATGGCCTTGATTCAAGAGTAGCTTCCTATTCTAGGTTCACATGCGATGGACCTGCATGGTTGACTAGTGTGCGAGGCCTAAAGGCATTACAACAATTTTCAACATTTTCCTCCTCTGGTCTAGAATAGGTCTTGCTTGGCCAATTGAAATGTATCTTAGCACAATGTTGTTTGCAAACACTTATGGGATCATACGGGTGGTACACGATAAGATCGAATTTGAAGTTCTCTTACTCATTACGTTTAGTTTCTGCAACCTTTAGATTCTTAATTTCACAGGATCCCACCTGCAAAGGAAAAGTCGACCAAGGTGATTTATTTTTCCTTTTCAAGAGTGATGATAAGCCTATGGAACTATGTTATGAAATCTCCTACATGACCAATTTATTAGTGGAATACCTTGGTAAGAGATGTGGTGACTTCTAACAACCAAACACCTTGAGTTAAGTGCCATCAGGTGAGACAAGCCAATCCAAAAGTTATGCTACTACATCCATAGCTTCACGGGACATGCAAGGTGGCTCTTCCTTGAAGATCATATGGTATAATACTATGAAGAAATGATCAACCAACTTATCCATGACTCCTCTATAACTTCACTCTAAAAGAAACTTGCAATGAATATGAACAACATGCTCTTTTGGTGTCCAAGTATAGCTCATGCCAGGGAAAGAATTCTCAGCACATATCCTATACAATAGTTATGTATACATATAGAATATGGCTTGCTTTCCCTTGAGAGGATTCTTTAAATTAGTCACATTGATAAAAAAAATTTGAGCCAACAAATCTGACTAGTTGAATATCTTTCCTCCATTGACAATCTGATGCAGAATATATGCCCAACCTTCGAGAAAGGTTTCAATACTCTTCTGACCATAGATCTAGAAACATAATACAATTAGGTACTGGAACACTTTCCTGAGAGATTTATTCTTGTATGAGTTGGTGGGTGGCTGGCGGGACTTGGATGGCTTTTTCACTCAGGATTTGATAACATCCTTGGTGCTCAAATAACTGGTGACTACATAAAAGTGAGAATCCATATATGTGTTTGGCTTCAGAAAATGCTATATGAGATGAATGTCATGGGCCAAATATGAAAAAATCTATTTTCCACTAAAAATGACGAGGGTCATGCTCTTTGTATCTATGTGTCACATGATCCACTTGATGATATGTGCACAAGGGAAGTCTCGGTACTTGGATGTAGCTTTATCAAAGACTGGCCTTTGGACATTTATGTATGCATGTTTTTCCTCCATATCTACTTTGAAACTGGTGGTTGTGAATGAATCTTTAACTATATGCCATGTGATATCTGAATCTTTTTCAATGAAGAGTTGAATGTCTGACATAATAGGCATGGTGACTGGGGTACTCTTAACTGATTCATTGGTGCTGCTATCTATAGTGTCTTTTGAGGCTGATTTATGTTGAGACATGATGATGACAACTGATAAAAGAGACATGAACTCAAAAACCTATAGTACCTGTATCACAAGGTGCACCCATTGCGAAGACAAATTAGATCAAGTAGATCAATTCATTCATCAATATTAAGGCAGCAACTCACTCACTTGAGAGAAAGATTACACAGTTTCTAGGATCAGGGAGGCAGACTAGGCTCATGAATTATGCACTACACAATATAACTAAGAAACGAAGGATCTTTAGGCTTAATTATGTGCAATGTACAGTCTCATCTAGGAAGACCGAGGGAAAAGACTGCACATTATGTAGTCTCAGTGATCAAGGTTGAGGCTTGAATCCTGAAACTTTGCAATTCATAGTTGGGAAAGATAGCAACTGCACATTATGCAGTCTTAGAGGCCAGGGTTGAGGCTTGAGCCTTGAGCTTGTGAATTGCGTAGTTGGAAGGGGAAATAGTTGCTCAAGATTGTGAAATTCTGCCCAGGAAGGAGAGATAAAATATTCAAATTTGAGTGTTGAGGCAGAAAGAAATGCAGATTGCCCTCAAGATAAGTTAGGTCAGTGAATAGCATGTGCCAGCAACAAGCATGCAAAATGAAAAACATACATGCGCAAAATGACCCAACATCGACAACTACTCATAGGAGAAAAGAAAGGAGTCGATGCGACACTTGTAAAAAGTGAAAAAAGGAATGAAACAACACTTGTAAAAGTTAATAACAATTAAAACACTAGCTATTGTGGAAATAAATAGGAAAAATAACACTCATAAAAAAAAAAGCGACAAAAGTGACATAAAAAGCGACAAAAAGAAACACATGCAAAACTTACCCAGAAAAGCGATGCGAACTAAGTTGAAAGCTCCTTGATCTCATTGAGAAGGCTAAAGCTCCAATGTCGAAGATGAAAATGAGCTCCAAGAGCATCTATTATATAGTTCTAGGTTGGGTTAGTGTTTATGACGTGCATGCCTAAAATCAAGGAAAAATCGACTCTTGTCTTAAGATTGAAAAAATCAAATTTGTGCCACTTGTCAGACATTAACTATGCACTTCCTATTTTCTAGGGTTGAGCATTTAGTTTTTTTTGGAAATTGCATGTTCATACTAGAAAAAGGGATTGCGCAATTCCCAACAAGGGATTACGAAGTTCTGATTGAGAGAGAGGGCTAGCACAAGTTTTGTGCTCAGTGGTTGTCTGTCTTCAAGGATTGAATAATTTTGATCCTCAAGGCATAATGTAATTTCTAGAGACAATGGATTGTGTAGTTCCAAGAGGGAATACTGGTAGTAGGTGCAATATCAGGGCAGGAGATGGATTGTGTTATAAAATGCTTAGTTATCATCTATAAGACTTATTAATAATAAAAATAATCCAATCAAGTAATCAAAAGATCTTGCATGAAAAGGTAAGTCTTCACAATCAAAAGGAATACTTTATGATGGTAAAATATAGGTTTCTCTAAATAGAAGGTAGGCTCCAAAATCAAGGCATAGGAAAAATTTTGGAGGTTGTAGTAGATACAACACTTGGAGACAAACTGGTAGAACTCCAACTCTCTGCATGGGTCTAACTCTATAAAAGAAGTCTATCTCTTCAGGAATTATTGTTCATTTCACTGATTACCAAAGCTTCTTTACATTGCTTGATTTAACAATATAGTCCCTTCGTTATTTTTATCGGCATCACATTAATGAAAGCAAGTCAAACTTAGTTGATTCGACTGGGGATAAGGAGTATATAGTTACACAAGTGTGAAATTATTATCAGAGTCTTGGTTTTCATCTATGGTGTTGCTTCGCTACCAACAGGCCTAGATAGTATGCCGACAAAGTCACTTCAGGGAAACAAACATTTCTCAGCTGCTAGCGAGCCTAGAAAATGGCCTGGCAAAGTTACTGCTTCACCTCCCTGCGCAAGAAGCATTTCTATTTTTTTCACCCTTTATTCATTTTTATATTTTATAGAACTATGCAGCAACACTTATTTATTTCATTGGTTAGAATAGAGATCCCGAATTATTGAGAGAAGAAGAGGTTGTCCCTTTAGAGAAGGATATTTATGCGCCTATGAAAAATAGTCCACTTGTTTAAGTTTCCTCCCCTCCTTACTCTACTCGACTTAGATGACAAGATAGAACCGAACAAACATAAAAAAAATCGATTAGAGAAGAGGGTATTAGTTATAGATTGAAGCATCATAATTATACTAAGGTTCTCTCCAAGGAAGAATGCATTTTCCATCTAGACATCATTAACTAAAAGATACAAGGCCCATGCAAAGAGAAGGAATACATGGAAATCCAAGCATTGACAAGCATACAATTTCCTCTTGAAATTTTCCATGCTCATTTAAGAAGCAGAACATGGTCTCATGTGAAGCTTATTGCTATGTAAAGGAAAGAAAAGGGAAGGGGAAAAGTAAAGTAACTAGAAAACAAACTCAAATAGACTAACCCTACTCCTAAACTAACAAGTGATAGACCAGGTTTATGTAAAATGAAACTTTAGATGTAACCAATGAAGTATTTCCTATTCTATATCAATGAGGGAATCAACATCCAGAAAGATCATCGAGAAAAACAAAGCACAAGAAATATGAAACACGTCATGTTCCAAAATTCAAAGATAGAAAGCGCAAGGAGAAAAGTATAATAAGAAAAAATATCCTAAACATTTTGCTGATGCATCATGGTGTTTGTAAAGATCACAACAAACTATCATATCAAAAAATTCATTCAAATTTTTAAACTTGGAAAACATAAAGAAAGACATGAACTTTCTTTTCGCAAATGGGTTTGCCAGGTATGATTCCTCCAACCATTGAGCAATAGGATCATGAAAAGTAGGTGAATGATATGGTGGTTGAGAGATAGGTTCACTTACAACTTTCACGATCACCTGATGAGAATTCTTTTGAGAAAGAGAGCTAACCCAATGATGCTTGGAATAGACATCAAAATTACAGGAACTTGACATAAACATCAGTGTAGGTTGAAGTGTCTCGACATCATGAGGTAGTTCTAAGATATCAAAAGATATATTATCAAAGACTGGTGGCTTGGAATAACTGACAATTGAAGTTACAGTGTCATTACTGGATGGATCAATGAATATATCAAGACAACCATGATCAAAATTTTCTTTTTCAGATAGAAAGGAATCCTCATGATTTGATGAATCAAAGAGAGGGGTTTATTGAAAAAAATATATTTCATTATGTTTTTCTTTGATTTATAGAAAGATGGTTGAAATGGTTCACAAAGAGAATATTTTTCCTCACCTTTCTTTGATTTAAAACCATAATTCCACCATTCCTGACTGCAATAAGAATTGACATTCTCAAAGACTAACTCATCAAAAGATGTGATAGTTATGATAGGCTCATGGAAAATGTCAGGATAATGAGCAAGAGGTGAGGGAGAATTTGAGAAATTAGAAGAAATATCATCCTTCATCGTAGGAACTTGTTTAGAATGAAAGTCCCACACATTCATTATGAAAGATATCACAAGTTTCTTTGTTATCACTAACTCCATCTTGGACTTGATCCTCTTGAGAATTAGAAGAAGCAATTATAACAAGTTGGTGTGAAAACTCAAGATCATGAGGATCAAAGGAATTGACCGATGGAGGATTAGAGGAAATAATAGCACTGCACAATAAAAAATTGCATTCAAATTTTGAACATGTGGGACAGGAGAAGATGGTGGCATATAAACAAATTGATTTTCAAGTTCTGCAATCTCAACTTGTGTTCATGGAGTTCTTTGATGAGTAGAAGATGAAGAGTCACTTAGAACAATAACTTCTTCTTTCTTAGATTTGAGAGCTCCATAACCAAGAAATGTTGGAATACTTTCAAAAGATTCATATTTAGACAGGTTGAAAGAAATTTGAACAAGATACTCAAACTTCTCTTTCATGAAATTCCAATAAATATCATTATTAAAAAATTCATAACAGAAATGAATGAAACCATTTTGAAATTATTCAAGAGATTCAAAACGTTCTTTTCTAAGACGAATTATTTTCTTATAAGCAGTTTCATAATCATACCTGTCAAAGGCGCGATGAATCTCCTTGACAAGATGTTTGAAAGAGTGAATTCAGGAGGTTGACAATGTATAACACCATTCTTTAACGCATGCTTCAAATGTAAGGATGAACAACCTACATGACGTATCCTTACAATCAATTTCATAATAGGTGCAAAATTCAAGAAAATGAACGGTGTGCTCAAGAATGGTTGTTCCACCCTCGCCATCAAATTTTAAATTTGGTAAGTCTTGAATTATCCCCAAGGGAACTTTCATGTTTGCAAATTTGGAAAATCATGTTGGGGTTAATATTTGGGAAGAAGCCATTTAAATATAAGAAAGTTAAAAAAAATTCACAGAATCAACTTGTTATCTAGTCCTTCTCCTAGATAAATAAACCTATTGACAATGGCTGAAGCCGCCAAGAGTGTGAGGGGGTCTCCCAGATGTGAAGTCCCAAGTAGACCCCAATTAGAATATGGTCGGTTGCCAAAGTGGTGGGTTTTAATAGTGTTCCTTGGCTGCAATAAACACATAGAATGATGTATACATAGCTTTGGTTGAAACAAGTTTATGAACTTTGTGAAGTGTCAAGTGTAATGCATGAGAGGTTCCATCACATTGAAGGGAAAGAAAGTGGGCCCCTTAGAAGCATACAATAGTACTTAGGTTAAAAGAGACGCACGAGTAGTAAAGAGAATCATAAGTTAACATGCAGAAA
Source organism: Pinus tabuliformis (assembly GCA_031772625.1). NCBI lineage: Eukaryota > Viridiplantae > Streptophyta > Pinopsida > Pinales > Pinaceae > Pinus > Pinus tabuliformis. The sequence continues at coordinate 927,767,137 of CM062814.1, forward strand.
AGTTTACAAGATAACCATGATCAAAATAACATAACAACTTGCATTCAACAAGATTCATACTAAATAAAACGAATTAGTTCATAAGCGTTAACAATAAATGAAATAACACATATCGCAAACATAAAAATAATAATATTACTACATCCACGACATATGCATGAAGATGTGTTAGATCTGAGATTTTATTAAAAGTGAAAGTTCCAAACATACATTTACAATTGACAAGACACTAGCCCCAATAGTGGAACATGAAGTCAACACTTGATTCTCCAAAGAAAGATAATCCTCCTATGCTAACAGGAGAAGCCAAGGCACCGAACAAATAACCCAAGTTTTCGATTCGAATCCTTTTACATGAGTTATGAGGGTGTATTTATGACATATGAGATGACCATACATCTCCCTTTGTGACCTTTGGACTCCCCTCATGACTATTTGAATTCTTTTGTCCTTTTTGTAACTAATGACCTTTCATATTCCACAATTGACACTTGGACTTCCACTTACAATTTTATTTCAAATGTAATATTTCAAATACCCATATGAGACAAAAATAGGTAGATCCTAATAAAACAAGAATAATAAGACAAAATAACATATCAAGCTTGAGTTTGAGGAAACTCTAGCTCAATATCTTCAACTTGTAGATCTTCAATCACATATCGATGCCAAGGTTTGTATTGTGTGATGGTTCCCTCAAACATTGCGATGGGATTAGGCTAAAAGTGGACTCTAGCCTCCATTTCATCTAGGCATACAATTTTGCAGCTAGTTTGTGTCCCCTTATTCAATAAGAACAACATGTTTTTGATGTTTTTGATGTTGGCATTATGATACAAGTGTTATCCTTGATGGCAACTCACTCACAGGTCAATTCAGTTTTGGTAAAAGGCAACTCACAACACAACAAGTATATTAAGAGGTTATAGGGCAATGGTACAAAAGAACAGGAAGATGGAACTAAGGTCTACTGATCAGAAAAAAGAAGGTAAAGGAAAAAGCTCATACACGTTGGTCCACTTAGTCAAAACAGCATATACATGCTATTCCACACAACAAAAAGAGTGTATACGTATACACACACTCCCACAGAAAGAAAAGCGCGTACATGATTGGAAAACCTAGGTTTTGGTCCGAGGTATTTGGTCCGTGGTATTGACCCTAGGTATTTGGTCTGAGGTATTTGGTTCGTGGTATTCACCCTAGGTATTTGGTCCAAGGTATTGGTCCTAAGTGGTTTTGGTCCAAGGTATTGACAAAGGGCCTAAAGCTATATAAGGAGGAGAAGATCATAAGGCCATGTGTGCAAGTGTATGGGTTTCTAAGGAATACTTCTATTTGAAGTATATTTTATGTTGCAGGGGCTATGTTTGTGATTTGATCTAAAATACTTTATGCACCTTGAATTCAATGTTGGATCAGGATCATGAGACCTGAAGTGACTTATTATTGGATGATCTGATATTGGTTGGGCTAGATCTGACTGTGTACACCTGTTTTATTCTTTAAATGTCATGATCTGGGGTTGCCTGAAGTTCAGAAGTGAAACAAGGTTATGAGTTGATATTTGCAGATATGTACGTTGGTTCATCTCTTCAAAAGCATGTGTACACACAGGTTATACCCTTAAAAATAGTGTGTACAAAAGAAAAACTTCTTTTTGAGATTTGACTAATCTATCTGATCAAATTATGTTGTTTTACTGTTGTCCGTCAATGAAGTCTTCTTAGATCTGAAAGTAAAACTGAATGCATAAAGAGTTTGTGTCTCATTGATTAATTGATTAAGAAAGAAGGGTTATCCTTGTTGCTATTTGTTTAGAACTCTATAATATGATAGTAGATCTTCAAAATGTCACTGATTGGTACAATTTGTGGTTCATAGGTTTTATGATTTAGTATCTTCAGAGGTATACGTAGGTTGGGAAAAAGGAAGTAGTGTATACACGCAGGTTTGCTTCCTTAAAGGAGCGTATACATTTTGAAACGTGCCTTCTGAGGTTACAATTAGTTTTGGTTGTTGAAGCAGTGTTCTGGGTTCAGATCTGTGCACTGGTTACAATGATCTGTCTATTCTAGTTGATTGGTTGAATTTGATTAAGCTTGAATGAATGGTTGATTCAGTTGTGTTAGAGGTTCAGAGGTTTCAGTGATTGATTTTTCTAGTTATATCAGAGATTGATGATTGGGTTTCAGCTAATCATAAATTGATTGGGTTGGTTGATGCAGATGTATTTGATGGTTGTATTGCAGTGGTGATTTATTTTGAGCTTCAATATTACTAATGGGTCCAGTATGAAAATTGGATGAAATGTGGTCTACATATAGTGTTGTTGTGTACCAGGAGTATCCAATGTGAAAATTTATGAAGCATGGTCCCTAGAGGATACTGAGGGTTGGAGCCTTCAGTGAGGAAGTCGAAGCTTCTTACCAATAGTGGCTAGTGATTTGATTAGGGGGTTGGAGCTCCCTTCCAGTAGCAACCAGAGAATGAGTGAAGGTTGTAACCTTCTGTAGGTCGGAGCCTACGTACTAGTAAATATATCGGCTAGCACAAGAACTAGGGGGTTGTAGCTCCGTTCCAAAAGAAGCTGGAGAATGAGAGAAGGTTGTAGCCTTCTACAGGTGGGTGCCTGCGTACTGGTATGAGTCTGCACTAGTAAAATATTGTAAACAATTTTTCTTATTATTAAAAGAAGGTAGAGACGACAGCAGCAGGTGCTTTTCACCCACATTGGGTTTCCACCTTAAATTTTGGTGTTCATGTGTTTTTCTTATGTTTGATGGTTTATTTTGTTATTATTGCACATGGTTACTGTTTAATGTTTAATAAAGTACTAATGCACTGATCAAGGATCAACATATGATGAATTAACTGAATCATAAGTTCACTGGATATACATTGGTGGCCTTAAGAACAATTGCGTGCACACGCGAGTTCCCTTCTCTGAAATAGCGTATATAAAATTGATTATGGAAATTAAAAAGTTATTGATTTGTAAATACTGATTCACCCCCCCTAGTATTATTTCCTACAATTGGTATTAGAGCAGATCCTTTGACAGAAGCTTGATTGCTTGAAGGAGATCCGTAGAAACAATGGGAAAGAAGCTAAAGAAGAAAGCACCACAATTGGTGAATGTCATGGGCTAGGTATGAAGCAATCCACTATCCACTAATACTGCTGAGGGTCATGCTCTTTGTATCTATGCGCAACAAGATCCACTTGATGATATCTGCATAAGGGAAAACTGGGTACCTGCATGCAATTTTATGAAATCCTGACCTCTGGAAATTTATGTATACATGTCTATCCTCCATATCTTCTTTGAAATTGGTGGTTGTGAATGCATATTTAATTGTATGCCATGTGATATTTTAATCTTTTTCAATGAAGAGTTGAGTGTCTTATAGAATAGGCATGGTGATTGGGGTACTCTCAACCACTTCATTGATGCTGCTCTCTGAAGTGTATTTTGACGTTAATCTCTTTGGAGTCATGATGATGACAACTGATAAAAGAGAGATGAGATCAAAAACATAAAATACATGTATCAAAAGATGCAACCATGGAAAATACAAATTAGATCAAGCAAATTAGTTCATTCATCAAGATTAAGGAAGTAACACACTCACTAGAGAGAAGGATTGCACAATTTTTGGGATTAGGGAGGTAGACTGGGTGCATGAATTATGCAATATGTAGTCTCAGCAAGAAAGGGGGGATCTTGAGGCTTGAGACTGCGCAATGCACAGTCTCAACTAGGCAGACTGAGGGAAGAGATTACACATTGCATAGTTTTAGTGATCAAGGATGAGGCTTAAGGCCTAGCACTGTGTAATGCATAGCTGGGAAAGCCAATGATTGAGCACTGCGTAGTCTCAAAGGCCAAGGTTGAGGCTTGAGCCTAGAGCTTGCTAATTGCGCAATTGAAAGAGGAAAAAATTGCTCAAGATTGCACATATTTGCCTAGGAAGGAGAGAGAAAACATATCTAAGTGTCAGGGCAAAAAGAAATGTAGATCATATTTAAGGTAAGTTATATAAGTGAATAATATGTGCCAGAAATGAGCATGCAAAATGAGAAACATGCACGCACAAAATGACTCAACAATACCAACTACTGGTAGGAAGAGAGCAAGAAGTCGATGTGACACTTGTAAAAAGTGAACATGGAATGAAATAATAGTTGTACAAGATAATAAAAATTAAAAAATAGGTACTATCAAAATAAATAGGAAAAACAACAACCATAAAAGAAAAAGTGGCAAAAGTGACAAAAAAAGAAACAAAAAGACACACATGCAAAACTTACTTGGAAAATCATTGCAATGAAGTTGAAGCTCCTGATCTCATTTGGAAGGCTAGATCTCCAATGTCAAATGTGAAAATGAGCTCTAAGAGTGTGAAATATATAGGTCTGGGTCGGGTTAGGGTTTATGATGCACATGCCTAAAATCAAGGAAAAAGTGACACTTGTCATAAGATAAAAAAAATAAACTTTGTGCCACTTGTTGGACATTAATTATGAATTCCCTATTTTCTAGGGATGAACATTTAGATTTATTTGGGAAATTGCACATTCACACTAGAAAAAGAGATTGAGTAATTCCTAGCAACAAGGGATTTCACAACTCACTTCCTCAGTGAATTGTGCAGTTTCTGACCGAGAGAGAGGGCTAGCACAATTTCTGTTCTCAGTGGCTACTTGTCTTCAAGAATTGCACAATTTTGATCCTTAAGGCATAATGTAGTTTCCAGAGATAGTGGGTTGCGTAGTTCCAAAAGGGAAAGCTGTAAGTAGGTGTAAGATCAAGGCATCAGATGGCTTGTGTTAGAAAATGATTATTTATCATCGATAAGATAGCCATAATCAAAACAATCCAATCAATTCATCACAAGCTCTGCATGCAAAGATAAGTCTTCATAATCAAAAGGAGTACTTGACAATAGTGAAAGATAGGTTCCTATGAATAGAAGGTAGGCTCCAAAATCAAGGCATAGGAAAATTTTTAGAGAGGGTTTGTAGCAACTACAACAACTCCTAAGTCCAAAAAGTTTTGCCACTATTTATATGCCAACCATTTTTTATTCTACACTTCAAGAAGTACTAATTATATCCAAATGTTTAGTCATAGTTAGTATTCTAGATAAATTAAATAAGGGACAAAAATACAAAAAATAAATAATCTTTAGTCACTGATTCGAAGATTTTTTAAAACCCTTAATTTCTTAATTACATTTCTAATCATATGTCAAGTCTAGTTTTAATTGAGACTCAATCAAGAACTTATTCTAGTAGTATAAAACTAGGATTGTGTAGTAAAACTTGTTTAGATAGTGTACAAGCTACATGTTATCCTCTCTATATATGTGAGTAAAAGTGATTAGTTCAAACCGTGATTTATTCTCTTTTAATTGTAGGCCAGATGGTGAAGAGTAATAACCTGAATCTATTGATCCTCATTTATACACTTAATCATAAAATCAACATAAATTTGAAACCTATAATTTGATCCCTTTTTCACATGTCAACATCATTAAAATCCATAAGATTAGCAATATTATTAGAGCTAGTTCCCAAACATGTCTTATAGTAGTGCCTCTCTTCCACAAATAAAAGCTTCCCTAAACTACTTTTGTGATCATTTCCTTGACACACCCTATCAAATAAACCCAATGAACTATTAACTGGAAAAACTCCCAACCATTGAGTAATTTGATTTTTATAATCCTTTTTTCGAACTTGAAATATAGAAAAAAATTGAGCATAAAGATGAATAAAGGGGTGATTCTATTTTCAAATGAAAGTGCATTATGAGCTAGCCATCTTCCATAAAGTAAAAGCATTCGAATGACTATGAGCTCCATAAAATATTTCCTCTAAACCAACTCTATAGAAATGTTTGATATTTTCTTTAGACCAAACATTTTGAAGACCATAAGAATTTTTAATTGCTAACCATACCTGACATGTAAGAGGATAGAATATTGAAAATTTTAGTATGGTTTCTTCACAATTTTTACATAAAATACAACAACTAGGCTCATGTACACGTCTTCTAAAGTAGTTCCAAAATCATTGTTTGTGTGAAAATTCCCTAGGGATAGAGTTGGAAGCCCGAATAGAGTAGAACATAAAATTCAACAAAAGACTCAAACAAACATGCATACAAATTGAATTTACAAAGTAGGTGTGATGTACTCACTCGTAGTCCCTATGGTTGATGAAAATATCACATGGTCTAAACCCTAATTTCTCCTTCCAAAGTTGCAGACCCGCAAGATGGATAAGGAAGCAAGAAAATAACACAAGATTCAAAGCATATATGAATATAAACAAGTTAATCCATAGAAACATCCAATATAAATTCACATTCATAATAATTAATAATGCAAATAGGAATAAAATATGAGTTTGTTTATTGAAAATGTAGTAGTAAAGAGGTAGTTATGATACAACCTGATCCTAGTTGTTGACACCTATGGAATGCTCCTTCAGATCCCTCCTGCTTAGGTGATCAGAGACCTCCTCGCCAACAGTAACAATGAGATGTGAGATAAGAGTGCTCAATATCAATGCAAAGGAATTAGGGTTTCCTAGAGACATGTACGTGTAGAAAGCATGAGATAACATAGACCTAATATGGGGGAAATTTTGCAGAGTATGGATGCAAAATACCATGATGCATATAAAGGAAACCTAAGGGGTGTATTTATACCACCTGAAATCTGTTGGGTTGGTTATGTTGCTAGCTCCTGTAGGTGTATTTCTGATCTAAACCATAAACCCTTCCCAAAAAATAGTTGAATTATATATCTTTTCAAATTTTAAAAAGTTGTACATGAAAATATTTTAGGGGAACCACATAAATACACATTTTTATAGTGGGTAGAGTGCACATAGATTTTGAAAATTTCATTTTTAAGATAATGATAGGTCTACAAGGGAAAAGGGATCTACTAGGCCAATGTAAGCATCTGATAAAAGGGTGTGGAAAAAATGCTATAACAAATGCTCCCTAATGTATGAGGTTAGAAGAGAGTCTGATGGATGAAATACATTAAGTATATAGAGGAGGACTACTTCATTAGGAGGACCTAGGAGGAGATCACCAAATTCAAGCACCATCAAAACCTGTATAAGGAATCATAAATAAAAATCATATCCATGGTGGGTATACCCATGCGTAGAGGAAAGAAATCATGGATGCCAATCAAGTACATTTCAGATCCATGATGAATTATAGAAAGTATGAAAATGATCATGAAAATACATAGTGCATCCTGCAATAGAGCATATCCGTGGACATAACACAATATAACTATGTCTTAGTAGCATATAGGAGGATATATGCACAAAGAATGATGAAGAACTAACCCCCCGCTAAAGTACCATACCATATATAAACTAGTGTTACTATACAAAACACGGGTGCCAACATATAAGATGCTACTAAAACTAAGGGCAACATATAAGAGAGGATGTCACTAGAAAAAACTGAAGGAACTATTAAGTGATCATGAATGCTGACACAACTCAAGGTCTTCAAACCGACCATCGATGATACATTTCTAGACTATGGGAATAAATGTATTGAATTCAATGATGTAAGAATCCATTTGATTACCAATACGTTATGCATAATGTTAAAAAATGCAAGAAAACCCACCGATAATGATAATGGGTGTCAAGATACTAAGTACAATCTAACAAGTGTGAATAAATGAGTTGAATTCAAACACTTGAAAGAATCTATCGAACAAGGGAAATTGATGTATTCCCATTGTCAATAGCAAGGAAGTCTACCATTTATGATTGCAAACCCCAAGTTACTAAAAAGGAATCTAAGCTTTATTCCTAGAGAAATGAGTTGGAGTCGATGGGAAAAGACCCACTGGAAGGAAGGCATTAGGGAATCCCACATCAAACAAAAAGAGAGTAACTCATAGGCCAATAATTTGGAAGATATCAAATGAAAAATACTAAAGAAAATACCATTAAGTATGTCTCTTGCATGCACCATATGGAATGTGCCACTGGGGTCCAATGGAAACCAAGGTACTACACGAATCCCAATGTGTGATAATGTAAGCTGGCATAGAACACAAGGTAAACTACTTAGTCAAATATCAATGATGTAAATCAATGTCGGGCATACGATCACCTATCAATGAGGGAATAAGGTCAAGGTGTGACTCTAGATCTACTCTTAGAGAAAATTTTCAGATTCAATAAGAGTATACCCATCAGCAAGAAGTCAATGGGGACCTTCTATATTGACATAAGTATATGATTGAAATGTTGATTTGATACTGAGAGTAACTCGAAAAACTGGGTATGGTCAATAGAATGAGTCAAGAGACACTGCAGTCTGATGGATATAAAGTTTCACTTCCCTTGAACAAAATCATGACACATTTTGTGACTTAGGTAGCATGGAACAAGATGAACTTTTTATAAGTTTGAGATACATGAGGCATCGAAAAAATCTCCATATGATTGGAAGAGTAACCAAACGGAGGAGTAGTGACTCTAAAACAAGGTTAAACTTCTTAAGCCATACCCAATGAGGAAAGACTCATAACTAAGTGCTTTTTTTAATGAAGACACCATTAACTCTGCTGCCAAGTTAATGAAAAAATCTATTCTTTTCCCTAGGTTTTTTATAATATTTGATTTGTTTTTGTCTTTTTCATATTATAAAAATCCTAAAAAACAATAAAAGAATGTTTATAATATAGTGAAGGGAATGAGTGTCATGGGCAAGTAGATTAGTTTCAATGCTTGGAATGATTCCTATGCTCAATGCAAGGTAAATCATGTAGGTTATGGACACTCAAGGGATGTTTCCTTGAGGGAGATGGGTGTCGAGTCACAAAGGAAATAAATGAAAGGGTTGAACTTTCAAAAAAATCATTGACAATAGTGGATTATATGAGAGCAAGTTGGAGCTAACATAACGCCAAAAGTGCAAGTGGCCAATATGCAATGCAAAAGTGAAACTCAATAAGTGTGAGCCTATTAGGTATAGGTCAAAAATAAAAAATGGCTAGTGAGGTGCTAACTAAGAAGCCCATGTTAGGAAGGCTTTACCACTAAGTTATTACATATAAACAATGAGTGAGAGGTAAATTTTCACAACAAAGTGGGTCAACCCTATGGCGGGATACTACAAAAGGAGGTCAAAATGCAATATGAAACTCTAGATTCCTAACCTATATGCAAGTTTTGAAAACAATACCTACCAAAATGGATCAATAATTGTGGTATTTTAGCTCTAGAAACATCACTAAATGACACAATTTTGTCATCAACTTGAAAAAGTGTTGTCAAGGCACTAAAATATAGGTTAAACATAAAAATATAAGTTATAAAATCAATAAAATATTGTAAAGTGGGTCAAAATTTTATATAAATATGTCAAAATGAACTTTTAGGCCTACCTTTTTGGTTTTTAACCAACATAGTGACTTGAAGCCCATTTTAACCCCAAACTTTAGCAACATATTTCAAGAGTTTTATCCAGCCAAATCAAATTCCACGACTTGCAGGTAATTATTCACTTAAATCTCTCTCTTTTGATTCATATTTTAGGAATTTAACTAAGATTTTGACATAATTTAAATTTACAAATGGAGCTCCATGTACATGACTTTTCTTTTGTTGGTTCATGTACAACTGGCCCTACACATGAATTTCTAGAAAGAAAGCATCGTACACTTGCAGTTGTTCAAAGGAAAAGTTGTGAACATGCATACTTGGATTTGAAAACTTGATTTTAATGATTATATTTATAATTTTTTTGCAATATGTCCATTGTTTGGAGAGAATTGGAGCTTGTGGAAGTTGATAACTTGGTGTTAGTTGACCAAGAAGTAATGGATGGACTAAAAAATTATGGCTTGCTTAAGTTTTTTGTGATGCCAAATATTTAGACCTAGTGAAGATTATTGAAAATTCCCAACAATTATTGGGACCCTAAGAAAGGATGCTTCATAATAAATTCAATGCCTTTGTAAATTGAAGTTGAAAATATTTACTTTATCATAGGTTATCTTGAAGGGGTGAGGCAGTGAATCTTGAAGGGAAAGTGAGTGGGTTATTGCACTAATCGGACACAAAAAGTGGGTTCACAATTACCCATAGGAAACATTGACAATTTGGAAATAAAGAAGTTACTCTTTACAATTTCTAGAGTATCTAGATCCACTTATTTACATCAGGGTTCCCAACCACATATTGTGGAATTCCTATGATTAGTAGTGTATGATTAGTGCACTACAGTCTCATCCAACATGAAGAATCAATTGATGGCATGCAAACAGGGTCGAATGAAAAATTTCAACTACGGGAGTATTTTCTTCTCATTATTCTTTAAGCAAATTCCCACACTATGACCATGAGTAATACCCCACATCTGACATCCAAGAGAGCCCTAGATGGCAAGGTGGGTCAATTTGATGTGTAGAATTAGAGGAGGCTGAGTCACACAAGTGACTTTTGATGATGAGTTCTTCCATTGTGGGAACAACAACTTGTAGTGATTAAGGACTACCCTATGCAAGACTATAATTCCAAGGAGATACAAAGTTAGTTCTTCTAGAGGATGTTGCTTGGGGTGACATAGGTAGATTTTTATGATTTTCAAAGATTTTTTTTTAATGATTAGAAATTTTCAAGAAGTTAATTTTTTTTTTTTTGTGTGGATAAAAAATACTAACGACATATGATGATATTACAGATATTAGACCAATAAGACTTGAGGGTCTATCAAGGCACATGCATTGAGGCAATGACATCGAAAGAGTAGACATAGAAATTGAGAGAGTCCTTTGATCAGTACAAAGGAACCTAGAGGTTCAAATTCATCAAATTCCAATGGCACTAGTAGAGGACCTTTGGAGGATATATAGAATAACGTGGTAGGAGTACCACACGAAAGGGTGTGACTGTTCCAAAGAGTGGAAAATTCCATCATCCATTACCGTGAAACACATCCTGGGCAGGACCCTCAGACTTAGATGCTTTGTATGATGGATTGATTGGATTATGAGATAACTGAGAATAGGCCCTAATTTTGTAGGAGATTTTTCCACGTTTTGTAATATTTTGAACACTCATATATACATACAAACACACACACATACACACACACACACACACATACACACACACATACATACATACATACATACATACATACATACATACATACATACATACATATATCCATACATACATACACACACACACACATACATACATACATACATACATACATACATACATACATACATACATACATACATACATATTGATGATTTTACCATGTTTGATTTGATCAATTTCATATTGATTATGATTTTTAATGTGATGAATGATTAACATGCCAATCTAATACATATTTTGCAATAGAATCAACAATTTAATTCCTTAATCATTGAATGTGAACATAAGTAATAAAATCATTAGGGGAGTTTTGAGGTCTAAAATGGGCTTCCCAAGGAAATTATAAAATAACGGTGGAAATAATAAAATAAGATTTGATTACATCATCAAATTTTAGAGGGAAAAAATAAAAAACTATTTTTTCCACTCGTATTTTCAACTTATCTCCCTATTGGTTTATTCAAATTTCGAGCGGAAACATTCATTGGAGGCACAATTTGATTCTTCATCCAAGGAGTACCCATGTTGCATACTTTTGATGGACCCTGCTACACGAAAAATGATAAATACATGAAAAAATGTGATTGCAATCACGTTTTTTCATGTATTTATCATCTTTTGTGTAGCAGGGTCCATCGAAAGTATGCAACATGGGTACTCATTGGATGAGGAATTAAATTTTGCATCCAACAAGTACTCCTGCTCAAAATTTGAGTAAAACCTTAGGAGATAAGTTGAAAAAGCAGTTTTTTATTTTATTATTTTAAATTTATTTTATTCTTTTACTCCAAAAATGGTGAATCATCCCCCATGGTTGATGTCATCATCTTGAATCCTATTGGTTATTATAAAGTTTATTTTGGTTGTACATTTTTCTTAGGAGTTTCATTTTAGATCTCAAAATTCCTCTAATGTAAATGAATGCTCAAGCAATCACTCTTAGAAATCGATGAAATAAGGAAGGATCCCAAACATGATAAACATTATTAGGTTGAGACATCATTAGCTGAAAATCCAAATAAACTACTAATGTTCGGATACCATAAGATATTTCCTATGAAAGTAATTCAATAACAACACTATATTCAACCAATTATTAGAAGAAGGACCTGTACATGTGCCACTGAAAACAAACAACTTGCCAGATGGATAGTAAATTACCTAAGATATAGAAGTTAAGTTCCAGGTGTGCCAACTAGCTCCATTCGTGAATCCTAATTAAATCAGATCACCCATCCAATCCTATCAAAGCATTTTGAAGGAACAATCAGATACAACACCAAAAAATCTAACAGTAAGAAAAATTGTTATGTACACTAATTACAAAACAAAGAAAATGTTCAAGTAATATCTTAAGCATAATACTTCTTGAGTTAGATCCCATTCTTGGGCTCAACTAACACGTTTCCTTCAAAATTTATCAATTCATAAGCTCCCTTGTTCAAGACATGCTTAACGATGTAAGGGTCATACCACATAGGTTTGAACATGGCTACCCCCAAGGCATCCTTGTCTTGGTCATAGGCCAACACAAGGTTCCCTTTGGAGAAAAACATAGGATGTATAGTCTTATGATATTGATTCTTTATGTGTTTCTTATGAGCCTTATTCATTATAGCAACATCTTGACATTGCTCATCAATATGTTCTAAGTAAACAAGATGTTCCTTTAAGCTTGTTGTGTTAGGAAGAAGTTGGACCACCAACTCAAGTGATGGAATTTAACACTCTATGGAGATAATATGTTCCATACCATAAACTAATTGAAAAGGACTAAAACTGATAGTAGTCTTGACTGATATACGATATGCCCATAGAGTTGGATACAACATGATATGGCAATTTTACCTAGTCTCATTAATGGTTCTATGAAATATGGTATTTAAAATTTATTAACAACTTTGACTTGACCATATTATTGGGGGTAATGGGGAGAATAATTATCTTGTTTAAACCCCAAGTTAGAAGCCAATTCATTCTCATCCTATTATGAAAATGACTTCCTTGGCGAGTGAAAATATCTCTAGAGATATTGAAACGTGAAATGATCTAATTAAAAAGTTGGAAGAGTGCAGTAGTCTCACCATCATTACTATAAGTTTGTATGTCTTTGACCCACCTAATAAAGTAGTAAATTTACACAATAATGTACTTGTGCCCCCTAGCTAAAGCCATGTGACAAGTCATAAATTCCACTTCCCACTTAGTAAATGGAACAAGGAAAATTTTATGGATGGAAACTTATCTTAAAATTTGAAAACCTTGGCAAATATTACTAGCCCCTAGTATGAATATTATAAAAAAAATTGGAAGTATTTTTGTAAAATTATTTTTTAGGGGTTTTACATGTCTCTATTTTAACCCCCCTTCACTAAAGTGTCAACCAAGGTTCATAAAATTTGAGCTACAAAATATCGCTGATCTAGGTATTCTTTAACATGTTTAATTAAGATGCAAGTATTATGTTCTTAAAGTCCAACAGACTACTTAATCCAATCTGTCACTCACAGGTACATTGTATTAATCTCTCTACGAACTTAGTACATAATTGAGTACCAAAATATTTCAATCTCATATTTCAATCTTAACATGTGAATCTAAAACCACTCAACTACTTAAAATAAAAACCAAAATTTTATGAAGTGAAGAATACTATTAAACCTTTCTTTAGAAATAACAGAATATCATGAATCAAAAGATGTAATTTGGTTACTCTGCCAATAAAAAATGATTATAGTACTGAAGTTTTAAGTTATTCAAATACAATGCTAAATAAACATTTTATAAACATTTTTTTATCAATCCAAATCAAACATTAACTCAAGCAAGTCTCACAATACCAAATAATATAATTCATTTCAATCAAACAATGGTTAAAAAGAATCCAACTTGTACAAAATTTCTAACGTTGGAATTTTAATCAAACATCAATGAAACATAATCTACATGTAAACCTTAACCTATACAACCAATATGAAATCAATCCTAATTATGGTTTCAATCCTGTAATCAGGATTATTCAAAACTTGGAAATAACATTCAATTCAGAAACAAGAGATGATTGATACTATTAAATGAAAGGTACAATTACTCTACACTAGATCTAAAAATACATATTAAATCTTACTAAAACTATGTTTACAAGGCTTGTCCAGGATCGATGGTGAGCCCTTTCCAGTGACCCGAGTCTAGCTAAATTAACTATAGTAGATCAAGTTACTCACATCACATCAACAATTATGAAATAGGAGCCGAAATAATATGTTATAAAGTCTTCAATAAAGTTGATACATCATAGTTCCTAGAATCAAATAAAAGACACAAATGTTCTAGCAAAAATATTGTCACTAAAATTTTTCTCCCCTCTCACTAACCTATGACACTATTGATAATTCCCCTTTAAACAGGCCACTGTCTAAAATATTCACAACTGAATTTACAAGAATAGTAAAAAATGATTCAATCGTGTCATATTAGGACAACATTGGATTTCTTGTAACCTTGTTCCAGTCCATACAAATCAATGCCCATCGGAACTGTCTCCTTGTCAAATATAACCAGATGTCTTCTATATAAAGTCTAGCACATTCTTTGAAAATATGAATTGACTCCAAATTTAGTTGAGAGGAGGTACCAGACAGATGTTCACCGTTGCTAAGAAAAGCACAAAGATATACTATTGGCTTGTTGGTGAATGATCCTAGTACCGAAAATATAGTGTTGAACAACTGCCTAGTAGCGAACTGTCCATCCAAGCTCTAAACTTATAAAATATACCTGTCACGAGGTAGGGAGTTCACATTTTCATGTCAAGTACCCCTAATAAAGATGAAATCATATTAAAATGTTAGAAACATGACATAAAATTCAATTAAACATCTGTCTAAATCAACCAAAGAAGTATGAAAATGAATATAATCCATGACTTTTTAACTCCATTCATATTTTGGACCATTGATAGACAAAAGGATAGTTCTGAGTACCAAAATGGTAAAAAATGAGGCAAAATGAATGTGGAAAATGGTGGAATAAGGTATGAAAAAGAGGCCAAAAACAAGTCCCAACATCTTCCCCATGTTGATGAGTTTGCATATCCTCATGCAATAAAAAAAGAATTGTTCAACTGTAAAAATTTTGGTACTATCCACCCCTCATATCCTTGCTGCACTAACTAAAATCTCCAGTAGATGATTATTCATTGTCTTATATTGTTGAAGTCTTCGAATTTTGTCATAGGCAGTGTATCTTTGGGTAGGCTTCAACTACTTTACCTTCCATCATAGCAACCTCTTATTTTTCTCATTCAGCCTATCATTTTCTATTTTCAGAATTGAATTTTAAGCCTTATACATTTCATTCTCACTCCTAATACGCTTATATTGATACAAGACCTTATATTTATGGAACTTCTCTTTTCTCTTAATATTCTTCCTTTCCATCTTATCAACTCAATACTGTAGCTCTCTCTTGGCAGAATTAAGAACATTTTCAAGAGGCAAAGTATTCTCTTTTAAATCAGTCTTCCCATGAACCATTTTTCTTGAATATGACTTCTCATTGTTTTAGTTGTCCCTTTATCTTCAATAGGCCCAAATTCAGATAGATTATTGGGAGGAAAATTACCTTGAAAGTCACCAAAATTATTAACAGGCCCTTCTTCCTCTGGTGATGACTTGTCAGAAATTTTTGTTCTTAGTTGTGAGAGAGAGGGACCTTTTGTGCTCACATATGGTTCTTTCTATGGAGATGATGAAACAAACACTGGCTTGAGGAGTTGAGTTGCTTGTGGATGATGTTGTTGTAGCACCATGATATGAGTGAGTCTTCTCCCTTGTTGTGAGGTTTGGCCTGGAACATTCTCAGTCTGTACTAAAGGCAGCATAATATCATTTTCTCCATCAATTTCTTTCTTACCATTCTTCTTCTTACAAGCTATTTTTTCTTCCACCCCTTTTTAGTGTGGCCTTTTAGTCATTGAGGTGACTACTTCTTTAGTGTAGGCATGCTCTATTCCAACTTTAGTTTTCAAAGTTTCTTCTTAATAAGTTCCTCCTGTTGTTTTGACGATTGCACCTTCTTTGTTGGAGTGTTCTGGTTCAAACCCTCTTTTGAAGGCCTCTTTCTATTTTTTGATTCCATGACTGGGGTTTGATCCTTTTGAACATGGTTACGGATTTTTTCCGCTTGATTCTATGAATCTATTTCTAAACCCTTACTAGAAGGCCCTGCTTTTTCTGTTAATCTCTGGAAACTCAACAAGGGTCTCAGTTTCCTTCACTAATTTCTTTGGAGTAAGGGTTCTATGTTTTACTAGAACTTGATCAAGCTCTCATAAAATTTTTCTCTCTAGGAACTGTGCCCATGTATCATTATGGCACTCAAGTTCATATTTGATTATTATTTTGATGAGGTCATAGTGACAAAGACTGGTTTTTGGGTTTTTAGAGGATGAATGGATGTTTCTCGCAACCTTTTGCAAACTCTTCCATAAAAATAAAGGATCATCATCTGTAAAATGCAAGAGAAACCTCATATGATAGAGAAAGGTAAATGCATACTGTCCCTCACAAGTTAAAATTTTTTGTAACGCTATTAGCCATGCATGCCATTTTTATGCTATGTACCTTCTAGGAATACCCTTAGTCTAGTCGACATTTTTATGCTCGACCTTTAAAAATTTCTCACTTTTATGGAGATCCACTAGATTTCCTTTGAAATATTTCTCTCTAGTTGCAGGTAAGTCGATTGCTTCATATACCAATGCTTTTGTGAGTTTGAATTCAATGTCTCTAATTTTTATAGAGTTATTGTCCAATTTTTGTGCGAACTTTAGAGTGACGATATCATTATGTCCTTGAAACTTCTGCAAAAACTATACAATGCCAGCTAAATATTTCTTTATCAATCCAAATCAAACATTAACTCAAAGAAGTCTAATAATACCCAAATAATCTAATTCGTTTCATTCAAAAAATGGCTAAAAATAATTCAACTCATACAAAATTTCTAACCTAGGATTTTTAATCAAACATCAATTAAACAAAATCTTCATGTAAACCTTAACTTGTAGAAACCAATATGAAATCAATCCTAATTCTGGTTTCAATCCGCTAATCACTTCTATGTGAAACTTGGAAATAATATTCAATTCAGAAAGAAGGTCACATGATGGAGCGCGCCGGTCTCGGTTAACAAGGGTTAGGGCACCTGAAGATACCGCAGGCGCATGAGGGTTATACTGTCTCTCTCCGTTACTCGCCGTTTCGCACTGTTGCACCCGCGTCGTTTTCCTCGCCGTCCTCGCATCGCTGTTGTCCGTTCCGTTCCCTCTAGCAAAGATGGAAGGTCACATGGAGACCGACCTAGTCGACTACTCCGCAGATCCGCTCGAAGACTAGGTCATTTTCGATAACCCTAATTTCTCAGTGTCGGTTTCACGATTTCCAGGGGATTCGGACCCCTTTCCGCAGGACACCTCGCCCGTGGTCTCTTTGCCCGAATATATACCGGAACCATCGGCCTCTGTACGGTTTTCTGATTTCTCGCCGGGTCTGGAAGCACCTCCCCTGTCACCTGGTACCCTCCATATCCTATCTACCTTCACGCCTCACCAGCTATCCTTTGATCCGCACCCGCCCCTCTCCACAGTTCTTCCAACCCCTTCGGTGGCGGCCCCTGTTTCTGGATCACAAGCACCCCCTGTGTCTGGGTTTCGGCCGTCCGGCTGTTTTGAAACCCCGGCGGTTCAAGTAAAAGCCACAAAATCCACATCTCCTGAGGGGACACAGAACCCCTTTGTGGATCATCCCTCGGCTCCTCGCACCAAGAAGCGGAAATCCAGGTGCATCAAGGTGACGTCAAAGGACATTAACATAAGGTTTGGAGAAACATCAGCCATCGGGGAAGTGGCGGTTATGGCTCGTACCGTTCTGGTAGGACATGTGCGAGGGCGGGCATACTCAGCCAACAGATTGACGCTATGGGTAAAGGAGATCTGGGGTGGTCTGCTAAAAGAATTGCCGGATGTCCATGTTCTCCCCTGTGGATGGTTCTCTCTTCATTTCGCAAAAGAAATCTACACGGACCTGGTTCTGGAAAAGTACTGGCACATCGAAATGGCACCAGTCCTGCTCAAAAGGTGGAGTCCCCTTTTTGACCCTGAGCGTGAACAGATTGGGGCGGGACCCCTGTGGGTTCGATTGCCGGGTTTACCGCTACAATACTAGAATGAGGGTGTACTCATAAGGATTGGCAATGCGCTTGGCACATACCTGGACCATGACCGCACGTTTTTGGAATGAAAGAAGCGTACACTTGCTCATGTGATCGTTCACCTGGACACACAAGAAGGGCTGGAAGAAAAGATCACACTGCGTTGGGGCAAATATAGCAGAATACAGATCTTGGACTACGAAGGTGTCCCGTTTTGCTGCAATCGATGCCATCAGGTGGGGCACCTGTTCAAGGATTGTTCGTTCAATAAAAAATCGGAGGAGTCACCTAATATTACTCCAATCCCATCCAGAGGTGCCTCCCTTGTTATAACTCGTCAGCCTCAGGGTCCCTCTCCTGTCTCACAGGTCTCTCCTCAAGCTACTCCACAGAAATCAGGAAAGAAGGGATTCGGATCGTCCTCCCCGCCAATGACCAGGGCTCGGGCAGCAGCAGGGGCTGCTCAGGTCTCGGGTACCTCTCTAACCCTATCTCCCAGTTCACTCGATACTTCATCGATTTTGGTTACATCAAAATCTCATGTATCATCTGCACACTGCATCATATCATCCCCTCCCCCGACTATTTCTTCGGTTCAGCCTTCCTTTCCACCCTCTTCCTCATTTACCTCGCAGTCATCTCCCCGTAAATCAACCTCCCATCCTTATGCACTTCGATCCCGTGCACACAAAGCTGATCTACCAGGTAGTCAGGTGGGGTTGGGTATCATCCAATCAGGGACGGGACCTATGACCACCAGAGGCAGGAAGACCGAACTCTCAAAAGCTATCAGACGGGCTGGGGCAGAGGTAGCATCAGGTCGTCAATCTACACTCGAAGGGGTCCTTAGAGCAATTCCAACCCCGAGAAGTGTTCCCCCATGAAATGCTTATCTTTCAATTGCAGGGGTTTGGCTAGTCCCCCCAAAAAACTAGCCCTACAGAGGCTCTTCGAGGTAGAACAGCCTGACATTATTCTACTTCAGGAGACTCTAGGTCCGGCTGAGAATGTTACCCTCTCCTTACAATCCCTAGTCCCAAAATGGAAATTCATGGCAACCGATGCTATTGGACGATCAGGGGGTCTGGCTATCGGCTACAATCTCAGAACCATCAGAATTGATGCAGCTTGGGGTGGACTGGGGTTCTTGGGTATTGATATTTTTTCATCAGAGCTTGGAAAATCTCTCAGAATATTGAACGTTTATGGTCCCTGTCACCAGAGGGAGACTTTTTGGAGGCATCTCCTTAATCTTTCACTATTGGCCCAAGATCACACCATTCTAGGGGGGGATCTAAATTTTTCTTTGGGGTTCAATGAATCATGGGGGTCCTCGGCACAGGTGGATGCCATCACAGAATTCATGAGGAACATTCTGGATCAGAAATACTTCATTGACGTCCCCATGTAGAAGCCTCAGCCCACTTGGAGGAACAGAAGGGTGGGCTCGACAGCTTTAGCTCGCAGACTGGATAGATTCTTGATGAAGGGCCCTCTGCTTCTGCAATTTCACCATTATAAGCAATGGGTAGGTTCAAGGGGTATATCTGATCATTCCCCCATATATCTGGAGATATTTGGGCCACACCCGAAACCAAAAGCCCTATTTAAATTCAATCACACATGGATACAAGATCAGGGTTTCATAAAATTGGTCAATGACTTCTGGAAGGCACATCCCATTGACAGAGAGGCCTCCCTGGCAAAGGGGTTTTGTAATAACCTCACCTTGCTAAAGCATCTAACCATCAATTGGGCAAAGGAAAAGAACAGAAAGGAATCCGAACAGCTCACCAACATTGAAGCTGAGCTTTTTTCTCTACAGGATGACCAAAATTTGGGATTCATCTCGGGGGAGAAAAAATCTCGATTGATTGAGCTGGAAAACCAAAAAGCAAGCATCCTCAGACTAAGGGAGGAATCCAACAGGTTGAGAAGCAGAGCTATATGGTTGAAAGCTGGAGATGAAAACTCAAAGTTTTTTCAGAACTATGCAAAAGGAAGGAAAGTCTCAAATACTATATGGAATCTGCCTCTACCAGAGGGGGGTCTTGCAGACTCATTCAATAAGCTCTCCCAGCTTGGTACTAATCACTTCAGAAGCATATACAAATCTCCACCAGGAACAAACCTGGTTGAAATTATTAATGTGGCAAATCATTTCCCTAGATATGTAAATGAGGAAGACACTGAAGATCTTACGGCTTCGGTCACCATGGAAGAATTGGAGGGCACATTAAAATGGTTCAAGAAAGATAAAAGCCCTGGATCGGATGGATGGTACATTGAGTTTTACCTAACCTTTTATGAACTCTTGGGTCAAGACTTGCTGAGGGTAGTGGAGGAAAGCAGAGCATCGGGCTGTTTATATCATGCTATCAACTCAACTTTCATAGCCCTCATACCCAAGACTGACTCCCCTTCCTCCTTCGATGACTACCGTCCCATCTCCTTGTGTAACTGTCTTTACAAAATCATCTCTAAGATTATTGCCAATCGTCTTAGACCCATCCTCTCCAAACACATTGCCCCTCAGCAATTTGCTTTCCTGGAGGATAGACAAATCCATGAAGCCATCGGTTCTGCCCAAGAGGCCTTGCATTCTATTTGGTCTAGACACTTAAAGTGCATTCTCCTCAAGATTGATCTGTCAAAAGCCTTTGATCGGGTTAGCTGGCTTTACATTAAAATGCTACTCATTCATCTGGGTTTTCCAATATCTCTTATCAACTGGATCATGGCCTGCATTATGACCCCATCTTATAGTGTGCTCATCAATGGATCGGCCTCCCATTTCTTCCACTCTGAAAGGGGACTCCGACAAGGATGTCCCCTCTCCCCTCTATTATTCCTCATGGTCATGGAGGGCTTGAGTCGTCTAATCATATCTGCTAAAAGAGAGGGATCCCTCAGCGGTCTCAAGATCACAGATGATTGCTATCTTACACATCTACTCTTTGTGGATGATGTCCTCATTCTACTGGATGGTAGCATCCGAGACTCTCTATCCTTTTCCCGAATCCTCCAACTCTTCATGAAGGCCACTGGCATGATGGTTAAACAGCAAAAATCCACGATCACTTTCGTCAGATCCTCGGTAAACGAAGCTCAAATTGCTCATCAAGCCTTCCCTTTCTCCATTCACCCTATGGACAGGGGCCTAAAATATCTGGGATTCCGGCTAAAACCCGCGAGTCAAAGAATTGCAGATTGGGTCTGGTTAGTCAACAAATTGGAGAAAAGGCTAAATTGTTGGAGTCATAGATATCTATCCAGAGCTGGGTGCCTCGTTCTCATTAAATCGGTGCTGGAAGCAACCCCAGTCTTTTGGATGGCACTTGCCTAGATTCCCAGAAATATTCTCGCTCGACTTCAACAAATTTGTAACAAATACCTCTGGGCTGGAAGCCAGGACAAGCACATTTTTGCTTGGATTGGATGGCAGAAGATAGCACTCCCAAAAAGGTGGGGAGGCTGGGGCCTAAAGGATCTTCCATTATTTGCAAAAGCAATGGCAGCTAAAATGAGCTGGTCGCTGCTAACAAGCCAGAACTTATGGTCTCGTTTATCATACCATAAATACATTTGGCCACAAGATATTCTGGATTGGGTAAGGTTCCCTAGTTGGAATAGGACAGACATATCAACTATTTGGAAGGCCTTGCTATTCTCATTGCCCCTAATCAGGGATAACCTAGTTTGGAGAATAAACGACGGATCTCTAGCTAGAATAGGGATGGACCCATCGATTGGCAGCGGAGGTAGGCATACCCTATCACAAGATCTGATTCAGTACCTACACTCCCGTGACATTAATGTAATCGCACATGTTGCTGATCAAGGAAACTCCGGGATCTTTCATCAAGCATGGAAGTCGGCGCATCAAATGAATCTGCCACTCAGATGGCATCAGGAATGGCAAGACTACAGAACTACACTAACCGAATCTCATATAAGAATCAGAGACAGTCCAGATGAATTAGTTTGGAGTCAGGGAGAGAATGGAAAATATTCTCTAAAGGTCGGATATATCACACTCATCAGTCACAAAAAACCAGACCATATCGCAACCTGGTGGCAAAGCATTTGGAAAATATCAGCTCTGCCTAGATCAAAACTTTTTTTTCTGGTGCGTATTGATGAATAAGGTACCTACAGGAGAATACCTAATGCACAGAGCAATACATGGGCCAACTTGGTGCGTGCTGTGCAAAGACGCATCGGAATCCACAGAGCATCTCTTTTTGAGATGCAATGCTACACTAGAATTATGGCGATCTCTCTCAAATCACTTCTCTTTCAATGGAAATTGGGAAGGATCGGACCTGATCGAGGCTTGGGAAAATTGGGCACAAAAACATAAGGGATCGAAATGTATACTCCTTCCGATTCTTGTAAACTGGCAGATTTGGAAGGCTCGAAATCGCTCTATTTTTGAGAACAGACCTATCATCTGGCCATTGATCGAAGTCGCTATCACTACTGCCTATAAGGAACTCCTTGACCCTCTGCCCCCAAAAGAACGCCATCCTCATCCGCCCCCTTGCATCGACAAAACCATCCCTTGGGCCTTCTTTGATGGGGCTGCAAATCATCAAAGCTATGGGGGAGGTTTTATTTTACATTTGAATGAACATCATTATTACACTGTAAAATCGGGCCTGGGCACAGGAACTAATAGCTTTGCTGAGCTCATAACCTTGCGACATCTTCTCCACTTTTCTCTACACCACCATTGCACCAGCATCAATATTTTCGGGGATTCAAAAACTGTAATAAATTGGTTCAATGGCATATCTGACTGTCACATACACACACTCAGCATCATCCTAAATGATGTTTTTGTTTTCAAGGCAGCTTTTAACAACATCTCGTGCTCCCACATTTACAGGGAATATAACGGCCATGCTGACAAATTATCCAAGGAGGCCGCGTTGAAGGACAAAGGCATATGGGAGATCACAGAGGTAAAGGGACGGAATGAATACAGATATTTTCACCAGCCATACATAGACCAAGAATACCGGCATGCACCAGAATCTTAATTACTGAAAGGATTTTTGTTTTTTGTCATGCAGACAGTGTTTATCTATGATGATCAGAAATTGCATATTTTTGTGCCTTATGGAAAAATGCAAACAGTCTTATATGACAGAGCTATTTCTCGGAGAACTACATAGTGCTCTGCACGGTATATTTATGTAAATATGGAACACTATTATACACACATTGGAAATCGCATATGCATAAAGCATCTACAATATGTAAATTTTCCAATCCTAATGAAAAATTACGGATTTTTCCAGTGGAAAAAAAATATTCAATTCAGAAACAAGAGACGATAGATACTATTAAATGAAAGGTACAGTTACTCCGCACTAGATCTAAACATACATATTAAATATAACTAAAACTATATTTATAAGGCTTGTCTAGGATTGATGGTGGGCCCTTGCCAATGACCCGAGTCAAGCTAAATTAACTACAATAGATCAAGTTACTCACAACACATCGATAGGTAGGAAATAGGAGCCAAAATACTATATTATAAAGTCTTCAATAAATCTGATACATCTTAGCTCCTAGAATCCAATAAAAGGAACACATGTTCTAAAAAAAATGTTGTCTCTAAACTTCTTCTCCTCTCTCACTAACCTATGACACTATTGATAATTCCCCTTTAAAGAGACCATTATCTAAAATATTTACAACTGAATTTACAAGAATAGTACAAAATGATTCGATAATGTTATATTAGGACAAAATAACATTTATTCGAACCTTGTTCCAATCCATACAAATCAATGCCTACAGGAAATAGTCTCCTTGTCAAATATAGCCAGATTTCTTCTATACAAAGTCTAGCACATTACAAGAAAATCTGACTTGACTCCAAATTTGGCTTAAAGGAGGTTTCACACATATCTTGACCATTTTTGAGAGGAGTGTAGATATATAGTATTGGCTTGTTGGTGAATGATCCTAGTACCAAATTAAGTACAAAATATAGTGTTGAAAAACTTCCTGGTATCAGACTATCCATCCAAGCACTAAACCTATGAAATAAACCTGTCACAAGTTAGCGAGTTCACATTTTCATGTCAAGGAACCCTAATAAAGATGCAACCATATTTCAATTTTAGCAATAGGAGATAAAATTCACTTAAACATGTATCTAAATCAACCAAAGAAGTATGAAAATGAATCTAATCCATGACTTTTTACCTCCATTCATATTTCAGACCATTGAAAGGAAATATGATAGTTGTGAGAACCAAAAGGGTAAAAATTGAGACAAAATGACTATAGAAAATGGTGGAATAAGGTACGAAAAAGAGGCAAAAAACACGTCCCAACAGTATTCAAATTTATAATGATTTTATATAGTATCTATAAAATTTGGTGATTTTTAAGGTAAAATAATTTTATACTATAAAATTTGGGTGAATAATTTTTAGAAAAAATGGAAATTGATGAATCTTTTTTTTGAAGAAGCGTGAAAAATTAGCCCACCTGCAAATATTAACCCCTAAAATTTCCCTGCAATGGATGGATGGTAAGAAGAGGGAAAAGAAAAGATGGATCAATGTGCATTTTTCTTGTATAGATTTGAGGAGGATGGTATTTCTTAACCAACTCATGGAAATATTTAAAAATCGAGGGCCATAAATACCCTGAATGAAAGATTTTCTATGGTATTTCCAACCCAGACAAATGATTGTCACAATCTCCACTATGAAAATCATTTAGAACCTTTTTAGCTTGTTCAAGAATTAAATGTCACCATAGAATTTAATCAACCCCATTACCATATAATGTATCACTAATTATCAAATAATGCTTAGCTAGGCGATGTAGTCAGCAACGATCATCCTGAGAAAGGGAATGTGGAAAATTCATAGTCTAGAGATATACTAAGATGTCTCCATCCCAAGGATATTGCAAAGAGATCAAGAAAAGGTTTTCATCTGGGAATTATTTATCATAAGTAAGATCCCCATCACAAGGTAACTCTGAGATTAATTTGGTGAAAACCAAGGAACTTTTAGACTTTGTTGACATGAACACAAGGTCAAATTATTGTAAGATAACAATCCATTTATTGGAATTCCCCCCAATAACCTACTTATTGAGGAAATATTGAAATGGATTGACGTCAACAATGATGGTTGTCTTCCTGAGAAAAATATAATGTCAAATCCTTTGGACAACATGCACTTCTGCCAATGCTAAATTCTCAACATGAGAATATCAGAGTTCAAGACATAACAAGCCACGACTAAGGTAATAGATAACATATTGTTTGACTATACCATCTTCCTAAACCAGAACCATACCTATAGTAGGTTTTTCCACTGCAAGATACAAATGAAAGTCTCTATTATAATCAGGTGGACTAAGCAAAGGAGCAAAGGAAAATGTTTTTTTGAAAGCATAAAAAAAGTGTTGATCATATTTTTCCCAAATGAATGGGACACCTTTATTCAATAAATGCATAAACACCTTAGTGATATTGGCATAATTTACAATAAATCTTCATAAAAAGTTGTATTTTCTTGTGAGACTCTGAAGTTGATAGATATTAAATGAGGGAGGGAAATGAAGTATTTCCTCAACCTTGAAAGGATCAACCCTGATCCCTTCATTATACACAATGAATCCTAACAACTAACCAAATGTTACTGCAAATATGCACTTACAAGGATTCAATTGGATTTTATAATAACAACATCATTTAAAAATTTGGTGAAGATGACTTGGGTGATCTACCCTCTTTCGAGAGCGAACATCAAGATCATCCAAATAAGATTATACTATATGATTAATGTCACGGAAAGTGTTTGACATGGCCCACTAGAAGGTAGTACAACATCTTTAGGCCAAAAGGAATTTTCTAGTATGTGATGGTACCCCAGGGACAAATAAACATTGACTTGTGCTAATCCTCAGGATAGATTTGTATTTGATTATATACAAAAGAATTCATCCATAAAGGAAAACATTTCATTTTTCACACACTCATCAATAGTCTGAGTGGGAAAATTATCTTTTGGACAAGATTTATTAAGGTCCTTGAAATTAGTGCACATAGAATCGTTCCTTTCTTTTTATTGACAGGAACGGGGTTTGAAACCCATTTAGTTAAAGAAATGGGGTAAATAAAGCCCACTTTAATCAGTTTTTCTATCTCGCCCTAAATTGTTGCTACCTTCCTAGAATTAATTAGTTGAAGCTTCTAGCATACATGTTTCACGTTCTCATAGGTATGAATATCGTCATGAACTATGCTTGGATCAATTCCATGCATTTCCTCATAGGACCACAAAAATACATCACAAAATTCCTTGAACATGCCAGTATAGATTTTTACCTCATCAAGAGTACAATATGCTCCTATGAAATCATTTTTGATAACATTAGGATTCTTGGAAATATTCACTAGCATAGTCTGTGAAATAACAACCATGTTCCCTTTGGCATAAATATAGGTTGGAGCCAAAGGGTTAAAAATTCCAGAGAACACCTCCATATGACATAGAACATGATATACTAGATCCAACCCTATGCAAATTAAGGAGAAAAAACGATCGATAATGAAATTCAGCTCACGGTATTTCTACACTAGTCGTTTCCTCAAGGATAGCCTCCTCAGATTGTGCCACAATGTCAAGACAATCCATAGACATGGTTGATTCAGTTGCCCGAGTTGGAACCGTATCATAATCTAAGTCTTCTGTTGGAACAAAGACTTGATCAAAGTCTATAACATTATGTATGATAACTTAATGATAATTTTTTGTCACATAAATAGGAAAAACCATTCTTGTGACATTTCCTTCTTCCAATGTGGCAGTAGGAGGAGGAGAAGTTTAGGGGTCCTTAAAATAAATGGTCCAGAAGGAATGATTATGAGGGACTACCCTAGACGTCATAGAAATGGTATTGATAAACATAAAAAGGGGTGGAAAATTGAAAGTACCCATTAATGATGAATACATTCCAACTCCCAAATTCTTAGTAGGCTTCTAAGAATTGTTAACCAATGAGATAGTAGAATTTGATGAAGAATTGAGATTAGGTTAGGTCAAAGCTAACTGATTTACAATTATGATCGTCCTTTCGTGAAGGAAACATAGTACATAAAAAAGACCTGATTCAATATTCTGCATCACATAATCCAATTCTGTCCTAACAATAGATTATAGTCGAGCTTGGCATCAACCACTTCTACTTCCACATTGAAAATCTTTCCCCAAGTCCAATCAGGAAGGCGAGCAAAATCAAAAGTGCCCTATGTGAATGACCATCAAATGCAATTAATAGAATAAGATATGGGACTAACTATGGAGACCCTATATCTTTCTAACATTCCCCAACATGACGCAAGTGGAAGATCCCTCATCAACAATGGTTCTAAAGATAATCTTCTTCTAGTATAACACTTTAATATGGAAAGAAACATGATGAGGAAGTATTAGTCTCACACTCATGGTATGAAATTTAATGTCCTAAGAATTCTTTGGGTCAACTACTCTGATTGCAGTAAAAACACCCTCCTTTATGTTGGAAATGATTGGATTACTTCTAATGTTGTCATTGTGTAGGAAGTTTGTGCGAAATATTACACCACAAAATAATTTTGTGCAGCCCTAACTTTTGGATTAAAAGCCAAGTGTTTTGAGGAGCCTTTCTGCATCTTAGGCATAATATCAATAACATGTCTTTTAACATGAAGAGGTTTCTGACAAGATGTTTGAAAGAGTGAATTCAGGAGGTTGACAATTTATAACACCATTCTTTAACGCATGCTTCAAATGTAAGGATGAACAACCTACATGACGTATCCTTACAATCAATTTCATAATAGGTGAAAAATTCAAGAAAATGAGCGGTGTGATCAAGAATGGTTGTTCCACCCTCGCCATCAAATTTTAAATTTGGTAAGTCTTGAATTATCCCCAAGGGAACTTTCATGTTTGCAAATTTGGAAAATCATGTTGGGGTTAATATTTGGGAAGAAGCCATTTAAATATAAGAAAGTTAAAAAAAATTCACAGAATCAACTTGTTATCTAGTCCTTCTCCTAGATAAATAAACCTATTGACAATGGCTGAAGCCGCCAATAGTGTGAGGGGGTCTCCCAGATGTGAAGTCCCAAGTAGACCCCAATTAGAATATGGTCGGTTGCCAAAGTGGTGGGTTTTAATAGTGTTCCTTGGCTGCAATAAACACATAGAATGATGTATACATAGCTTTGGTTGAAACACATTTATGAACTTTGTGAAGTGTCAAGTGTAATGCATGAGAGGTTCCATGACATTGAAGGGAAAGAAAGTGGGCCCCTTAGAAGCATACAATAGTACTTAGGTTAAAAGAGACGCACGAGCAGTAAAGAGAATCATAAGTTAACATGCAAAAAAGTTTACAAGATAACCATGATCAAAATAACATAACAACTTGCATTCAACAAGATTCATACTAAATAAAATGAATTAGTTCATAAGCGTTAACAATAAATGAAATAACACATATCGCAAACATAAAAATAATAATATTACTACATCCACGACATATGCATGAAGATGTGTTAGATCTGAGATTTTATTAAAAGTGAAAGTTCCAAACATACATTTACAATTGACAAGACACTAGCCCCAATAGTGGAACATGAAGTCAACACTTGATTCTCCAAAGAAAGATAATCCTCCTATGCTAACAGGAGAAGCCAAGGCACCGAACAAATAACCCAAGTTTTCGATTCAAATCCTTTTACATGAGTTATGAGGGTGTATTTATGACATATGAGATGACCATACATCTCCCTTTGTGACCTTTGGACTCCCCTCATGACTATTTGAATTCTTTTGTCCTTTTTGTAAGTAATGACCTTTCATATTCCACAATTGACACTTGCACTTCCACTTACAATTTTATTTCAAATGTAATATTTCAAATACCCATATGAGACAAAAATAGGTAGATCCTAATAAAACAAGAATAATAAGACAAAATAACATATCAAGCTTGAGTTTAAGGAAACTCTAGCTCAATATCTTCAACTTGTAGATATTCAATCACATAGCGATGCCAAGGTTTGTATTGTGTGATGGTTCCCTCAAACATTGCGATGGGATTAGGCTAAAAGTGGACTCTAGCCTCCATTTCATCTAGGCATACAATTTTGCAGCTAGTTTGTGTCCCCTTATTCAATAAGAACAACATGTTTTTGATGTTTTTGATGTTGGCATTATGATACAAGTGTTATCCTTGATGGCCACTCACTCACAGGTCAATTCAGTTTTGATAAAAGGAAACTCACAACACAACAAGTATATTAAGAGGTTATAGGGCAATGGTACAAAAGAACAGGAAGATGGAACTAAGGTCTACTGATCAGAATAAAGAAGGTTAAGGAAAAAGCTCATACACGTTGGTCCACTTAGTCAAAACAGCATATACATGCTATTCCACACATCAAAAAGAGTGTATACGTATACACACACTCCCACAGAAAGAAAAGCGCGTACATGATTGGAAAACCTAGGTTTCGGTCCGAGGTATTTGGTTCATGGTATTGACCCTAGGTATTTGGTCTGAGGTATTTGGTTCGTGGTATTCACCCTAGGTATTTGGTCCAAGGTATTGGTCCTAAGTGGTTTTGGTCCAAGGTATTGACAAAGGGCCTAAAGCTATATAAGGAGGAGAAGATCATAAGGCCATGTGTGCAAGTGTATGGGTTTCTAGGGAATACTTCTAGTTGAAGTATATTTTATGTTGCAGGGGCTATGTTTGTGATTTGATCTAAAATACTTTATGCACCTTGAATTCAATGTTGGATCAGGATCATGAGACCTGAATTGACTTATTATTGGATGATCTGATATTGGTTGGGCTAGATCTGACTGTGTACACCTGTTTTATTCTTTAAATGTCATGATCTGGGGTTGCCTGAAGTTCAGAAGTGAAACAAGGTTATGAGTTGATATTTGCAGATATGTACGTTGGTTCATCTCTTCAAAAGCATGTGTACACACAGGTTATACCCTTCAAAATAGTGTGTACAAAAGAAAAATTTCTTTTTGAGATTTGACTAATCTATCTGATCAAATTCTGTTGTTTTACTGTTGTCCGTCAATGAAGTCTTCTTAGATCTGAAAGTAAAACTGAATGCATAAAGAGTTTGTGTCTCATTGATTAATTGATTAAGAAAGAAGGGTTACCCTTGTTGCTATTTGTTTAGAACTCTATAATATGATAGTAGATCTTCAAAATGTCACTGATTGGTACAGTTTGTGGTTCATAGGTTTTATGATTTAGTATCTTCAGAGGTATACGTAGGTTGGGAAAAAGGAAGTAGTGTATACACGCAGGTTTGCTTCCTTAAAGGAGCGTATACATTTTGAAACGTGCCTTCTGAGGTTACAATTAGTTTTGGTTGTTGAAGCAGTGTTCTGGGTTCAGATCTGTGCACTGGTTACAATGATCTGTCTATTCTAGTTGATTGGTTGAATTTGATTAAGTTTGAATGAATGGTTGATTCAGTTGTGTTAGAGGTTCAGAGGTTTCAGTGATTGATTTTTCTAGTTATATCAGAGATTGATGATTGGGTTTCAGCTATATCAGAAATTGATTGGGTTGGTTGATGCAGATGTATTTGATGGTTGTATTGCAGTGGTGATTTATTTTGAGCTTCAATGTTACTAATGGGTCCAGTATGAAAATTGGATGAAATGTGGTCTACATATAGTGTTGTTGTGTACCAGGAGTATCCAATGTGAAAATTTATGAAGCATGGTCCCTAGAGGATACTGAGGGTTGGAGCCTTCAGTGAGGAAGTCGAAGCTTCTTACCAATAGTGGCTAGTGATTTGATTAGGGGGTTGGAGCTCCCTTCCAGTAGCAACCAGAGAATGAGTGAAGGTTGTAACCTTCTGTAGGTCGGAGCCTACGTACTAGTAAATATATCGGCTAGCACAAGAACTAGGGGGTTGTAGCTCCGTTCCAAAAGAAGCTGGAGAATGAGAGAAGGTTGTAGCCTTCTACAGGTGGGTGCCTGCGTACTGGTATGAGTCTGCACTAGTAAAATATTGTAAACAATTTTTCTTATTATTAAAAGAAGGTAGAGACGACAGCAGCAGGTGCTTTTCACCCACATTGGGTTTCCACCTTAAATTTTGGTGTTCATGTGTTTTTCTTATGTTTGATGGTTTATTTTGTTATTATTGCACATGGTTACTGTTTAATGTTTAATAAAGTACTAATGCACTGATCAAGGATCAACATATGATGAATTAACTGAATCATAAGTTCACTGGATATACATTGGTGGCCTTAAGAACAATTGCGTGCACACGCGAGTTCCCTTCTCTGAAATAGCGTATATAAAATTGATTATGGAAATTAAAAAGTTATTGATTTGTAAATACTGATTCACCCCCCCTAGTATTATTTCCTACAATTGGTATTAGAGCAGATCCTTTGACAAAAGCTTGATTGCTTGAAGGAGATCCGTAGAAACAATGGGAAAGAAGCTAAAGAAGAAAGCACCACAATTGGTGAATGTCATGGGCTAGGTATGAAGCAATCCACTATCCACTAATACTGCTGAGGGTCATGCTCTTTGTATCTATGCGCAACAAGATCCACTTGATGATATCTGCATAAGGGAAAACTGGGTACCTGCATGCAATTTTATGAAATCCTGACCTCTGGAAATTTATGTATACATGTCTATCCTCCATATCTTCTTTGAAATTGGTGGTTGTGAATGCATATTTAATTGTATGCCATGTGATATTTTAATCTTTTTCAATGAAGAGTTGAGTGTCTTATAGAATAGGCATGGTGATTGGGGTACTCTCAACCACTTCATTGATGCTGCTCTCTGAAGTGTATTTTGACGTTAATCTCTTTGGAGTCATGATGATGACAACTGATAAAAGAAAGATGAGATCAAAAACATAAAATACATGTATCAAAAGATGCAACCATGGAAAATACAAATTAGATCAAGCAAATTAGTTCATTCATCAAGATTAAGGAAGTAACACACTCACTAGAGAGAAGGATTGCACAATTTTTGGGATTAGGGAGGTAGACTGGGTGCATGAATTATGCAATATGTAGTCTCAGCAAGAAAGGGGGGATCTTGAGGCTTGAGACTGCGCAATGCACAGTCTCAACTAGGCAGACTGAGGGAAGAGATTACACATTGCATAGTTTTAGTGATCAAGGATGAGGCTTAAGGCCTAGCACTGTGTAATGCATAGCTGGGAAAGCCAATGATTGAGCACTGTGTAGTCTCAAAGGCCAAGGTTGAGGCTTGAGCCTAGAGCTTGCTAATTGCGCAATTGAAAGAGGAAAAAATTGCTCAAGATTGCACATATTTGCCTAGGAAGGAGAGAGAAAACATATCTAAGTGTCAGGGCAAAAAGAAATGTAGATCATCTTTAAGGTAAGTTATATAAGTGAATAATATGTGCCAGAAATGAGCATGCAAAATGAGAAACATGCATGCACAAAATGACTCAACAATACCAACTACTGGTAGGAAGAGAGCAAGAAGTCGATGTGACACTTGTAAAAAGTGAACATGGAATGAAATAATAGTTGTACAAGATAATAAAAATTAAAAAATAGGTACTATCAAAATAAATAGGAAAAACAACAACCATAAAAGAAAAAGTGGCAAAAGTGACAAAAAAAGAAACAAAAAGACACACATGCAAAACTTACTTGGAAAATCATTGCAAATGAAGTTGAAGCTCCTGATCTCATTTGGAAGGCTAGATCTCCAATGTCAAATGTGAAAATGAGCTCTAATAGTGTGAAATATATAGGTCTGGGTCGGGTTAGGGTTTATGATGCACATGCCTAAAATCAAGGAAAAAGTGACACTTGTCATAAGATAAAAAAAAGAAACTTTGTGCCACTTGTCAGACATTAATTATGAATTCCCTATTTTCTAGGGATGAACATTTAGATTTATTTGGGAAATTGCACATTCACACTAGAAAAAGAGATTGAGTAATTCCTAGCAACAAGGGATTTCACAACTCACTTCCTCAGTGAATTGTACAGTTTCTGACCGAGAGAGAGGGCTAGCACAATTTCTGTTCTCAGTGGCTAATTGTCTTCAAGAATTGCACAATTTTGATCCTTAAGGCATAATGTAGTTTCCAGAGATAGTGGATTGCGTAGTTCCAAAAGGGAAAGCTGTAAGTAGGTGTAAGATCAAGGCATGAGATGGCTTGTGTTAGAAAATGATTATTTATCATCGATAAGATAACCATAATCAAAACAATCCAATCAATTCATCACAAGCTCTGCATGCAAAGATAAGTCTTCATAATCAAAAGGAGTACTTGACAATAGTGAAAGATAGGTTCCTATGAATAGAAGGTAGGCTCCAAAATCAAGGCATAGGAAAAATTTTAGAGAGGGTTTGTAGCAACTACAACAACTCCTACGTCCAAAAAGTTTTGCCACTATTTATATGCCAACCATTTTTTATTCTACACTTCAAGAAGTACTAATTATATCCAAATGTTTAGTCATAGTTAGTATTCTAGATAAATTAAATAAGGGACAAAAATACAAAAAATAAATAATCTTTAGTCACTCATTCGAAGATTTTTTAAAACCCTTAATTGCTTAATTACATTTCTAATCATATGTCAAGTCTAGTTTTAATTGAGACTCAATCAAGAACTTATTCTAGTAGTATAAAACTAGGATTGTGTAGTAAAACTTGTTTAGATAGTGTACAAGCTACATGTTATCCTCTCTATATATGTGAGTAAAAGTGATTAGTTCAAACCGTGATTTATTCTCTTTTAATTGTAGGCCAGATGGTGAAGAGTAATAACCTGAATCTATTGATCCTCATTTATCCACTTAATCATAAAATCAACATAAATTTGAAACCTATAATTTGATCCCTTTTTCACATGTCAACATCATTAAAATCCATAAGATTAGCAATATTATTATAGCTAGTTCCCAAACATGTCTTATAGTAGTGCCTCTCTTCCACAAATAAAAGCTTCCCTAAACTACTTTTGTGATCATTTCCTTGACACACCATATCAAATAAACCCAATGAACTATTAACTGGAAAAACTCCCAACCATTGAGTAATTTGATTTTTATAATCCTTTTTTCGAACTTGAAATATAGAAACAAATTGAGCATAAAGATGAATAAAGGGGTGATTCTATTTTCAAATGAAAGTGCATTATGAGCTAGCCATCTTCCATAAAGTAAAAGCATTCGAATGACTATGAGCTCCATAAAATATTTCCTCTAAACCAACTCTATAGAAATGTTTGATATTTTCTTTAGACCAAACATTTTGAAGACCATAAGAATTTTTAATTGCTAACCATACCTGACATGTAAGAGGATAGAATATTGAAAATTTTAGTATGGTTTCTTCACAATTTTTACATAAAATACAACAACTAGGCTCATGTACACGTCTTCTAAAGTAGTTCCAAAATCATTGTTTGTGTGAAAATTCCCTAGGGATAGAGTTGGAAGCCTGAATAGAGTAGAACATAAAATTCAACAAAAGACTCAAACAAACATGCATACAAATTGAATTTACAAAGTAGGTGTGATGTACTCACCCGTAGTCCCTATGGTTGATGAAAATATCACATGGTCTAAACCCTAATTTCTCCTTCCAAAGTTGCAGACCCGCAAGATGGATAAGGAAGCAAGAAAATAACACAAGATTCAAAGCATATATGAATATAAACAAGTTAATCCATAAAAACATCCAATATAAATTCACATTCATAATAATTAATAATGCAAATAGGAATAAAATATGAGTTTGTTTATTGAAAATGTAGTAGTAAAGAGGTAGTTATGATACAACCTGATCCTAGTTGTTGACACCTATGGAATGCTCCTTCAGATCCCTCCTACTTAGGTGATCAGAGACCTCCTCGCCAACAGTAACAATGATATGTGAGATAAGAGTGCTCAATATCAATGCAAAGGAATTAGGGTTTCCTAGAGACATGGACGTGTAGAAAGCATGAGATAACATAGACCTAATATGGGGGAAATTTTGCAGAGTATGGATGCAAAATACCAGGATTCATATAAAGGAAACCTAAGGGGTGTATTTATACCACCTGAAGTCTGTTGGGTTGGTTATGCTGCTAGCTCCTGTAGGTGTATTTCTGATCTAAACCATAAACCCTTCCCAAAAAATAGTTGAATTATATATCTTTTCAAATTTTAAAAAGTTGTTCATGAAAATATTTTAGGGGAACCACATAAATACACATTTTTACAGTGGGTAGAGTGCACATAGATTTTGAAAATTTCATTTTTAAGATAATGATAGGTCTACAAGGGAAAAGGGATCTACTAGGCCAATGTAAGCATCTGATAAAAGGGTGTGGAAAAAATGCTATAACAAATGCTCCCTAATGTATGAGGTTAGAAGAGAGTCTGATGGATGAAATACATTAAGTATATAGAGGAGGACTACTTCATTAGGAGGACCTAGGAGGAGATCACCAAATTCAAGCACCATCAAAACCTGTATAAGGAATCATAAATAAAAATCATATCCATGGTGGGTATACCCATGCGTAGAGGAAAGAAATCATGGATGCTAATCAAGTACATTGCAGATCCATGATGAATTATAGAAAGTATGAAAATGATCATGAAAATACATAGTGCATCCTGCAATAGAGCATATCCGTGGACATAACACAATATAACTATGTCTTAGTAGCATATAGGAGGATATATGCACAAAGAATGATGAAGAACTAACCCACCGCTGAAGTACCATACCATATATAAACTAGTGTTACTATACAAAACACGGGTGCCAACATATAAGATGCTACTAAAACTAAGGGAAACATATAAGAGAGGATGTCACTAGAAAAAACTGAAGGAACTATTAAGTGATCATGAATGCTGACACAACTCAAGGTCTTCAAACCGACCATCGATGATACATTTCTAGACTATGGGAATAAATGTATTGAATTCAACGATGTAAGAATCCATTTGATTACCAATATGTTATGCATAATGTTAAAAAATGCAAGAAAACCCACCGATAATGATAATGGGTGTCAAGATACTAAGTACAATCTAACAAGTGTGAATAAATGAGTTGAATTCAAACACTTGAAAGAATCTATCGAACAAGGGAAATTGATGTATTCCCATTGTCAATAGCAAGGAAGTCTACCATTTATGATTGCAAACCCCAAGTTACTAAAAAGGAATCTAAGCTTTATTCCTAGAGAAATGAGTTGGAGTCGATGGGAAAAGACCCACTGGAAGGAAGGCATTAGGGAATCCCACATCAAACAATAAGAGAGTAACTCATAGGCCAATAATTTGGAAGATCTCAAATGAAAAATACTAAAGAAAATACCATTAAGTATGTCTCTTGCATGCACCATATGGAATGTGCCACTGGGGTCAATTGGAAACCAAGGTACTACATGAATCCCAATGTGTGATAATGTAAGCTGGCATAGAACACAAGGTAAACTACTTAGTCAAATATCAATGATGTAAATCAATGTCGGGCATACGATCACCTATCAATGAGGGAATAAGGTCAAGGTGTGACTCTAGATCTACTCTTAGAGAAAATTTTCAGATTCAATAAGAGTATACCCATCAGCAAGAAGTCAATGGGGACCTTCTATACTGACATAAGTATATGATTGAAATGTTGATTTGATACTGAGAGTAACTTGAAAAACTGGGTATGGTCAATAGACACTGCAGTCTGATGGATATAAAGTTTCACTTCCCTTGAACAAAATCATGACACATTTTGTGACTTAGGTAGCATGGAACAAGATGAACTTTTTATAAGTTTGAGATACACGAGGCATCGAAAAAATCTCCATATGATTGGAAGAGTAACCAAACGGAGGAGTAGTGACTCTAAAACAAGGTTAAACTTCTTAAGCCATACCCAATGAGGAAAGACTCATAACTAAGTGATTTTTTTAATGAAGACACCATTAACTCTGCTGCCAAGTTAATGAAAAAATATATTCTTTTCCCTAGGTTTTTTATAATATTTGATTTGTTTTTGTCTTTTTCATATTATAAAAATCCTAAAAAACAATAAAATAATGTTTATAATATAGTGAAGGGAATGAGTGTCATGGGCAAGTAGATTAGTTTCAATGCTTGGAATGATTCCTATGCTCAATGCAAGGTAAATCATGTAGGTTATGGACACTCAGGGGATTTTTCCTTGAGGGAGATGGGTGTCGAGTCACAAAGGCAATAAATGAAAGGGTTGAACTTTCAAAAACATCATTGACAATAGTGGATTATATGAGAGCAAGTTGGAGCTAACATAACGCCAAAAGTGCAAGTGGCCAATATGCAATGCAAAAGTGAAACTCAATAAGTGTGAGCCTATTAGGTATAGGTCAAAAATAAAAAATGGCTAGTGAGGTGCTAACTAAGAAGCCCATGTTAGGAAGGCTTTACCACTAAGTTATTACATATAAACAATGAGTGAGAGGTAAATTTTCACAACAAAGTGGGTCAACCCTATGGCGGGATACTACAAAAGGAGGTCAAAATGCAATATGAAACTCTAGATTCCTAACCTATATGCAAGTTTTGAAAACAATACCTACCAAAATGGATCAATAATTGTGGTATTTTAGCTCTAGAAACATCACTAAATGACACAATTTTGTCATCAACTTGAAAAAGTGTTGTCAAGGCACTAAAATATAGGTTAAACATAAAAATATAAGTTATAAAATCAATAAAATATTGTAAAGTGGGTCAAAATTTTATATAAATATGTCAAAATGAACTTTTAGGCCTACCTTTTTGGTTTTTAACCAACATAGTGACTTGAAGCCCATTTTAACCCCAAACTTTAGCAACATATTTCAAGAGTTTTATCCAGCCAAATCAAATTCCACGACTTGCAGGTAATTATTCACTTAAATCTCTCTCTTTTGATTCATATTTTAGGAATTTAACTAAGATTTTGACATAATTTAAATTTACAAATGGAGCTCCATGTACATGACTTTTCTTTTGTTGGTTCATGTACAACTGGCCCTACACATGAATTTCTAGAAAGAAAGCATCGTACACTTGCAGTTGTTCAAAGGAAAAGTTGTGAACATGCATACTTGGATTTGAAAACTTGATTTTAATGATTATATTTATAATTTTTTTGCAATATGTCCATTGTTTGGAGAGAATTGGAGCTTGTGGAAGTTGATAACTTGGTGTTAGTTGACCAAGAAGTAATGGATGGACTAAAAAATTATGGCTTGCTTAAGTTTTTTGTGATGCCAAATATTTAGACCTAGTGAAGATTATTGAAAATGCCCAACAATTATTGGGACCCTAAGAAAGGATGCTTCATAATAAATTCAATGCCTTTGTAAATTGAAGTTGAAAATATTTACTTTATCATAGGTTATCTTGAAGGGGTGAGGCAGTGAATCTTGAAGGGAAAGTGAGTGGGTTATTGCACTAATCGGACACAAAAAGTGGGTTCACAATTACCCATAGGAAACATTGACAATTTGGAAATGAAGAAGTTACTCTTTACAATTTCTAGAGTATCTAGATCCACTTATTTACATCAGGGTTCCCAACCACATATTGTGGAATTCCTATGATTAGTAGTGTATGATTAGTGCACTACAGTCTCATCCAACATGAAGAATCAATTGATGGCATGCAAACAGGGTCGAATGAAAAATTTCAACTACGGGAGTATTTTCTTCTCATTATTCTTTAAGCAAATTCCCACACTATGACCATGAGTAATACCCCACATCTGACATCCAAGAGAGCCCTAGATGGCAAGGTGGGTCAATTTGATGTGTAGAATTAGAGGAGGCTGAGTCACACAAGTGACTTTTGATGACAAGTTCTTCCATTGTGGGAACAACAACTTGTAGTGATTAAGGACTACCCTATGCAAGACTATAATTCCAAGGAGATCCAAAGTTAGTTCTTCTAGAGGATGCTGCTTGGGGTGACATAGGTAGATTTTTATGATTTTCAAAGATTTTTTTTTAATGATTAGAAATTTTCAAGAAGTTAATTTTTTTTTTTGTGTGGATAAAAAGTACTAACGACATATGGTGATATTACAGATATTAGACCAGTAAGACTTGAGGGTCTATCAAGGCACATGCATTGAGGCAATGACATCGAAAGAGTAGACATAGAAATTGAGAGAGTCCTTTGATCAGTACAAAGGAACCTAGAGGTTCAGATTCATCAAATTCCAATGGCACTAGTAGAGGACCTTTGGAGGATATATAGAATAACGTGGTAGGAGTACCACACGAAAGGGTGTGACTGTTCTAAAGAGTGGAAAATTCCATCATCCATTACCATGAAACACATCCTGGGCAGGGCCCTCAGACTTAGATGCTTTGTATGATGGACTGATTGGATTATGAGATAACTGAGAATAGGCCCTAATTTTGTAGGAGATTTTTCCACGTTTTGTAATATTTTGAACACTCATATATACATACAAACACACACACATACACACACACATACATACATACATACATACATACATACATACATACATACATACATACATACATACATACATACATACATACATACATACATATATCCATACATACATACATACACACATACATACATACATACATACATACATACATACATATTGATGATTTTACCATGTTTGATTTGATCAATTTCATATTGATTATGATTTTTAATGTGATGAATGATTAACATGCCAATCTAATACATATTTTGCAATAGAATCAACAATTTAATTCCTTAATCATTGAATGTGAACATAAGTAATAAAATCATTAGGGGAGTTTTGAGGTCTAAAATGGGCTTCCCAAGGAAATTATAAAATAACGGTGGAAATAATAAAATAAGATTTGATTACATCATCAAATTTTAGAGGGAAAAAATAAAAAACTATTTTTTCCACTCGTATTTTCAACTTATATCCCTATTGGTTTATTCAAATTTCGAGCAGAAACATTCATTGGAGGCACAATTTGATTCTTCATCCAAGGAGTACCCATGTTGCATACTTTTGATGGACCCTGCTACACGAAAAATGATAAATACATGAAAAAATGTGATTGCAATCACGTTTTTTCATTTATTTATCATCTTTTGTGTAGTAGGGTCCATCGAAAGTATGCAACATGGGTACTCATTGGATGAGGAATTAAATTTTGCATCCAACAAGTACTCCTGCTCAAAATTTGAGTAAAACCTTAGGAGATAAGTTGAAAAAGCAGTTTTTTATTCTATTATTTTAAATTTATTTTATTCTTTTACTCCAAAAATGGTGAATCATCCCCCATGGTTGATATCATCATCTTGAATCCTATTGGTTATTATAAAGTTTATTTTGGTTGTACATTTTTCTTAGGAGTTTCATTTTAGATCTCAAAATTCCTCTAATGTAAATGAATGCTCAAGCAATCATTCTTAGAAATCAATGAAATAAGGAAGGATCCCAAACATGATAAACATTATTAGGTTGAGACATCATTAGCTGAAAATCAAAATAAACTACTAATGTTCGGATACCATAAGATATTTCCTATGAAAGTAATTCAATAACAACACTATATTCAACCAATTATTAGAAGAAGGACCTGTACATGTGCCACTGAAAACAAACAACTTGCCAGATGGATAGTAAATTACCTAAGATATAGAAGTTAAGTTCCGGGTGTGCCAACTATCTCCATTCGTGAATCCTAATTAAATCAGATCACCCATCCAATCCTATCAAAGCATTTTGAAGGAACAATCAGATACATCACCAAAAAATCTAACAGTAAGAAAAATTGTTATGTACACTAATTACAAAACAAAGAAAATGTTCAAGTAATATCTTAAGCATAATACTTCTTGAGTTAGATCCCATTCTTGGGCTCAACTAACACGTTTCCTTCAAAATTTATCAATTCATAAGCTCCCTTGTTCAAGACATGCTTAACGATGTAAGGGTCATACCACATAGGTTTGAACATGGCTACCCCCAAGGCATCCTTGTCTTGGTCATAGGCCAACACAAGGTTCCCTTTGGAGAAAAACATAGGATGTATAGTCTTATGATATTGATTCTTTATGTGTTTCTTATGAGCCTTATTCATTGTAGCAACATCTTGACATTGCTCATCAATATGTTCTAAGTAAACAAGATGTTCCTTTAAGCTTGTTGTGTTAGGAAGAAGTTGGACCACCAACTCAAGTGATGGAATTTAACACTCTATGGAGATAATATGTTCCATACCATAAACTAATTGAAAAGGACTAAAACTGATAGTAGTCTTGACTGATATACGATATGCCCATAGAGTTGGATACAACATGATATGGCAATTTTACCTAGTCTCATTAATGGTTCTATGAAATATGGTATTTAAAATTTATTAACAACTTTGACTTGACCATATTATTGGGGGTAATGGGGAGAATAATTATCTTGTTTAAACCCCAAGTTAGAAGCCAATTCATTCTCATCCTATTATGAAAATGAATTCCTTGGCGAGTAAAAATATCTCTAGAGATATTGAAACGTGAAATGATCTGATTAAAAAGTTGGAAGAGTGCAGTAGTCTCACCATCATTACTATAAGTTTGTATGTCTTTGACCCACCTAATAAAGTAGTAAATTTACACAATAATGTACTTGTGCCCCCTAGCTAAAGCCATGTGACAAGTCATAAATTCCACTTCCCACTTAGTAAATGGAACAAGGAAAATTTTATGGATGGAAACTTATCTTAAAATTTGAAAACCTTGGCAAATATTACTAGCCCCTAGTATGAATATTATAAAAAAAATTGGAAGTATTTTTGTAAAATTATTTTTTAGGGGTTTTACATGTCTCTATTTTAACCCCCCTTCACTAAAGTGTCAACCAAGGTTCATAAAATTTGAGCTACAAAATATCGCTGATCTAGGTATTCTTTAACAGGTTTAATTAAGATGCAAGTATTATGTTCTTAAAGTCCAACAGACTACTTAATCCAATCTGTCACTCACAGGTACATTGTATTTAATCTCTCTACGAACTTAGTACATAATTGAGTACCAAACTATTTCAATCTCATATTTCAATCTTAACATCTGAATCTAAAACCACTCAACTACTTAAAATAAAAACCAAAATTTTATGAAGTGAAGAATCCTATTAAACCTTTCTTTAGAAATAACAAAATATCATGAATCAAAAGATGTAATTTGGTTACTCTGCCAATAAAAAATGATTATAGTACTGAAGTTTTAATTTATTCAAATACAATGCTAAATAAACATTTTATAAACATTTTTTTATCAATCCAAATCAAACATTAACTCAAGCAAGTCTCACAATACCAAATAATATAATTCATTTCAATCAAACAATGGTTAAAAAGAATCCAACTTGTACAAAATTTCTAACATTGGAATTTTAATCAAACATCAATGAAACATAATCTACATGTAAACCTTAACCTATACAACCAATATGAAATCAATCCTAATTATGGTTTCAATCCTGCAATCAGGATTATTCAAAACTTGGAAATAACATTCAATTCAGAAACAAGAGATGATTGATACTATTAAATGAAAGGTACAATTACTCTACACTAGATCTAAAAATACATATTAAATCTTACTAAAACTATGTTTACAAGGCTTGGCCAGGATCGATGGTGAGCCCTTTCCAGTGACCTGAGTCCAGCTAAATTAACTATAGTAGATCAAGTTACTCACATCACATCAACAATTATGAAATAGGAGCCGAAATAATATGTTATAAAGTCTTCAATAAAGTTGATACATCATAGTTCCTAGAATCAAATAAAAGACACAAATGTTCTAGCAAAAATATTGTCACTAAATTTTTTCTCCCCTCTCACTAACCTATGACACTATTGATAATTCCCCTTTAAACAGGCCACTGTCTAAAATATTCACAACTGAATTTACAAGAATAGTAAAAAATGATTCAATCGTGTCATATTAGGACAACATTGGATTTCTTGTAACCTTGTTCCAGTCCATACAAATCAATGCCCATCGGAACTGTCTCCTTGTCAAATATAACCAGATGTCTTCTATATAAAGTCTAGCACATTCTTTGAAAATATGAATTGACTCCAAATTTAGTTGAGAGGAGGTACCAGACAGATGTTCACCGTTGCTAAGACAAGCACAAAGATATACTATTGGCTTGTTGGTGAATGATCCTAGTACCGAAAATATAGTGTTGAACAACTGCCTAGTAGCGAACTGTCCATCCAAGCTCTAAACTTATAAAATATACCTGTCACGAGGTAGGGAGTTCACATTTTCATGTCAAGTACCCCTAATAAAGATGAAATCATATTAAAATGTTAGAAACATGACATAAAATTCAATTAAACATCTGTCTAAATCAACCAAAGAAGTATGAAAATGAATATAATCCATGACTTTTTAACTCCATTCATATTTTGGACCATTGATAGACAATAGGATAGTTCTGAGTACCAAAATGGTAAAAAATGAGGCAAAATGACTGTGGAAAATGGTGGAATAAGGTATGAAAAAGAGGCCAAAAACAAGTCCCAACATCTTCCCCATGTTGATGAGTTTGCATATCCTCATGCAATAAAAAAAGAATTGTTCAACTGTAAAAATTTTGGTACTATCCACCCCTCATATCCTTGCTGCACTAACTAAAATCTCCAGTATATGATTATTCATTGTCTTATATTGTTGAAGTCTTCGAATT
Organism: Pinus tabuliformis; assembly: GCA_031772625.1. Lineage (NCBI taxonomy): Eukaryota > Viridiplantae > Streptophyta > Pinopsida > Pinales > Pinaceae > Pinus > Pinus tabuliformis. Next base: position 927,811,312 of record CM062814.1, read on the forward strand.
TTGTCATAGGCAGTGTATCTTCGGGTAGGCTTCAACTACCTTACCTTCCATCATAGCAACCTCTTATTTTTCTCATTCAGCCTATCATTTTCTATTTTCAGAATTGAATTTTAAGCCTTATACATTTCATTCTCACTCCTAATACGCTTATATTGATACAAGACCTTATATTTATGGAACTTCTCTTTTCTCTTAATATTCTTCCTTTCCATCTTATCAACTCAATACTGTAGCTCTCTCTTGGCAGAATTAAGAACATTTTCAAGAGGCAAAGTATTCTCTTTTAAATCAGTCTTCCCATGAACCATTTTTCTTGAATATGACTTCTCATTGTTTTAGTTGTCCCTTTATCTTAAATAGGCCCAAATTCAGATAGATTATTGGGAGGAAAATTACCTTGAAAGTCACCAAAATTATTAACAGGCCCTTCTTCCTCTGGTGATGACTTGTCAGAAATTTTTGTTCTTAGTTGTGAGAGAGAGGGACCTTTTGTGCTCACATATGGTTCTTTCTATGGAGATTATGAAACAAACACTGGCTTGAGGAGTTGAGTTGCTTGTGGATGATGTTGTTGTAGCACCATATTATGAGTGAGTCTTCTCCCTTGTTGTGAGGTTTGGCCCGGAACATTCTCAATCTGTACTAAAGGTAGCATAATATCATTTTCTCCATCAATTTCTTTCTTACCATTCTTCTTCTTACAAGCTAATTTTTCTTCCACCCCTTTTTAGTGTGGCCTTTTAGTCATTGAGGTGACTGCTTCTTTAGTGTAGGCATGCTCTATTCCAACTTTAGTTTTCAAAGTTTCTTCTTAATAAGTTCCTCCTGTTGTTTTGACGATTTCACCTTCTCTGTTGGAGTGTTCTGGTTCAAACCCTCTTTTGAAGGCCTCTTTCTATTTTTTGATTCCATGACTGGGGTTTGATCCTCTTGAACATGGTTACGGATTTTTTCCGCTTGATTCTATGAATCTATTTCTAAACCCTTACTAGAAGGCCCTGCTTTTTCTGTTAATCTCTGGAAACTCAACAAGGGTCTCAGTTTCCTTCACTAATTTCTTTGGAGTAAGGGTTCTATGCTTTACTAGAACTTGATCAAGCTCTCATAAAATTTTTCTCTCTAGGAACTGTGCCCATGTATCATTATGGCACTCAAGTTCATATTTGATTATTATTTTGATGAGGTCATAGTGACAAAGAATGGTTTTTGGGTTTTTAGAGGATGAATGGACGTTTCTCGCAACCTTTTGCAAACTCTTCCATAAAAATAAAGGATCATCATCTGTAAAATGCAAGAGAAACCTCATATGATAGAGAAAGGTAAATGCATACTGTCCCTCACAAGTTAAAATTTTTTGTAACGCTATTAGCCATGCATGCCATTTTTATGCTATGTACCTTCTTGGAATTCCCTTAGTCTAGTCGACATTTTTATGCTCGACCTTTAAAAATTTCTCACTTTTATGGAGATCCACTAGATTTCCTTTGAAATATTTCTCTCTAGTTGCAGGTAAGCCGATTGCTTCATATACCAATGCTTTTGTGAGTTTGAATTCAATGTCTCTAATTTTTATAGAGGTATTGTCCAATTTTTGTGCGAACTTCAGAGTGACGATATCATTATGTCCTTGAAACTTTTGCAAAAACTATACAATGCTAGCTAAATATTTCTTTATCAATCCAAATCAATCATTAACTCAAAGAAGTCTAATAATACCCAAATAATCTAATTCGTTTCAATCAAAAAATGGCTAAAAATAATTCAACTCATACAAAATTTCTAACCTAGGATTTTTAATCAAACATCAATTAAAAAAAATCTTCATGTAAACCTTAACTTGTAGAAACCAATATGAAATCAATCCTAATTCTAGTTTGAATCCGCTAATCACTTATATGTGAAACTTGGAAATAATATTCAATTCAGAAAGAAGGTCACATGATGGAGCGCGCCGGTCTCGGTTAACAAGGGTTAGGGCACCTGTAGATACCACAGGCACATGAGGGTTATATTGTCTCTCTCCGTTACTCGCCGTTTCGCACTGTTGCACCCACGTCGTTTTCCTCGCCGTCCTCGCATCGCTGTTGTCCGTTCCGTTCCCGCTAGCAAAGATGGAAGGTCACATGGAGACCGACCTAGTCGACTACTCCGCAGATCCGCTCGAAGTCTAGGTCATTTTCGATAACCCTAATTTCTCAGTGTCGGTTTCACGATTTCCAGGGGATTCGGACCCCTTTCCGCAGGACACCTCGCCCGTGGTCTCTTTGCCCGATTATATACCGGAACCATCGGCCTCTATACGGTTTTCTGATTTCTCGCCGGGTCTGGAAGCACCTCCCCTATCACCTGGTACCCTCCATATCCTATCTACCTTCATGCCTCACCAACTATCCTTTGATCCGCACCCGCCCCTCTCCACAGTTCTTCCAACCCCTTCGATGGTGGCCCCTGTTTCTGGATCACAAGCACCCCTTGTGTCTGGGTTTTAGTTGTCCGGCTGTTTCGAAACCCCGACAGTTCAAGTAAAAGCCACAAAATCCACATCTCCTGAGGGGACACAGAACCCCTTTGTGGATCATCCCTCGGCTCCTCGCACCAAGAAGCGGAAATCCAGGTGCATCAAGGTGACGTCAAAGGACATTAACATAAGGTTTGGAGAAACATCAGCCATCGGGGAAGTAGCGGTTATGGCTCGTAACGTTCTGGTAGGACATGTGCGAGGGCGGGCATACTCAGCCAACTTATTGATGCTATGGGTAAAGGAGATCTGGGATGGTCTGCTAAAAGAATTGACGGATGTCCATGTTCTCCCCTGTGGATGGTTCTCTCTTCATTTCGCAAAAGAAATCTACACGGACCTGGTTCTGGAAAAGTACTAGCACATCGAAATGGCACCAGTCCTGCTCAAAAGGTGGAGTCCCCTTTTTTACCCTGAGCGTGAACAGATTGGGGCGGGACCCCTGTGGGTTCGATTGCCGGGTTTACCGCTACAATACTAGAATGAGGATGTACTCATAAGGATTGGCAATGCGCTTAGCACATACCTGGACCATGACCGCACGTTTGTGGAATCAAAGAAGCGTACACTTGCTCGTGTGCTCGTTCACCTGGACACACGAGAAGGGCTGGAAGAAAAGATCACACTGCATTGGGGCAAATACAGCAGAATACAGATCCTGGACTACGAAGGTGTCCCGTTTCGCTGCAATCGATGCCATCAGGTGGGGCACATGTTCAAGGATTGTTCCCTCAATAAAAAATCGAAGGAGTCACCTAATATTACTCCAATCGCATCTAGAGGTGCCTCCCCTGTTATAACTCGTCAGCCTCAGGGTCCCTCTCCTGTCTCACAGGTCTCTCCTCAAGCTACTCCACAGAAATCAGGAAAGAAGGGATTCGGATCGTCCTCCCCGCCGATGACCAGGGCTCGGGCAGCAGCAGGGGCTGCTCAGGTCTCGGGTACCTCTCTAACCCTATCTCCCAGTTCACTCGATACTTCATCGATTTTGGTTACATCAAAAGCTCATGTATCATCTGCACACTGCATCATATCATCCCCTCCCCCGACTATTTCTTCGGTTCAGCCTTCCTTTCCACCCTCTTCCTCATTTACCTCACAGTCATCTCCCCGTAAATCAACCTCCCATCCTTATGCACTTCGATCCCGTGCTCACAAAGCTGATCTACCAGGTAGTCAGGTGGGGTTGGGTATCATCCAATCAGGGACGGGACCTATGACCACCAGAGGCAGGAAGACCGAAATTTCAAAAGCTATCAGGTGGGCTGGGGTAGAGGTAGCATCAGGTCGTCAATCTACACTCGAAGGGGTCCTTAGAGCAATTCCAACCCCGAGAAGTGTTCCCCCATGAAATGCTTATCTTTCAATTGCAGGGGTTTGGCTAGTCCCCCCAAAAAACTAGCCCTACAGAGGCTCTTCGAGGTAGAATAACCTGACATTATTCTACTTCAGGAGACTCTAGGTCTGGCTGAGAATGTTACCCTCTCCTTACAATCCCTAGTCCCAAAATGGAAATTCATGGCAACCGATGCTATTGGACGATCAAGGGGTCTGGCTATCGGCTACAATCTCAGAACCATCAGAATTGATGCAGCTTGGGGTGGACTGGGGTTCTTGGGTATTGATATTTTTTCATCGGAGCTTGGAAAATCTCTCAGAATCTTGAACGTTTATGGTCCTTGTCACCAGAGGGAGACTTTTTGGAGGCATCTCCTTAATCTTTCACTATTGGCCCAAGATCACACCATTCTGGGGGGGGATCTAAATTTTTCTTTGGGGTTCAGTGAATCATGGGGGTCCTCAGCACAGGTGGATGCCATCACGGAATTCATGAGGAACATTCTGGATCAGAAATACTTCATTGACATCCCCATGCAGAAGCCTCAGCCCACTTGGAGGAACAGAAGGGTGGGCTCGGCAACTTTAGCTCGCAGATTGGATAGATTCTTGATGAAGGGCCCTCTGCTTCTGCAATTTCAACATTATAAGCAATGGGTAGGTTTAGGGGGTATATTTGATCATTCCCCCATATATCTGGAGATATTTGGGCCACACCCGAAACCAAAAGCCCTATTTAAATTCAATCACACATGGATACAAGATCAGGGTTTCATAAAATTGGTCAATGACTTCTGGAAGGCACATCCCATTGATAGAGAGGCCTCCCTGGAAAAGGGGTTTTGTAATAACCTCACCTTGCTAAAGCATCTAACCATCAATTGGGCAAAGGAAAAGAACAGAAAGGAATCCGAACAGCTCACCAACATTGAAGCTGAGCTTTTTTCTCTACAGGATGACCGGAATTTGGGATTCATCTCGGGGGAGGAAAAATCTCGATTGATTGAGCTGGAAAACCAAAAAGCAAGCATCCTCAGACTAAGGGAGGAATCCAACAGGTTGAGAAGCAGAGCTATATGGTTGAAAGCTGGAGATGAAAACTCAAAGTTTTTTCAGAACTATGCAAAAGGAAGGAAAGTCTCAAATACTATATGGAATCTGCCTCTACCAGAGGGGGGTCTTGCAGACTCATTCAATAAGCTCTCCCAGCTTGGTACTAATCACTTCAGAAGCATATACAAATCTCCACTAGGAACAAACCTGGCTGAAATTATTAATGTGGCAAATCATTTCCCTAGATATGTAAATGAGGAAGACGCTGAAGATCTTACGGCTCCGGTCACCATGGAAGAATTGGAGGGCACATTAAAATGGTTCAAGAAAGATAAAAGCCCTGGATCGGATGGATGGTCCATTGAGTTTTACCTAACCTTTTATGAACTCTTGGGTCAAGACTTGCTGAGGGTAGTGGAGGAAAGCAAAGCATCGGGCTATTTATATCATGGTATCAACTCAACTTTCATAGCCCTCATACCCAAGACTGACTCCCCTTCCTCCTTCGATGACTACCGTCCCATCTCCTTGTGTAACTGTCTTTACAAAATCATCTCTAAGATTATTGCCAATCGTCTTAGACCCATCCTCTCCAAACACATTGCCCCTCAGCAATTTGCTTTCTTGGAGGATAGACAAATCCATGAAGCCATCGGTTCTGCCCAAGAGGCCTTGCATTCTATTTGGTCTAGACACTTAAAGTGCATTCTCCTCAAGATTGATCTGTCAAAAGCCTTTCATCGGGTTAGCTAGCTTTACATTAAAATTCTACTCATTCATCTGGGTTTTCCAATATCTCTTATCAACTGGATCATGGCCTGCATTATGACCCCATCTTATAGTGTGCTCATCAATGGATCGGCCTCCCGTTTCTTCCACTCTGAAAGGGGACTCCGACAAGGATGTCCTCTCTCCCCTCTATTATTCATCATGGTCATGGAGGGCTTGAGCCGTCTAATCATATCTGCTAAAAGAGAGGGATCCCTCAGCGGTCTCAAGATCACAGATGATTGCTATCTTACACATCTACTCTTTGTGGATGATGTCCTCATTCTATTGGATGGTAGCATCCGAGACTCTCTATCCTTTTCCCGAATCCTCCAACTCTTCATGAAGGCCACTAGCATGATGGTTAAACAGCAAAAATCCACGATCACTTTCGCCAGATCCTCGGTAAACGAAGCTCAAATTGCTCATCAAGCCTTCCCTTTCTCCATTCACCCTATGGACAGGGGCCTAAAATATCTGGGATTCTGGCTAAAACCCGCGAGTCAAAGAATTGCAAATTGGGTATGGTTAGTCAACAAATTGGAGAAAAGGCTAAATTTTTGGAGTCATAGATATCTATCCAGAGCTGGGCGCCTCGTTCTCATTAAATCGATGCTGGAAGCAACCCCAGTCTTTTGGATGGCACTTGCCTGGATTCCCAGAAATATTCTCGCTCGACTTCAACAAATTTGTAACAAATACCTCTGGGCTGGAAGCCAGGACAAGCGCATTTTTGCTTGGATTGGATGGCAGAAGATATCACTCCCAAAAAGGTGGGGAGGCTGGGGCCTAAAGGATCTTCCATTATTTGCAAAAGCAATGGCAGCTAAAATGAGCTGGTCGCTGCTAACAAGCCAGAACTTATGGTCTCGTTTATCATACCATAAATACATTTGGCCACAAGATATTCTGGATTGGGTAAGGTTCCCTAGTTGGAATAGGACAAGCATATCAACTATTTGGAAGGCCTTGCTATTCTCATTGCCCCTAATCAGGGATAACCTGGTTTGGAGAATAAATGACGGATCTCTAGCTAGAATAGGGATGGACCCATGGATTGGCAGCGGAGGTAGGCATACCCTATCACAAGATCTGATTCAGTACCTACACTCCCGTGACATTAATGTAATCGCACATGTTGCTGATCAAGGAAACTTTGGGATCTTTCATCAAGCATGGAAGTCGGCGCATCAAATGAATCTGCCACTCAGATGGCATCAGGAATGGCAAGACTACATAACTGCACTAACCGAATCTCATATAAGAATCAGAGACAGTCCAGATGAATTAGTTTGGAGTCAGGGAGAGAATTGAAAATATTCTCTAAAGGTCGGATATATCACACTCATCAGTCACAAAAAACCAGACCATATCCCGACCTGGTGGCAAAGCATTTGGAAAACATCAACTCCGCCTAGATCAAAACTTTTTTTCTGGTGCGTATTGATGAATAAGGTACCTACAGGAGAATACCTAATGCACAGAGCAATACATGGGCCAACTTGGTGCGTGCTGTGCAAAGACACATCGGAATCCACAGAGCATCTCTTTTTGAGATGCAATGCTACACTAGAATTATGGCGATCTCTCTCAAATCACTTCTCTTTCAATGGAAATTGGGAAGGATCGGACTTGATCGAGGCTTGGGAAAATTGGGCACGAAAACATAAGGGATCGAAATGTATACTCCTTCCGATTCTTGTAAACTGGCAGATTTGGAAGGCTCGAAATCGCTCTATTTTTGAGAACAGACCTATCATCTAGCCATTGATCGAAGCCGCTATCACTACTGCCTATAAGGAACTCCCTGACCCTCTGCCCCCAAAAGAACGCCATCCTCATCCGCCCCCTTGCATTGACAAAAACATCCCTTGGGCCTTCTTTGATGGGGCTGCAAATCATCAAAGCTATGGGGGAGGTTTTATTTTACATTTGAATGAACATCATTATTACACTGTAAAATCGGGCCTGGGCACAGGAACTAATAACTTTGCTGAGCTCATAACCTTGCGACATCTTCTCCACTTTGCTCTACACCACCATTGCACCAGCATCAATATTTTCGGGGATTCAAAAACTGTAATAAATTGGTTCAATGGCATATCTGACTGTCACATACACACACTCAACATCATCCTAAATGAAGTTTTTGTTTTCAAGGCAGCTTTTAACAACATCTCGTGCTCCCACATTTACAGGGAACATAACGGCCATGCTGACAAATTATCCAAGGAGGCCGTGTTGAAGGACAAAGGCATATGGGAGATCGCAGAGGTGAAGGGACGGAATGAATACAGATATTTTCACCGGCCATACATAGACCAAGAATACCAGCATGCACCAGAATCTTAATTACTGAAAGGATTTTTGTTTTTTTTCATGCAGACAGTGTTTATCTATGATGATCAGAAATTGCATATTTTTGTGCCTTATGGAAAAATGCAAACAGTCTTATATGACAGAACTATTTCTCGGAGAACTATATAGTGCTCTGCACGATATATTTATGTAAATATGGAACACTATTATACACACATTGGAAATCGCATATGCGTAAAGAATCTACAATATGTAATTTTTCCAATCCTAATGAAAAATTACGAATTTTTCCAGTGGAAAAAAAATATTCAATTCAGAAACAAGAGACGATAGATACTATTAAATGAAAGGTACAGTTACTCCGCACTAGATCTAAACATACATATTAAATATAACTAAAACTATATTTATAAGGCTTGTTTAGGATTGATGGTGGGCCCTTGCCAATGACCCGAGTCAAGCTAAATTAACTACAATAGATCAAGTTACTCACAACACATCGATAGGTAGGAAATAGGAGCCAAAATACTATATTATAAAGTCTTCAATAAATCTGATACATCTTAGCTCCTAGAATCCAATAAAAGGAACACATGTTCTAAAAAAAATGTTGTCTCTAAACTTCTTCTCCTCTCTCACTAACCTATGACACTATTGATAATTCCCCTTTAAAGAGACCATTATCTAAAATATTTACAACTGAATTTACAAGAATAGTACAAAATGATTCGATAATGTTATATTAGGACAAAATAACATTTATTCGAACCTTGTTCCAATCCATACAAATCAATGCCTACAGGAAATAGTCTCCTTGTCAAATATAGCCAGATTTCTTCTATACAAAGTCTAGCACATTACAAGAAACTCTGACTTGACTCCAAATTTGGCTTAAAGGAGGTTTCACACATATCTTGACCATTTTTGAGAGGAGTGTAGATATATAGTATTGGCTTGTTGGTGAATGATCCTAGTACCAAATTAAGTACAAAATATAGTGTTGAAAAACTTCCTAGTACCAGACTATCCATCCAAGCACTAAACCTATGAAATAAACCTGTCACAAGTTACCGAGTTCACATTTTCATGTCAAGGAACCCTAATAAAGATGCAACCATATTTCAATTTTAGCAATAGGAGATAAAATTCACTTAAACATGTATCTAAATCAACCAAAGAAGTATGAAAATGAATCTAATCCATGACTTTTTACCTCCATTCATATTTCAGACCATTGAAAGGAAATATGATAGTTGTGAGAACCAAAAGGGTAAAAAATGAGACAAAATGACTATAGAAAATGGTGGAATAAGGTACGAAAAAGAGGCAAAAAACACGTCCCAACAGTATTCAAATTTATAATGATTTTATATAGTATCTATAAAATTTGGTGATTTTTAAGGTAAAATAATTTTATACTATAAAATTTGGGTGAATAATTTTTAGAAAAAATGGAAATTGATGAATCTTTTTTTTGAAGAAGCGTGAAAAATTAGCCCACCTGCAAATATTAACCCCTAAAATTTCCCTGCAATGGATGGATGGTAAGAAGAGGGAAAAGAAAAGATGGATCAATGTGCATTTTTCTTGTATAGATTTGAGGAGGATGGTATTTCTTAACCAACTCATGGCAATATTTAAAAATCGAGGGCCATAAATACCCTGAATGAAAGATTTTCTATGGTATTTCCAACCCAGACAAATGATTGTCACAATCTCCACTATGACAATCATTTAGAACCTTTTTAGCTTGTTCAAGAATTAAATGTCACCATAGAATTTAATCAACCCCATTACCATATAATGTATCACTAATTATCAAATAATGCTTAGCTAGGCGATGTAGTCAGCAACGATCATCCTGAGAAAGGGAATGTGGAAAATTCATAGTCTAGAGATATACTAAGATGTCTCCATCCCAAGGATATTGCAAAGAGATCAAGAAAAGGTTTTCATCTGGGAATTATTCATCATAAGTAAGATCCCCATCACAAGGTAACTCTGAGATTAATTTGGTGAAAACCAAGGAACTTTTAGACTTTGTTGACATGAACACAAGGTCAAATTATTGTAAGATAACAATCCATTTATTGGAATTCCCCCCAATAACCCACTTATTGAGGAAATATTGAAATGGATTGACGTCAACAATGATGGTGGTCTTCCTGAGAAAAATATAATGTCAAATCCTTTGGACAACATGCACTTCTGCCAATGCTAAATTCTCAACATGAGAATATCAGAGTTCAAGACCTAACAAGCTACGACTAAGGTAATAGATAACATATTGTTTGACTATACCATCTTCCTAAACCAGAACCATACCTATAGTAGGTTTTTCCACTGCAAGATACAAATGAAAGTCTCTATTATAAACAGGTGGACTAAGCAAAGGAGCAAAGGAAAATGTTTTTTTGAAAGCATAAAAAAAGTGTTGATCATATTTTTCCCAAATGAATGGGACACCTTTATTCAATAAATGCATAAAAACCTTAGTGATATTGGCATAATTTACAATAAATCTTCATAAAAAGTTGTATTTTCTTGTGAGACTCTGAAGTTGATAGATATTAAATGAGGGAGGGAAATGAAGTATTTCCTCAACCTTGAAAGGATCAACCCTGATCCCTTCATTATACACAATGAATCCTAACAACTAACCAAATGTTACTGCAAATATGCACTTACAAGGATTCAATTGGATTTTATAATAACAACATCATTTAAAAATTTGGTGAAGATGACTTGGGTGATCTACCCTCTTTCGAGAGCGAACATCAAGATCATCCAAATAAGATTATACTATATGATTAATGTCATGGAAAGTGTTTGACATGGCCCACTAGAAGGTAGTACGACATCTTTAGGCCAAAAGGAATTTTCTAGTATGTGATGGTACCCCAGGGACAAATAAACATTGACTTGTGCTAATCCTCAGGATAGATTTGTATTTGATTATATACAAAATAATTCATCCATAAAGGAAAACATTTCATTTTTCACACACTCATCAATAGTCTGAGTGGGAAAATTATCTTTTGGACAAGATTTATTAAGGTCCTTGAAATTAGTGCACATAGAATCGTTCCTTTCTTTTTATTGACAGGAACGGGGTTTGAAACCCATTTAGTTAAAGAAATGGGGTAAATAAAGCCCACTTTAATCAGTTTTTCTATCTCGCCCTTGATAGTTGCTGCCTTCCTAGAATTAATTAGTTGAAGCTTCTAGCATACATGTTTCACGTTCTCATAGGTATGAATATCGTCATGAACTATGCTTGGATCAATTCCATGCATTTCCTCATAGGACCACAAAAATACATCACAAAATTCCTTGAACATGTCAGTATAGATTTTTACCTCATCAAGAGTACAATATGCTCCTATGAAATCATTTTTGATAACATTAGGATTATTGGAAATATTCACTAGCATAATCTGTGAAATAACAACCATGTTCCCTTTGGCATAAATATAGGTTGGAGCCAAAGGGTTAAAAATTCCAGAGAACACCTCCATATGACATAGAACATGATATACTAGATCCAACCCTATGCAAATTAAGGAGAAAAAAGGATCGATAATGAAATTCAGCTCACGGTCCTTCTACACTAGTCGTTTCCTCAAGGATAGCCTCCTCAGATTGTGCCACAATGTCAAGACAATCCATAGACATGGTTGATTCAGTTGCCCGAGTTGGAACCGTATCATAATCTAAGTCTTCTGTTGGAACAAAGACTTGATCAAAGTCTATAACATTATGTATGATAACTTAATAATAATTTTTTGTCACATAAATAGGAAAAACCATTCTTGTGACATTTCCTTCTTCCAATGTGGCAGTAGGAGAAGGAGAAGTTTAGGGGTCCTTAAAATAAATGGTCCAGAAGGAATGATTATGAGGGACTACCCTAGACGTCATAGAAATGGTATTGATAAACATAAAAAGGGGTGGAAAATTGAAAGTACCCATTAACGATGAATACATTCCAACTCCCAAATTCTTAGTAGGCTTCTAAGAATTGTTAACCAATGAGATAGTAGAATTTGATGAAGAATTGAGATTAGGTTAGGTCAAAGCTAACTGATTTACAATTATGATCGTCCTTTCGTGAAGGAAACATAGTACATAAAAAAGACCTGATTCAATATTATGCATCACATATATCCAATTCTGTCCTAACAATAGATTATAGTCGAGCTTGGCATCAACCACTTCTACTTCCACATTGAAAATCTTTCCCCAAGTCCAATCAGGAAGGCGAGCAAAATCAAAAGTGCCCTATGTGAATGACCATCAAATGCAATTAATAGAATAAGATATGGGACCAACTATGGAGACCCTATATCTTTCTAACATTCCATCAACATGACGCAAGTGGAAGATCCCTCATCAACAATGGTTCTAAAGATAATCTTCTTCTAGTATAACACTTTAATATGGAAAGAAACATGATGAGGAAGTATTAGTCTCACACTCATGGTATCAAATTTAATGTCCTAAGAATTCTTTGGGTCAACTACTCTGATCGCAATGAAAAACACCCTCCTTTATGTTGGAAATGATTGGATTACTTCTAATGTTGGCATTGTGTATGAAGTTTGAGCGAAATATTACACCACAAAATAATTTTGTGCAGCCCTAACTTTTGGATTAAAAGCCAAGTGTTTTGAGGAGCCTTTCTGCATCTTAGGCATAATATCAATAACATGTCTTTTAACATGAAGAGGTTCCTGTGAATTGGAAGAAAATTTGGCCTTAGAAGACTCGGGGTCTCCATAATCATGGGCCCTATTTAAAAATTCAACTTGTGTCTTAACCATATATACATTTGATGGAAATTCCCCCTAGAACTAGGTGCCCCATGGGAGGGGTCTAGTATTAGTGTTTTATGTCCCTACAATACTAGTGTAGCCCCCTTATTGTTATTATTAATGTAGCCCCATATGTTATTGTTGTTCCCATGTAGCCCCCATATTGTTATTGTTGTGCCCCATAAAAGCATACTATTGTTATTGTTGTGTCCTTACATTATTATTCTTATGTAGGCTTTGATTATATTTTGACCCCTTAGACTCCTGTATATACCAAGGAAGTCTTTTCATTTGTATCATCCAAGAATGGTTCATTTATGTAATGTAAATGATATTTCCCCCTTGAAGAGGATAAATTTTAAGTCGTTGATATATATTTTCTTCTATTTTGTGAGTTGGTTGCATTACATTTGGTATCATAACTTCAAATTCTAGGGTTTCGCTGCTTCAAATAGGCGATCCTCAAATTTTAAATATAGTGTTTTTTATATGAGGCTTTGGAAGCTGAAATTAAAATAACATGGAGCCAAAATATTAATGAATTTCATGTACAATTTTCTGATCTTGGTTTGCTATATTTTCAGAGATATGATTTGAGGAAGTTAGGGTTTTTTCATGCTCTAGAATTCCATCTCAAACATGTGACCTTGGGAAAATCATCATACCTTTCTCTCTAATCATCGGATTTGAAGTTTATAAAAAGTGACTCAAAGTAAACAAAATCTAGTTTTTTTGTATCATTTTCAGGGCTGAAGGTCGAAACAGGGACACGTGGCACTCCAGACAAGTTCGCTCTACTAAACCATTCTATAATCGAGTCATCATGGGAGATTGGGCATAACGATTTCTTGAAGAATCCAATCTTAATCTAACTTGTGGGGTTGGAAACAAGATTTAGAGGGCTACCATAGGACAAAATTTCAGACATTGAATATCTTAAATGACATAGATAAGACAATTTCAATATCAAGCTCCTAAAAAGCAAAAGAAAAGTGTATTTTGTTTAAATTTTGCATAACTTTTGTTTGAAAAATCAGTTTTAAGTAACTCAAAGGGAATAGTGAAACATAGATATCATTTGTTTATTCCAAAATGCCTTGGAAAAAAATGGACAAACCTAGTAAGCAACCAAAAATCTCTTCTATGACGCATGAAGAAGAGGAAGAAATGCAACATGATATATCAAAATTACGAGACCAAGTGCAATGAATTTCACTCTCACAAAGAGTAACCAAAAATGAATTGGAAGCTAAGATGGATGGTTTGAAATATGACATGGAAGAAATTATGCATGTCAAGATGGTGTTGTGGTATTCAACAACCCCCCATTTGTTAATAATAATAGTTAATGTTACATTTATAAATGGAGACCCTTTAAAAAGTTTCATCCAAAAAACAAAACTGAACATTTAGTCATTTCTTTTATTTATTTTTGAATAAAGAAAAGATAACATAAAAACCTTTTTGGGAACTACTAAAGACTTACCTTTTCATATATAGCATGTCTAAAACCCACCAAAGGACCTTTCTAAAAAACCTCCAAAATCAAGTAAATTGATTAAATAAGGGCTCCATGGTCTAAATTATCATAAAATTTGACGAAAAAAGAAGTCCTTAAGCTTTTTAGGCTTAAGTCTTGCATCACATATCACGACTTATAAAGAACTCTCTCTTAAAAATGATATAGCAAAATTTGCGAGATGCGAACTTTGACATTTTTCGCATCGCATTTTAGGCATTCAAGCAAACACTTTGCACTTACCACTAGCTAATATTGCGAAATACGATTGGTGCCCATTCCTACACCTTAGAATATTAAAAGTAAATATTTCAAGTTCGTCAAGTCTATTGCATAGGATAAACCTAGCAATTAGCTATACGTCAAACAGCTAACAGATGGCTCGCATCTCTTAGAAACACAACAGGAGGTAAGAATGCTAACAGGCACATCTTGCGATATTGCAATATACAATATTGCTTCGCAAATCGCACAATCACTATCATTGCGGTACAATGGCTTGCCACCCTAGAAGCTTTCATCCCGTTTTATGACGCAAAAATTTATGAGAAATGAAGCTAAGGGATAACAAATCATTAGTGGGCATTAGTGGGAAATAACTACATTTATGTGTGAAAAGCCATTTAGCTTGATACGATATCTTGTTATGTGCATTCAAATAGTGCTTCTTTTACCACCTTTACAAGCTATCTGCATTATTTCATTTTTACGTTCATCTTTGTGTGTCTGATAGCTATTGTTCTTCATTTCAGGAAAAACCCATAGATCAGAGCGTTGAGAACAATGAGGAAGAAAGGAAAGGCTGTAGCCCCTAAGAAGACATAGATGACTCCCCTATTCATAGATACCACATGTAGTAGAGAGGGAGAAACCTCTACATGGGAGGCTATGTACAACATACTGGAGGAGGAATAGCTGAGGATTATGGAAACAAATGTTATAGTTGACAGACGAGATTCCTCAAATGCTTCCATGCTAGAGACGACTTGCTCGTTTTTGCACCGCATAGCCACTCAATTGAAGATAATCTCTTATACTGACATGGTAAAATGGGTTATCGATGAAGCCGACATCTTAGACAGAGAATTCAAGACGAGAAGCCAAGAGGTCATTGGATATTTTACCCCAGACAACCTATGGCTTATGTACCACCTACCAGAGACACATGTCATCTACAATAGGCGATTCATAGAGAAGTTTGCTAAAGAGAACAGTGACCTAGCGGATTTCACTCGTGCCTGGTTGAATAATCAAGAGAAAATGAAGAAAGACAAAATTGGTATGTACACTACTACGTCTATTTGTCCCCCTTATAGTTTTGCAGTGGCTATGTTATGTAGATTGTTTGGTAGACCGGATAGTACTAAGTTCTCCTCATAGTGGTTACCATTAATAGACACAGTTGTTAAAACAAATATAATGAATTGGGTCCAAATCTTGTTAGACAATCTAGCAAAAAAAATTATCGAGTATAGAAGGAGAAGAAGTATTGCTTCGAGGGTTTAGCCTCCATTTTCTATGAGCGCCTATGTTATGGATGCTATTTGTTTTAGTTCAAAGTTCCCCATCATGGGATGGAAATGGACTGTTTGAAATCCACTTCGCATTCACATGTACCACAAGGTCATGTGCAAATCCAACTTTCAACCACATTTTTTAAAGATTTTCCATGGAGTTATGCTCCCTATTCAGAAGCGGCTTTATAATCGAGGTGCCCCCAAGTTTTCCCAAGAAGCTGAAGTTGACATCCTCCCGGTGGCCAGATGGTTTGGGGAGGAAACATTTACATATATCAGAGTTTTTGGCAGCATCACCTCCCCCCATATCCTCCCATACTATGTTCTAGATAAATTAATGGCTAGGGAGATAGCCTATCAGACAACTAGTGAGGGAGGAATGAGCCATACACTAAAAGAGTCAAAAAAGGCCATTTGGCTTGCATTCCCTGTACAGTGTGGAGAATTTGCACTACATGACCTGGGACACACGTTCAAAGAAGCAGAGAACATGCTATCTCTGCAATTACCCAAATTCCCTAGACGACAATATGACCCGTTTGGGATTGTCAAGAATTTCACCACTTCGGTGAAAATAAAAGTATTCACTAATGAGGAGGATGTTTTTGATGATATCCTTTTGCAATAAAACACCTTTACAGAAGTGAAGCATATGGCACAACTACTTTTTGACCATGAAGATCTGGAAAAGTTTTACAGTTACAGAGAAAGAAGGTTGGCAATGGTCCGATTGGACCAATTATTAATTGAACCACTATGGGAGCCTACTCCTAGTGTGACTATAGAAGGTGATTCCAAAGAAAATTCCAAACCCGATTTTGGGGTAGAGTCTCAAGAAAAATCTATCGGAGGATCGCGATAGTCATCACAAAATGGAAAAAGCGGAAGCATCAAGTCAATAAAGGATACTGCCCAATCTACAGAGAAGATAGCTGAATATGCTTCAATTAGTAAGAAGATTGAAATCCATACTACCTCTGCACAACCAATAAAACCCACGGTAATTGACTTAAAGGAAGAGTGGGATAATTTTAATAAAAGTCTCAATATAGAGGAACAGGTGCCAGAGTTCCAAACTCCACAACAAAAAATAGCTTTAGAAATTACAGTTGAAGAAACTGCAAATGAACAAGAAGTAGAGCATATCCTTGTTACCCCACCTCTGAAATAATTTTGAGAATTGAAGAAATACCCCCTCTGGATGTATTCTATAACCCACATCATAAAGCCATGGTGAAAAGGAAAAGAAAGAAAATAAAATTGGACTCTATAGCTGTTAATACCCATGAAAATGAACTAATGGATGTTCTATGGAAGGACTCGCCTGTCAATCCATCCACCAACCTAACTAGACTCTCACAGTTTGCAGGTTCTTATGCTACATCGACCATAGAAAAAGCAACAAAAGTCCAAATGTTGCTTAGAGAAAAGGAAAATAAAATAATGTCGCTTGAGCAACAATTACAACAAGTCAAATCCGACCAGTAGGCAGAGATACAGTTGGCCAAGCTTCAATAGGTATTTGAATAGATGCAAATAGAACATCGAACCAGCTTAGCTGAGAAGGAAGCACAGGTGCAGGAAATAAATGATCTACATAAAGACGATCCAAGAATTAATTAGTTTATTACCGAAGCACTCAGGTTTAATTCTTAGTTGACACATCAGAAAGAATTATTGTGCCAGAGGATTTCACACTGGAAATCTTATTGCGAAACAAGTGATAAACTAAGAAGTCAAGTTGTAGAAATGTGACTTGAATATGATGATATCTTTAAAAAGGTCTCTGATTTCATCGCCTGGAAAAATATAGAGGAGGGGAGAAAAGCTGACTTGCCCAAGCTATAAGAATCACATAAGGAAATTTTGTTTGCAAGCTGGGATTCTTGGCTTAAAGAAGCAGAAAAGACAACAACAGATGTGGCGACAAAAACATACATTATCATAGAAAATATCAAATGAGAATTTATATGGTGCTAATCTAGTGGCAAAGTCCATTCCAGGGTTCCTTTCAGATGCGAAACAACTCGAACAACAATGGAAATAGGTAGCGGAAGAAAAAGCGGAAGTGATAAGGCAAATGACCAGGCTAGACTCAGAGGCGTATTGGAAACATTTGGTCAAGCCTCACAGCCAATGGATGACCCTGCGATGCCTAACCACTTTTGCCGAGAAAATGGCGCCAGCACTGATCGATGCCGTATTCAATGGACAGTTGAAAGCTAAAGTCGGCCAGCCTACACAACTGAAGCCTATGGTGGATATTTGCGATCTGAAGGCTCAAATGCAACAAAGTTAGTCACCTTGTTTACTTTAATTTTGAATTTATTTTTGCATAAATTGAGGCAAGTCATTTAAACCTCCTCAACTATTTTTGTAATAATCTATTTTTAGTTTTATAGTTTTAGTATTTAAACCCCTCTCATGAATTTAGAGAAGGGTCCAAAATTTTATCAGAAACTCTCTTCAAAACATGCACTTCTATCCCTTTGAGGAAGTTCTGGTGAAATATATGGAACAAGATTTATTTTTATCTGATTTAGAGTCTTCTACTGAAATTGCACTTTTTTACTCTTAGATGATGTTGAATGGACTGAAGATAGATCAATATTGCTGAAACACATGAGTAGGACGTATTATAAATGGTACTTTTAGCTCGTAATCCTTTTTACTTATGTATTAAGAAATCATTTCTTTCTGAATTATTTATGTATGTAGGTCTGAATTTTGATTACCATTATTGCACTTCTGTATGATGATGATCTTTCTTTTATGTTGAATTTATGAATAACTCTTTATGCGATATATTTCTCACAATCGTTTCGGATAACATTTTATATGATATGATTATTGTTAAAACGTATTCACTTCTAATCATAATTGAATGATCTTTATTACCAATTGGTTTTAGAAATTATTGTAGATCACATATATCAAGTTTATCCCGGGTATATTATGATTAGATAGTTTTTAAAATTAGAAGTTAAATGCATTTGTGATTGATTAGTTTAGAATAGATTACTGTTAGCTTAAACATTACTCTAAAACATCACACATCACCCAATTTAACACAAGCATTAAATAGATTGGGAAACTGGTCCCATTATCCCTAGTCGGAGCCACTACTCCAAACGGAAAAGGAGCTGCCAACCAAGGTCCGGACCGGGTGACTTTCCCCCATGTTGAGGCAACGATTTTCAGGGCTTCAAGAAGGAGGGCCTAAACTATGAATGGCAAGTAAATCCAAATTAACAGGCCATTCTAAGAATAAAACTCCCTCACCCTCACCTCCAACTTCTCGAAAGTCTTCTAAATCCTCTGATCCTAAACGAGAAGTTGCATAGGATATTATACAACCCATTGCTGAAAACCTAATCGGGCCAGAGCATTCTTCTCTTATCGAAGCCCCTGAAGTTCAACCTTTGAGTCACAAATTACAGGGGATTTCGCTATCACAAGAAGAATCTGAGATATCTTAGGATAGTATTACTTCTCAGTTCACTCCATCTCAGCCGTTAACTAGAGCACATAGCGAAAACTTTGGAATACCTTTGTTCGAATTTCCTCTTCCAAGCTGGAAGAAATCTAAGAAGACACCATCTGAATCTCACATCGAGGTTTTATCATCATCTTCATTCATCCCATCTATACCCTCACAAGATCAATCATCCATCCCATCACTCTAGATCGTGATTCACACAGGAACAGGAGTTATATCTTCCTCTACCCAATCACCTTCAAACCCTATTGCAACACCTCCCCCTACCCACATACTAGCAATGGCACAGAATGCTCCACAAAATCCTCCAAAGCCATGGACAAACCCAGGGGCTGTTAGGCTGGCTGGTCCTTTACATCAATTACCAACACATCCAGAAAAATGGTTGCCCAAATTCAATCCTGATAATGGCTTATTGGCTGAAGAACATATAAATAATTTTATGTTGTCCATTAACTTGAATCAAGTAGAGTAGGAAGACGCAGTTGTAAGACTATTCCCATATACTTTACAGGGAGCAGCAGGGTCATGGTACTTTTCATTACCATCAGGTTCTATTAATAGTTGGGATGATTTTCAAGAGAAATTTTTAACAAGGTTTGGAGATGATAGATCTACAACTACCTTAATTAATGATCTCTCCAATTTGAAAGCTAAGCCAAGAGAACCCATCAAGGACTTCAACTCTCTCTTCAATAAACTATTGAATAAAATACCAGCGACATCTAAGCCTAGCGATGGGGTCCAAAATGAGTGGTACATCTCTACTCTACCATCAAACACAACTATCTTTGTTGATAGAGCTGCCAAACCAACCTTGGCAAAAAATATGAAAGAGGCAATAGTTGTAGAAAAACACATCCTAGCTATCGAAAAGAGAAATGCATTAGAAGAACAGAAATATAAGAAAGTAACCTTTAGAGATGACTCTAAGAAGAAACCACCAAAAGATCCTTTTGATCTTGAAGGGTTACAGAAAGTCCTCAAGACCATGTCTAATGAAATGGTTGATATTAAGAAACAGGTAGCAGAGACTTCCTCTAAAAAAACTTTTATACCATTCAAAAGGAATTCCCCTACTAATCCTAAGCCTCCAAATTCCATATCAAATGCTGAGTCAGATGAGGACGAAGTTTCACCTAGCGAAGAACAAACGGATAATGAGGAAGTAACAAAGTTACAAGGGATGTGGGATTTTTACCTCCCAGTGAAGAAACTCAAGAAGCCTTACCTTCGCTACCCAAAGTAAAAATCTTGTCAAATTGTCACAAACAAATCCAAAACAGAAGGCTTCAATGCCACCCCTTAGGGATAAAGCAATAGGTAAGAAATCTGTACCAAAATCCACTCGGACTACACATACTCAATTGGATCCTTCTCCTTCATCTAAAACTTTGATAGTTTCTGATGAAATGGAATATAATATTATTGCTGATATGAAGAAAACTAGGGCAAACATTACATTTCATGAGCTTAAAAAATTGAAACATCAGCAGAAGTTACTTCAGAAAGAACTTAAAGCAGTACCTACTGCACCACTTCCTGTTGTCGTAATCTCACAAGCTTCCCAAGAAATGGGAAGACGCCCTAGTACTTCTTTGAATAAGATAGATCCAACTGATATAACTTTAATTGGAGGAAAATCAAAATCCCACGTTCCGTCGTTTCTTCTTACTTTTTAAGTCTTTAACAAAAATTTACACAACTGTCTAGTTGATTCTGGAGCTTCATCTAACATCTTTCCCAGAACAATTTGTGAGAAGTTGAATGTTCAACCTTAGAAATCTGTTGTACGAATAGTTCAGTTAGATCGCTCTCAAGTCGAAGTCGTCGGGGAACTTAATCAAGTAACCATTAGACTTTCATCAAATCCCAAAGTTTGCTAAGTCATTGACATACTTGTAGTTGACATTCCTGAGTTCTATGGTTTAATCCTTAGTAGAGACTAGTCAGAAAAAATTCATGGTTATTTTGAAACTGACTGGTCTCACCTGTGGCTTCCCTATAATAGTAAACCAAATCAAATAAGGGTTGATCACAAGAAACATCATAAGTTCATAGTGACAGAATTAGAAGGAGAAAATGAACCAGTCGCGTATAGCAACAATATCATCGAAAATTATTCTGTGGAATCATTTCTAGAAAATTTCAATGCTTATACTTCGCCTTTCTTAGAAAATTCTGTTGTCTCTCAAATTGAATTTTTTTCCCAAACAGACACTTCTAAATGTGTAAATTTTGTAGATAAACTTGTAGTTAAAACTTTATTTTGGAAATTATTTTTTGATGGATCTAAATCCAATGATGGAGCAGGAGCAGGTTGAATCTTAGTTAGCCCAGATGGGAAGAAAACTATGCTAGCATGCAGATTTGAATTTGATTGCACCAACAATACTACTGAATATGAGGCACTAGTTCAAGGCCTGTATAAGGCAATTGGCCTTCACGTAAAATACCTCCAAGTATTCGGGGATTCAAAAATTGTCATAAAACAGGTAAGAAACACTATACATTGTTTATGAGGACACTTGAAACATTATCAGTCATTAGTTCAAGATCTGACTCTCCACTTTACTGCGTTCAATATTTCCCCTATCCCAAGACTCCAGCATGCTAGTGCTGATCTTCTAGCTAGTCTTGCTTCCAATCTCATCCCTCCAGAAGATTATAGCCCAGATCAATTCTCCATTGAATTAATTTTTAGGCCTTCCATCCCTGATAATATCACCAACTAGAGAGTCTTTAATAACGATCTGGATATCATAAGATTCCTGACCTCAGAAGGCTCGTACAATGACCAGATAGTTGATGAAGACCAACATGATAACCAACTTAAACAAGAAACAATCATTAATGCTATACCAAAGTCCGTAGTTAAGTTGGAATATTTATATGACCTTAAAGACAGATTTAAACGATCTACCAATTCAAAAATTCAGATTTCAAATTTGAGGTTTGAATTGATCAATCTTGGGATTGATTTAAAACCTCAAAACATTAACTTAGGTATAGGTCTTATGTCAGACAAAAAAGCAACTTTTATAAGTTTATTGAGAAGATATAAGAATATCTTTGCATGGAACTATGAAGATCTCAAGACATACAACACCTCTATTATCCAACACACTATTCCTATGATATCTGACGAAAGACCTATTCAACAGAAATTGAGGAAAATTCATCCTAATTTAGAAAGTCAAATTAAATCTGAGTTGAATAAACCGCTGAAAGCCAAAATTATTTTTCCTGTCAGATAGTCCCAATGGGTTTCCAATCTTGTCCCAGTCAGGAAAAAGAACGACGATATTTGGATATGTATAGATTTCCGCAACCTCAATAAAGCTTGCCAAAAGGACAATTTCCCATTACCTCCTATGGAACAAATTTTGAAATCAGTAGTGGGCTCTGAACTAATGTCTTTCCTGGATGGATTCTTAGGTTATAATCAAATCTTAGTACATCCATATGACTAGCTGAAAACTACATTCAGGACAAAGTGGGGCACTTATGCTTATCAGAAGATGCCATTTGGATTGATCAATGCTGGTGCTACTTTCTAGAGAGCCATGGATATATCCTTCAAAGGTTTGGTAAATAAGTCAGTAGTAATATACTTAGATGATATAACAATATACTCCAAAAAACACAGTAATCATCTAAGAGACTTGAAACAAATCTTTGAATGTTGCCAAAGGTATGGAATTTCTCTGAACCCCAAAAAGTCTTTTTTCATGTTAAGTGAAGGAAAGCTCCTTGGATTCATTGTTTCCAAAGTAGGAATTCATATCGACCTTGACAAAATTAGAGAAATTTTTGAAATACCTTTACCACATAACAAGAAATCAATGCAATCTTTCCTAGGTCAAATAAATTTTGTTAAAATATTTTTCCCTGACTTCTCAAGAATTGTTTTACCTCTTCAATCCATGATAAAGAAAATTTCTTTGTTTAAATGGGGACATTCGGAACATGAAGCTTTTAGCTTGATAAAATAAGAAATTATTAACGCCCCATCTCTAGCAACCCCAAATTTTTCCAATCAGTTCATTTTATGTACTTTTGCTTCCGAGAAATCATATGCGACCATATTGACACGAGCAAATCAAGATAAGGATGAAGCTCCAGTCTCTTTCTTTAGCTCCAACTTGCAAGGAGCTGAATTAAATTACTTAGATGTTGAAAAACAAGCTTTTTCTGTTTTCAAATCTATAAAACACTTAAGACCTTTTCTCCTCAAAACCCACACTAAAGTCATAGTACCCTTCTCAGCAGTGAGAATTCTTTTAATACAAAGGGACGTAGGAGAAAAAAGAGCAAACTGGGTCACTACTCTGCAAGAATATGACATAGAAATTAAACTAGTTAAAATTGTAAAAGGTTAAGGTTTTTGCAGGATGTTGGCGAGTGCTTCAAATCTACCAGAGTTGCAGCATTCAGGTGACGATGTACAAGTCTATGAGGTAAGCCTCAACGACACAGAATCCAGGTATGCTGATATCATATTTTACTTAAAAAATGGATATGCACCAGCCCAATCGAATTACACAAAGAAAAGAGCCTTGATATTAAGAGAAAGGCAATATCAGATAGTCAATGATATACTTTTTAGAAGAAATTATGATACTATTTTACTTAGATGTCTTCAAAAATCTGAGGTAGAGAAGGTATTGCAGGAACTTCATTATGGACTAGCTAGTGGTTACTTTGGAGGTGACACTACAACACATAAAATCCTGCATGTCGGCTATTACTGGCCAACTTTGTTCAAAGATGCACACAGTTATGTAAGAAGATGTAAGTTTTGTCAAATAGCTACTGGAAGACAGAGAAAACCCGTGCTACCATTACAACCCGTCAACATTGACCAACCATTTGAACAATGGGGATTGGATGTAATAGGTGATATCGTTCCTCATTCTTCTAAACATCATAGATACATTCTTATAGCCACTGATTATTTCACCAAATGGGTAGAGGCAATCCCACTGAAGGTAGCCAATTCAGAAAATATTATTGAATTTATAGATCAATTTATCATCACCAGATTTGGCTTACCATATACTTTAATGTTTGATAATGCATCTTATTTTTCAGGCAATGCTATGAAAGAATTTGCTCTTAAAAGCGATTTTAAGCTTAAGTATTAGGAAAATTATTATCCATAAGGAAATGGACTATCTGAATCCAAAAACAAAAATATAATCAAGATTATTCAACGTATTGTTGACCAAGGCCAAAAGAACTGGCATAAGTCTTTAGTGTTTTCTCTATGGGCAGATTGAATAACTCAAAAAACCTCCATCAACACTTCTCCTTTTAATTTGGTCTATGGGAAAGAGGCAGTTTTACCAACAAACGTAGCCATTCCCTCAGCCTTAGTTCAATTCATTGGAGAAACCCCTTCCTCATCTATGCAGATTAGACAATTACAAATTCTTAAACTTGAAGAGGGAAGGGAAAAAGCCAGGACCACACATGCACATCATCAATTGTTAGTTAAATCCTCCTTTGATTCAAATTTTGTAGCTTCAAAATCTTTCCAACTCAGAGATCTAGTATTAAAATGGGATAAATCCCATGAAGAGAAAGGTAAGAATACCAAGTTCCAACAAATGTGGCTGGGCCCATTTCAGATTGTGGAACAATTAGGCCCATCAACTTTTCTGCTACAAGATATATTAGGTAAGAGAGAATCTGTACCTGTTAATGGACAGGTCCTAAAGAAATACTTTCCATAGAAGATGATCTATTTTGTTCACTGTATATTATTGCCCATAGTTAAAATTTTCCTTTAGAAATAATAATACCAATTCAAAAGAATTCACTTTTGGTTTTACAAAGGATAGTCTCTTTTCAATTTTGACTTTTCGCTTGTATAAGTAAAGATTTTTATGAAAGTAATATTCACATATGAAATGTATAGTTAAGTTTGATTTCTATTAAATTGGTTGTATTCCTCCTTAAATATTTGATTTTGATGAAGCTTAACTTTAAAAGAGAAATTGCTCCTTTATATCAATCTAGAAAAGAATCTATACAAAGCAAAGTCTCTCTCCAGAAAGGCATCTCTAAAACTCTACAAATGTCGTCCAAAAGCTCTTAGGGGGCCAATAATCCTCCCCACTTAGTCAGTTTTCATTTTTAGAGTGTAATTCTAAAATATACCTAAACTTAAAGGATAATAGGTCTCATCAAGAGCTGGCTTATCATGATCATAAGATTATAACTAAATTGACATTACCAAAACTGCATATCAAAACAGGGTAATGGCTTATGATTATAATAATCAAAAGACAAGGGGTCTCATTATGAGCCAGCTTGTTCAGTTAAGTTACGAATCAAGTGAATGGCATTGTCAATGTTGGTCACCAAACCAAGACATTGTCCTTATTGAAATAGAGATGAAAAGCTGAAGCAACAAATGAATTACTTCAAAAAATAAAGAAAGCAATAAGTATACTTACGAGCTTATATTTAAAATTGCATTCTAATTTAAGTGGAATACTGGGTCATTACTGGTTAAAAGGTAAACTTGTCGAGGGTATGAATGCCTTGTGGTAGCAGAGGCTCTACCTATAACAACAGAGTAAGCCAAAAACCAATCTGGGGAGAGACTCATGGCTTTCATCTTTAAAAAACCAAGTAAAGACTGATGTAGGCAAAGTTACTTTTTATAAGAAAAGAATAGTAAAAATAATGGTAGTTAGGCAGATGATTGTTTTATTACAAAAGCAGTATTTCATACCTTATATTCCATATAATTTGTTTTATTTTCAAAACTATATTTATTTTGGAAGTTTTAGAAATTTCAAAAAACTCTCAGAGATAACTGGTTCTTCCAAGTGAATCGCCAATTGTTGTGGTGTTCAACAACCCCCCATTTGTTAATAATAGTAGTTAATGTTACATTTATAAATGGGGACCCTTTAAAACGTTTCATCCAAAAAACAAAACTTAGCATTTAGTCATTTCTTTTATTTTTTTTGAATAAAGCAAAGATAAAAATCAAAACCTTTTTGGGAACTACTAAAGACTTACCTTTTCATATATAGCATGCCTAAAACCCACCAAAGGACCTTTCTAAAAAACCTCCAAAGTCAAGTAAAATGATTAAATAAGGGCTCCATGGTATAAATTATCATAAAATCTGACGAAAACAAAAATCCTTAAGCTTTTTAGGCTTAAGTCTCGCATCACATATCACGACTTATAAAGAACTCTCTCTTAAAAATGATATAGAGAAATTTACGAGATGCGAAACTGCAATGGTGCTTTGACTTATATCACATCGAATTTCGGGCATTCAAGCAAATTATTTGCACTTACCACCAACCAATATTGCGAAATGTGATTGGCGCCCGAACCCACACCTTAGAATATTAAAAGTAAATATTTCGAGTTTGTCAAGTCTATTGCATAGGATAAACATAGCGATTAGCTATATGTCAAACAACTAACGGACAGCTCGCATCTTTACAACAAGAGGTAAAATACTAAAAGGCACATCTTACGATATTGTGATCTGTGATATTGCTTTGAAAATCACACAATTGCTATCATCGCAGTACAATGGCGCGCCACCCTAGAAGCTTTCATCCCATTTTACGACGCAAAAATTTATGAGCAATAAAGCTAAGGGATAATGAATCATTAGTGGGCATTAGTGGGAAATAACTGCATTTATGTGTGAAAATCCATTTATATTGATATGATATCTTGTTATGTGCGTTCAAATAATGCTTCTTTTACCACCTTTACAAGCTATCTGCATTATTTCATTTTTACGTTCATCTTTGTGTGTCCGATAGTTGTTGTTCTTCATTTCAGGAAAAACCCATAGAGCAGAGCATTGAGAACAATGGGGAAGAAAGGCAAGGTTGTAGCCTTTGAGAAGACAGAGATGACTCCCCTATTCACAGATACCACATGCAGCAGAGAGGGAGGAACCTCTACATGGGAGGCTATGTACAACATACTGGAGGAGGAACAACTGAGGATTATGGAAACAAACGTTACAGTTGACGGATGAGATTCCTCAGACGCTTCCATGCTAGAGATGACTTGCTCATTTTTGCACCGCATAGCCACTCGGCCGAAGATAATCCCTTATACCGACATGGTAAAATGGGTTATCGATGAAGATAACATCTCAGACAGAGAATTCAAGACGAGAAGCAAAGAGATCATCGAATCTTTTACCCCGGACAACCTACAATTTATGTACCACCTACCAGAGCCACAGGTCATCTACAATAGGAAATTTGTAGAGAATTTTGCTAAAGAGAACAACGAACAAACAGATTGCACCCATACCTGGTCGAAGAATGAAGAGAAAATGAAGAAAGACAAAATTGGTATGTACACTACTATGTCTATTTGTCCCCCTTATAGTTTTGTAGCGGCTATGTTATGTAGACTGTTTGGCAGACCAGATAGTACCAAGTTCTCCCTAGAGTGGTTGCCATTAATAGACGCAGTCATTAACACAACTATAATGAATTGGGCTCAAATCTTGTCAGACAATTTATCAAAAACAATTATCGAGTATAGAAGGAGAAGAAGTATTGCTTGGAGGGTTTACCCTCCATTTTTATGAGCACCTATGTTATGGATGCTAATTTTTTTTAGTTCAGAGTTCCCCATCATGGGATGGAAATGGATTGTTCGAAATCCACTTCCCATTCACATGTACCACAAGGTCATGTGGGAATCCAATTTTCAACCACATTTTTTCAAGATTTGCCATGGAGTTATGCTCCCTATTCACAAGCGGCTTTATAATCGATATGCCCCGAGGTTTTCCTAAGAAGCTGAAGTTGACATCCTCCCAGTGGCCAAATGGTTAGGGGAGGAAACATTTACATATATCAGAGTTTTTGGTAGCGTCACCTCCCCCCATATCCTCCCATACTATGTTCCAAATAAATTAATGGCTAGGGAGATAACCTATCAGACAACTAGTGAGGGAGGAATGAGTCATGCACTAAAAGAGTAAAAAAAGGCCATTTGGCCTGCATTCCTTGTACAGTGTAGAGAATTTTCACTACACGAACTGGGACATGCATTCAAAGAAGCAGAGAACATGCTATCTCTGCAATTACCCAATTTCCTTGGACGACAATATGACCCGTTTGGCACTGTCAAGAATTTCACGACTTTGGTGAAAATAAAAGTATTCACTAATGAGGAGGATGTTTTTGATGATATATTTTTTGAAAAAAAACACCTTTAAAGAAGAGAAGCATATGGCACAACTACTTTTTGACCATGAAGATCTGGAAAAGTTTTACAGTTATAGAGAAAGAATGTTGGCAATGGTCCCATTGGACCAATTATTAATTAAACCAATAAGGGAGCCTACTCCCAGTGTGACTATAGAAGTTGACTCCAAAGAAAATTCCAAATCCGATTCTGGGGTAGACTCTCAAGAAAAATCTGTCGGAGAATCGCGACCGCCAACACAAAATGGGAAAATCAGAAGCATCGAGTCAATAAAGGATATGGCCCAATCTACACAGAAGATAGTTGAAGAATCTTCAGCTAGCAAGCAGGTTGAAATCCCAGCTACCTCTAAACAACCAATAAAAACCACGGTAATTGAGTTAGAGGAAGAGTGGGATGATTTTAAAAAAAGTCTCAATATAGAGGAACAGGTTCCAGAGTTGCAAACTCCACAACAGAAAATAGTTTGGAAATTACAATGGAAGAAACTGCAAATGAAAAAGAAGTAGAGCATATCCCTGTTACCCCCACCTCCGAAATAATTTTGAGAATTGAAGAAATACCCCCTCTGGATGTATTCTATAGCCCACAACATAAAGCCGTGGTGAAAAGGTAAATAAAGAAAAGAAAATTGGACTCTATAGCTGTTACTACCCCTGAAAATGAGCTAATGGATGTTCTATGGAAGGAATTGCCTGTCGATCAATCTGCCAACCTAACTACACTCTCATAGTTTGTAGGTTCTTATGCTACAACGACCATAGACAAAGAAAGAAAAGTCCAAATGTTGCTTAGAGAAAAGGAAAATAAAATAACATCGCTTAAGCAACAATTACAACAAGTCATATCCGACTAGCAGGCAGAGATACAATTGTTCAAGCTTGAACATGTATTTGAATAGATGCAAATAGAACATCGAACCAGCTTAGCTGAGAAGGAAGAACAGGTGCAGGCAATAACTGATCTACATAAAGATGATCCAAAAATTGATCAGTTTATTACCGAAGCACTCAGACTTAATTCCCAGTTGACACATCAGAAAGAATTACTATGCCAAAAGATTTCACACTGGAAATATTATTGCGAAACAAGTGATAAACTGACAAGTCAAGTCGTAGAAATGCGACTTGAATATGGTGAGATCTTTAAAAAGGTATCTGAATTGATTGCCTAGAAAAATACATAGGAGGGAAGAAAAGCCGACCTGCCCAAGCTATAAGAATCACATAAGGATATTCTGTTTGCAAGGCTAGATTCTCGACTTAAAGAAGCAGAAAAGGCAACAACAAATGCGGCAACAACAACAAACATTATCATAGAAAATATCAATGAGAATTTGCATGGTGCCAATCTAGTGGCAGAGTCCATTCCAGGGTTCCTTCCAGATGTGAAACAACTCGAACAACAATGGAAATAGGCAGCGGAAGAAAAAGCGGAAGTGATAAGGAAAACAACCAGGCTAGACTCGGAGGCGTATTGGCAACATTTGGTCAAGCCTCACAGCCAATGGATGACCCTGTGATGCCTAACCACTTTTGCCGAGAAAATGGCGCCAGCACTGACCAATGCCGTATTCAATGGATAGTTGAAAGCTGAAGTCGACCAGCCTACACAACTAAAGCCTATGGTGGATATTTGTGATCTGAAGGATCAAATGCAACATAGTTAGTCACCTTGTTTACTTTCATTTTGATTTTATTTTTGCATAAATTGAGGCAGGTCGTTTATACCTCCTCAACTATTTTTGTAATAATCCATTTTTAGTTTTATAGTTTTAGTATTTAAACCCCTCTCATGAATTTAGAGAAGGGTCCAAAATTTTATCAGAAACTCTCTTCAAAACATGCACTTCTGTCCCTTTGAGGAAGTTCTGGTGAAATATATGGAACAAGATTTATTTTTATCTGATTTAGCATCTTCTATTGAAATTTCACTTTTGTACTCTTAGGTGATGTTGAATGGATTGAAGATAGATCAATATTTTTGAAACACATGAATAGGACGTATTATAAATGGTACTTTTATCTCGTAATCTTTTTTACTTATGTATTAAGCAATCATTTCTTTTCGAATTATTTATGTATGCAGGTCTGAATTTTGATTACCATTATTGCACTTATGTATGATGATGATCTTTATTTTATGTTGAATATATGAATAACTCTTTATGCGATATATTTCTCACAATCGTTTCGGCTAACTTTTTATATGAAATGATTATTGTTAAAACAGATTCACTTCTAATCATAATTGAATGATCTTTACTACCAATTGCTTTTAGAAATTATTGTAGATCGCCTATATCATGTTTATCCCGGGTATATTATGATTATATAGTTTTTCAAATTAGAAGTTAAATGCATTTGTGATTGATTAGTTTAGACTAGATTACTGTTAGCTTAAACATTACTCTGAAACATCACACGTCACCCCATTTACCACAAAAATTAAACAGATTGGGAAATTGGTCCCATTATCCCAGGCCGGAGCCACTACTTGGGTGGTTTTCCCCCATGTTGAGGTGATGATTTTCAAGGCTTCAACAAATGGAAGGTTTAAAAAATGAAAGGAAAAGGGACTTGGAAGGTTTGACAAAGTTGCAACAAGAAATTATTCCTGGAGGTGACAAGGTACTCCATGAAATTCATGATGAGGATAATATGAATACAAATTATGATTTTAGAGACTCCCATAGTGGGTTCAAGACTAACCACATTCCAAAGATCAATATGAGGAATTTTGATGGCAAGGATCCATTAACATAGATACTACATATGCAACAATTCTTTGATCTACATGATGTGTCGAACACACAAAAGATACACATTACATATTTATATTTAGAAAATAATCAGTTTGTGTGGTATCGATGGCTTTGTTATCATAAATCAATTGTCACTTGGACAATTTTTACAGAAGAATTGGAAGCCCATTATGAGGATACAAAGAGAAACACCTTCTTTAGCCAAT
Source organism: Pinus tabuliformis (assembly GCA_031772625.1). Taxonomy (NCBI): domain Eukaryota; kingdom Viridiplantae; phylum Streptophyta; class Pinopsida; order Pinales; family Pinaceae; genus Pinus; species Pinus tabuliformis. The sequence continues at coordinate 927,842,849 of CM062814.1, forward strand.
TGATAAATTTCAAACAAAAGGGTTTAATGGAAGAGCACATTGAGGAATTCCAAAGGTTGAATACCAAGCTAAATGATATTCCATAGGAGCATAGGATTGATGCATTCATAGGGACTTTAAAGGATAACATCCAAAATGAGCTTCGCCTTTGGGAACCTGATTCATTGGAGTAGGTATTCAAGGTGGAAAGAAAAGTTGAAAGAAAAATTATGGAAACGAGGAAGTCTACCACTCAAAACTATAAAGATGGAAATGTTGTTGCTATTATCCTTCCACAACCTACAAGGTTGACACCAAAACAATTGGAGGGAAAAAGAGAAAAAGGGCTTTGTTACAATTGTGATAGGAAATACACTAAAGGTCATAAGTGTGCTGAGAAGAAATTATTTTACATAGATTGTGAAGAGGAGGAAGAAAAGGAACAAGAAGCATCAAAAGAAGAGGATATACACCAGGAACCATCCCCAGTAAAATAAGAAATGAATCTGATGATATATTGTAATGCATTGGTGGGAGTTACCACTCCTCAAACTCTCAAGATAGAAGGATATATCAAGAAGAAAAAGGTAATAGTGTTGATTGATTCGGGTATTACGCATAATGTTATTCATTGTAAGATAGCCATGGAATTGAATTTCTTTCTATATCCAGCACTGTTATATGTAATTTGCATCTACGGATAAACACATTTTCCCTAGGTGCGTGACTACACCTAGAACAATAGAAAGAAAGTAGTTTAACCTTTTCTTATAGAAGATAGATGAGATGAAGGAACTTACTTGTAGCCTTTCACTTCCTTGATCTCTTTTGAATCAATCTTGTCGCTCCCACTTGAACTAAATCCACTCAAAAAGTACCTTTATCAAGAGAAATATAAACAAGAAAAGATCAAAGCACACACGATCTATCTCACTATAAAACAATGGAATCGAAGACATTGAAACACATAATCATCACATATATGAACAATCATATGAGAAAAGGAATAAACTCTTTATTAACGTAGAAGGAAGAGTATCACCCAATACATTTTGATCTTGTGCCACTCCTCCAGCTTCATTCCAACCCTCACCATATCAAAAGCACACTTCTCCAGCAACATAAAATTGCTTAACATAAACTCAATTCTCAAACCAACAGAATTTCCTTACAAACTTCATATTCTAGCCCCATGATCACTATGATGAGTGCTTAATTTATAGGAAATGGAGGTGGTTTTGTCATAAATGAGGGTATTGAATGGACTTCCAAACTTGGAGCTAGTTTCCATGGAGCAAGGGATGAGAGGATATGAGGTTAATGGATCCTTAGCCTATCCATTTTCGAGCTCATAGGAGGAGATAAGAGATGGGATCCTTCTAGAATCATCTAAAATGAAGGAATATTCCTAGAACCCTATGAAATTTTCTCTCAATCTCGCCCAAAGAGGTCAAAGAGGGCCTAAGTGCATTGCAGTGTAGGCCACAATGGGCCTGCTTGCTCTGTAGTGCACTGTCTCGAGACTTGGGCTGCGTTGGTGTTCGAAGGAGACATTTGAGGAAGGATTTAGGCCAGGAAACTTTCATAGAAGGAAGCATTCAATGAGTTGACTTGTTTAGGGCATGTAACAACTGAATTAGGGTTTGATGAGCCCTAATAGTACTGATCTGAATATCAGGATTGATGTGCCCAAATAGACCTGTAACAATTTCCCCCTAAAGCATGAAGTCGAAAATGATAATGTCGAGTGATATGATTTATGATGTGATGGAGAGGAACTAAAGTGGACGGTGACCTGCATAGATTACAATACATAAAATCATGATATTTTGGATTTTTGATGAATTGCTAAGGGAAGGCATACCCATACTTAGCCTATAAAATTTTCATTACATGTACATAGATAGTCGTCTACAGATATAGATCCATGATGGGATGACCATCCATGTAAAGCCATCATATGGATGATTTAATACTCTCCTGAAATCACAGCTCGAATGGATGAAACTAGATCCAAGGTCATCTATCTCGTCCAATTTTTTGTTCAAGTATGAGTCTAACCATGTGAATATGTGATCTGAAGTCGAACATGGGAAGACACCGTCTGAATATCAACCAATGATGTAAGCCATTAACAAACGTGAGAGAGTTCACTGATAATGATAATGATAATGATTCTCAAGGTACTGTAGTACATTCTGCATGGTGCGAATAAATGTTTTGATGTCGAACACCATACAAAGTCTTTTGATCGAAGGCCAATGATGTCAACCTATCATCGAAAGCGAGAAACTTTCCATTGATGTATGCAAGCCCCAAGGTCCTGAAAGGGTGTTTCTAAGTCAACTCTTGGATAATGTGTTGATGTCGACAAGAAGTGACTCATCACAGGAGGACCTTGATGTATCCCACATCAATGACATGAAATGAGTGTAATGATTTTGGAGTCGGAATGTGACTTAAGACACAAGGTTTAGGAATGGTGGTCATGAAAATGAAGGTTTATGAGTATTGAAAAGGATGAGTTTCACTGAGTGACTTCTCTTGAACATGTCGACGACACTGAATGAATTGGCAGCATTGACCCAAAACAAAAGTGATGGATGGTGTGATAGACCATAGGTATGATAACCATCAAGCAGATAACCCAACCCAAATAGTCACGGAGATGAAGTGAAAGTGTGATGTTCAAGAGCGACTTGCTACCATAAAGTGATTTATCCCTTTTCCCATTTTCCCCAGTCATCACTGACTAGTACCTCTTTACTTTTTAACAAGCTTGAGGAGGATAACATATGCTTGTCTTATAATTCCACCCTTTGGGTGAATCCATCGCTATGTGATGTTTTAACAAGCCTAGCGAAGGTGAAACTTGGTCTTGTCATGATGGAAAAGTTTGTCGCTATTTGATGTTTTAACGACAATGAGAACTTGGTCCTATTCATGTTTAGAGAGTTTGAAAAGGGACAAAAAGAAAACTCCACAAGTTATTTTTCGTAAGTTTGTCTCTCAAGTCCAAAAAAGTGTAAAATAATACAAGAGAGAACCTATTGACCATGTTCGATCAACGTATTCCTTTTTCGTAAATAATCTATCTCAGTCCAGAAAAGGGTTAAACTTATACTGAGTAGATGTCATTTCCAATCCGTTAATGAGCTGAAAAGGACAAGCACTCAACAATATTTTCATATTTCGAGAGTCTAAAAAGAGCTTATAGAGGACTCTAGGGGGGTTCCTTTTATGATGTTTAACAGAGCTCAAAAAAGAGATAAAAGTATGCTCTGTGGTCAAAAGTACAATTCACGATCGTGCATGTCAAATTCACTGTATCAGTTATAAATTTGTTCAAAGAAACACCAAACGGATTAAACATACCTGTTTCATTGGTAAAAATGGGTAAAAAACTATAGTTTATTCATTAAATGACATGAAATAACCATAAAACAAGAATTTACCAAGTCATTTTCACCATTTGATATTTGCCATTCAGTTTTGTGCTCTGAACCAATTTTTACATTGAAATTCAGCAATTGCTTGTGAGAGATTCTATGGATCATTTGTTGCACCGTCAGGGCCAGGTACGAGATCTACCTTTTCTCTTCCATTTAAGTCCATTCTTTTGCAATTTCAGGCAAATGTTTTAGGGTTTTGGGGTCCCTAGGGTAAATATACTTCGCCCTGGGATCAGCACAGCCTATCACATCGAAATTTGTGCTACAATGCACCCAAACAGAAGGGTACCTACTCTGTAGTGCACTGTCTCAAGGCCTGGCCTGCACTGGGCGCATTTGATAAATTTCTTTCCCTTGTTTTACCCAAAAATCCTTCAATTTTTTGCATGAAATGGATCCTAACTAAGCTTATGGTTTTATTTCAAGCTTTGATTAGATCATAATGAATATTACTTGGCAAGAAAGAGAGCATGAAGAACAGGATATGGTTTCCCTTAATGATCAGGGTATAGTTGAGGCCCTTAGAGACTGCAGGTTACTCAAATACTTCAGGTTGTCCAAGATGAGGCAACAACTAGAACTATTGCAGTTCCTAATTCATTCATGGGATCTAGCGGATCAGGATGTTCACATGATGTTTACTTCCTTACAGGCTTGTCGAGACGTGGTGCCCCCTTATATCTTTCAGGTTTTGCCTGTGGGGGTGAATTAGTGAGGACTACAATCGACAGTTTTGTTGGCTAGGTACACAGCCTAGCAAGGATGGGAAGATCAACATCAAGGATGTTCGTGATTTGCCTTTGTGAACAATCCTTTTTACTATCGCAAATTTGGCAGGTAGTGCAGCACTTCATCTTGCGAACATATCATATATGTAGTTTGCACTTGAGTGCCTTGAGCCAACTACATTCAACTGGTGTAAGGAAGTTCTCTCTTTGATGAAAGAGCAGTTGACCAAGGTAAAGAGCGGTAAGATGAAGAATTTTAGCTATGGTTCAACCCTGATTGATGCAACCTCAGTGTGTATCACTGAGTTTGACTGGTCCTAGAGATCCATGGATGCAGAGATGGGTCGAGTTGATGGATCAACATGCTAGTCAATCATCAATCTCATTTCCTCCTGCATTCTTTAGTTGGCTGAGTCGACAACACCTTGTCATTGCGGAGAATCCATATGCGGGGATGGACTTTCGTGGAGATCCAGATTTGAGGTTACCAGTGGGTGCCCAATGGAGTGCTATAAGTAAATTGTTTTGACCAAATGTTTTTAATTTTTTAAGTTTCTACATGTTTTTGTGTTTTTAATGTTTCCAAGACTAAACTAAAAATGTACTCATGCATGTAGATGTTGGTATTGTTTGACCTATGGGTTATTGACAGGAGGCGAGTGAACCAGCGCAGAGAAATTTCAGTAGAGCAATTCTCCAGGATTTGGATTTGATCGAGACACTGGCAGAGTTACAGGACCATATAGAGGGTTTAACTCTCGATATTCTAGATATCTGGATCGAGGAGTTACCGATGAGGCTGTAGTGCCATACTATTGGTGTATCTAGCCATTGGATGAGGCTATTGTGCATGATAGCTCAGGCTGTGACCTGTTATCATGAGCATCATTAGGTTTACTTAGGATGTTTTTCTATATGCATTTTGAGTTTTGAGGTCAGATGACCAACATGTCTTGGACACAAATTTTGTAAAATTTTAAAAAAAATCTATCTATTTACTGTTTTTATATATGGTTATGTGCAATCCTATTCAACTATTGATGTGAATTGAAAAATTTACTTTTACATGTGTCACAAATGTTTTTTTAACACATAGTTTGCTAATGAATCAATTAATGTGTTAAAGTTCCTGGAAATGTGTTGATATTGCATGTAATCAAAATGTCTTTCCAAGAGACAAACTCTAAGGAACATATGATAATTTGTTGGATTTCAGACGGTACAAACATTTGTTAGTTGCAATGCGACAAGTTGTGAGTCTAGCCTAATGATGATTTGGCGAATGCCAAGCGAAATGGAATCAGAGAGGAGTTCGATCAACGTGCTATACTAAGCGATATTGTTTGTAGAATGTGTTAGCGCTTGAAATTTCACCTAGGCTGAGATAGACAAATCTCAAGGCTACATCAAACCATTACACCTCGTAGCTAGCCCTACGAGGAAGGAGAAGGCTCTCTCTGGTCAGACTCAAGGTATTTTCTCAATGGGGTGAGCAGACCAATTAGGATCAAAGATATTAGGCTAGTAAACTGATGAGGAGGGTTGATTTAAAGTTTTTTGGGGTTTTTGGTGGCAATTGGAGGGAATGCAATTCAGGGTGTGGGGATTGAGCTCAGTTTTTGCAGGTGGGTCTTTGGGGCAAGGAAGGAGTTTGTGCTGATGCATTAAGCTGAGATGGATGATCAAGGAAGAAAGAGAGGGAGCTAAAGAGGGCAAGCAATGACTTTGAATCCTCTTTAGACAGTGGAAAACATAAATATTAAACAAAATTGAAAGCTGAGCATGGCATGCATGAATTGAAACTTTATCACTTCTTTTGTTTAATTAGCAGCAATAGAATAAGAGATGGAACACATAAACACACTTACAATGACAAGTAGGAAACACACCATCAACACAATAATCCACAAGAATCCACGATGATGTCTGCAAAACCCTGGCCTTCCTTTTCCTCAAATTGCAGAGATACAAATAAAATATACAATAGAGCTTCTCCCTCAAGAGTCCAACCATGAAAATGAGCAAGAGAAGGCATAATATAGATCATCTAACTCCTTTCCCCACCTCTAGGGGTCAAGCTCAGCTTCCTAGGAGCAGTTTGAACTAATTCTAAACTGAGCACTAGATAATAGGCAGTCAAAACAACTTGCCTCTAAAACTTAGGTAACCCATCCATGCATTTAATATTCACTATTTACATCAAGGAAACTTCTAGAAGTGTTAAAGGAGAGTAAATGTATCCATGTGCCATGAAAATTACCCAACAATCCATCATTTACATACATCAAAAGTCAACCAAAGTAAAAACAGTGTTTTGCAGGCCGAAATAGTCAAAATGGTGAAATTTCCCTGAGTGGTCGCGCCCCTCCCTTGGAGTGGTCGCGCACATTAGCAGCTGTGTTTGAGGGCCTTCCTGGTGTCCAAATCAGGTGCACGATAGCTTGTTGGAAAGGTCTATGAGTCTACTTTCCAACCCCACTGGAATTTCTGAATTTGGAGTTGATTTGACCCCTCAAAAGTCATTTCTCCCAAGGCATCTTTCTGCAACTCAAAAAAGGGGCAGAAAGTCAAAATTTGCATGTATTTTGAGCTTTTGGAAGTCCAAATCTCCATAAAATTTGAAGTCCATCCATAGGCAAGTGTATTTTTGCATGAAAATTCCAAAAATGTAGAGTTTTCCCCGTTCTGAGTTGTCCCCACGAGTGGTCGCGTGCGGGGTGAGACCACTCCAATGGCCAAAACCTGTAAAATTCTCAAAAATGCCAAAAATGCCTCAAAACTCTCAAAATTTCTTGAGTTTGCTGCCAGGAGGAGGATAATGAGTATCATGGTGAGTAAGAGAGGCCTCAGCCAAGATACGAAGCGGGTTGGTCTTCTTCCTCCTCTTGCGGGCCTCGGACAACTTCCTTTGGAGTATCTTCATTTTTGCCTTGCAAACATGCATTCTCGCCCAATAATGAGTTTTCATGTTCTGTAGCAGCCTTTTGTCTTGGTTGGCTTTCTCCAACAGTTTCTACAAGCGAGCATTTGCCTGAATGAGCAAAGACTCCCGGTCAGCAGGCAATGGGTCCCCAGGCCTCCTACGGTTCAAGCCTCTATTACCGCGGATCCTCCATAGCTCATCAAGTTCTTTCTCTGCCTCTAATTGTCTGTTGCGCTGCTCTAGATAAGTGATGGTCCATTGAGCCATTTCGAGCTTCTGCTGCAACACGAGGTTCTCCTCCTCTCTCTGTCTGATAAGCTCATAAAAATCTGAAGAAGGAGAGTGAGCGTCAAGGTCAATGAAATCATGATGTGTATCGCCAGCTCTCTCATCCTCAACCATGGGCTGCTTGCCTTCCCGTACTGCCTCTGCTGATGAAGAATGCGAGGCCCCTTCCACCTGGTGTGGAGATAACACTCGTCGAGCTGCTGCAAATAAGGTCCTATGACCCCTCTGATATGTAAGCTGCGGTGGGGAAGCAACATGTCTCGGAACAATAATCTCGGGCTGGTGTGATGGACCTCCCGCCTCATGAATGGCCTCTGGCTCTGGTTGTGGCTGTGGTGGCACTGTAAAGAACTCATGAGAAATGAAGTCTGCCCATGGAATGCCCTGCTGACTCAATTGATGGGAAACAATGAGCTGGATGAGACCATGATGGCACAAACTCCTATGTTGCTGAGCTGGGGACTGCCTCTGAAACACGGACACCATCCTCTGAATGTCCTGGAAGAAGTAAACCGAGATGTTCATCATCCTCACTCGGGTAAAGTGCATCAACAGGCGAATGTGACAAGCAAAGACTCGTGAAAACCTTCCCTCACATGTGAAGTAATGCATGATAAGCCGCATGATCGGAGCATACTCCTCTCGGAGGAATCTGAAAGGAAATTTCCCTGACAAGTGATGTACGAATGCTGGCCTGACATATGGCTCAAAATAAACAAAATCCAGCCATTTGCGCTTTGGCCACACCTCACCCACATTGGGTATCCCGGTAGCCTCTGAAATCATCTCAGGAGAAAACACAAAATTCACCCCTGCAAGAGTAACCTGCCCATCATGAAGGCGCAAAACAAATAGCCGGGCCAACTCCCTGTGGTGCTGAATCTGGGCAAGCCTCTCGCAAAACTGGAAACATGACATGTACTGGAAACAAGTCACTGCCAATGGGCAAGCCTGTAATTCTGCTAAAGATGTGGGCTCTTCTCTCCTATGATGACCACCTTTGCCACCCCTACGAGGCCTCTGCTGTGCCTCAACCTCCGTATAAGAAGACCGGTCATCACCTTGCTCATTAGTTTCAGTGGTTGACATGGTGTTATTGAGCAAGGTGGAGAAAATAGACAAAGTTGATTGCTGCCCTGCCTGCAAAATGCTGAGAAGTATGCTGTTTTCAAGGGGAAAAAATCATGAGGGAAATGTTAGGGGAGGGACTTTTTCATAAGGAATGGGAAAATATATAAAAACAGGGAACTTTTAAGGAATAATTCACAAAATGTCAAACATGTTATCTCATCTCTCATCATCGGGAAATCATTTGCAAAGAAATATCTTTATTAGGGAAGACATGTAATAAGGTCACCAAGGGAAAGGACAATACATTTTTCAACAGGGGGTAAGGGGTAGCATGTAATACAGGAGATGGGGCAGCACTGATTACTAGCATCAACAGATAGCTCTTAGATTTTGTCCTTTGTCTGTACATTATTAGGCATACTCTGTTTTTCCAAGGGATTGATCCGGATTTAAATGGGAACGCAATAGATTACAGAGATAACCATAAATACAAAGATGCAATAACCACAAACACAGAGATGCAGCGGAAATAATACTTCATTTCATTAATGGAAAATACTGAAATATGCTTACAACCAGAAATGGAAATAAACCAGCTAGGGCGATGGTAGCTTATCTCTGAGAAGAGATGTGATGGCTACATGCCTCTGAACTGTTCCGAACTGTATTACAATGAGGCTCGAAGGCCTATTTATTGTTGAGAAACAATGGAAAACCCTTCACATCCCGAAACCTAACCCTAGAAGATGAAACGCCAAATTGTGGGCCCCGTTTGGGTAAATTGGTACATCAATTTCCCGGGGTCGTAACTTTGGCATACGATCTCCGTTTGACGCGTATGATAGCTCGTTAGAAAGATCTATCCGAGTACTACCACTTTGGGAGGCAACATCGGTCCATGGACCCATGTTGCCCCAGATTCCCAAAAAAACGTCGTTTAGGGCCTCAAAACGGCTCCGGAAGTTCAGGACCCGAAAAACTGCTAAAAATAGTAAACTGTGCTGCAATTTAGGAAACTGAAAAGACTGAAAGAGACAGTTGTGGGGGTCCAAATGGGTTAGTGGTTGGCCACCAACATCCACCTGGATCATTCCTCCCCCCTTAGGAAGCAATGGTCCCCATTGCGTTGAGTTCCTCCATCTGCTGAACTTGTCCTGCAATCTCTGATGTGTCCAGTGATGGTGGGAAGCATGGTCGACGATGGTCCACATTGAACATTTGGTGCAGGCGAAGGAATGGAGGAATGTTGTGCTTCAAAGCATTGTTCCCCACAGCCTTGGTACTGCTGTAAGGACCATGTCGGAGTGGTCTGAGCTTCTGATGGGTTCTGGTAAGGCGTTCTCTCTATCGATGCAACCAGACTTTGTTGCCCACCTGAAACTTGTGTGGTACACCTGTGGGTGAGGAGAAGTTGTTCCTGTGTTCTGTCATGACCGTATCCCTTTGCTGCTGCTGCTGCATGGAGGAACCCTTTGCAGGGGTCATGGATGTAGCAACGATCTTCCCCTTATTTTGGGAGTGAACCAGACAGATGAATTTCCTGGTCTGTGATATGAGCTTGCTGCCTTTCTTGGTAGTGATCAAGGATGTGGTAGTAGGTGGGGCTACCTCTAGTATCCTGTATAATGAATTATTCAAAGAAATAATGACAGCACGAGGCCTTGACTCATACACAGCATGTCGCCTCCACAAGTATGGCTGGCCTAATAGTACATCACAAACATCTAGAGGTGTAACATCACACAATACCTCGTCTGTGAATGGTTTGATGCTGTAGGGAAGGCAGCACTGCTGGCGAACTTTCAGATCTCGTCCTTCGTGAAGCCACCCAATACTGTATGGCTGCGGGTGTGGTGTAGTCGGTAGGCCCAACCGCTTCACGACCTCTGCTGAAACCAAGTTCTTTTGGCTGCCACTGTCGACAATGAATTGCAGCGGCGAACCCTTCACCCACATCTGTGAGTGGAAAAGACGCTCCCCTTCCTCTGGATTTTCGGGCTCATCTTTCTGGACCTTGGCGGTGGCAACAGTGGCACTAGGATCCGCATCAATGATCTGCTTCCCTTTGCCATTCCCCTTGTCGGGTTCTGGCTCAGGGTCAGAACATGCATCTGATTCAGAAGCCTTCAACTCGGCCACAAGCGACTGCTTGGTCCGACACTCACTTGTGTTATGAGTGGGACTCTTGTGGAACTCACACCACTTTCCTGTGTCCTTCTTCGGCTTCGTGGTGTTGCTCTTTTCTTGCGGCTTCAACGGGTTGTCTTGGGTCACCCCGCCTTGGCTTTGTCCTTTGGGCTTCAGATTTGCAGATCCAAAGTCTCGCTTCTTCTGTTTGAACTTTTGCTCGATTTTGACAGCGTATCGGTATGCTGTGCCGAGTGAGGGGATGTTCAAGAACACCATCTCTTCCTGGATGTATTTGTGTAGGCAGCCGCGGTATTTGAGTACCAGATGCAGCTCAGAATCTATGATACCCAACTGTGTGCGAAGGGTATGAAAAATGTTTGTGAACTCTGGCACATCTTGGTCTCGTCCCTGCCGCAATGTGGTCCATTTGATGTATTTGTCCTCATAGCTTCCGACAGGGTAGTACTGCTCTTTGATGGCATCCCGAAAGTCATTCCAAGTGGGTGCGGCTGAAAATAGTGAGCCTGTACTTTCATCCTTCTGCTCGCAGTAGGTTTCCCACCAGTCCTTGACGTGGGGGGCTGCTTTGAGAAGAGCGAAAACAATCTTTTCCCGACTTGAAAATTCATGAACAGAAAAATACCCATCTAGCAGATTTAACCATTTATCTATGGCATCTGCGTCTATTTGACCCTCGAAGATGGGGATTTCAAAATTAACTTGTACCTTAAACGGTGTGGCATTTCCAGAGTCGCTGTTGGAAGCCGATGCGTCGCCTCTGGGTAGCCGCTGAAGGATTTGCGCAAAGCTATCCATCATCGCGTTCCTTTGCCGCTCGAGCGCTTCTTCAAGCAAGATTTTGATAGGATCTCCTGCCCCCTCGTCTTTCTTCTCATCCGCCATGGGAGGCCGTCGGGATTTTCGAGGCTGGTCTTGCAAAGGTTCGACTAGTTCAAGCCCTAACTCCTTATATCCCGACCTCGTTGGGGACATGCAAAGAAAAACAGAGAGAAAGAAGACCGCTCTGATACCACTGATCCGGATTTAAATGGGAACGCAATAGATTACAGAGATAACCATAAATACAAAGATGCAATAACCACAAACACAGAGATGCAGCAGAAATAATACTTCATTTCATTAATGGAAAATACTGAAATATGCTTACAACCAGAAATGGAAATAAACCAGCTAGGGCGATGGTAGCTTATCTCTGAGAAGAGATGTGATGGCTACATGCCTCTGAACTGTTCCGAACTGTATTACAATGAGGCTCGAAGGCCTATTTATTGTTGAGAAACAATGGAAAACCCTTCACATCCCGAAACCTAACCCTAGAAGATGAAACGCCAAATTGTGGGCCCCGTTTGGGTAAATTGGTACATCAATTTCCCGGGGTTGTAACTTTGGCATACGATCTCCGTTTGACGCGTATGATAGCTCGTTAGAAAGATCTATCCGAGTACTACCACTTTGGGAGGCAACATCGATCCATGGACCCATGTTGCCCCAGATTCCCAAAAAAACGTCGTTTAGGGCCTCAAAACGACTCCGGAAGTTCAGGACCCGAAAAACTGCTAAAAATAGTAAACTGCGCTGCAATTTAGGAAACTGAAAAGACTGAAAGAGACAGTTGTGGGGGTCCAAATGGGTTGGTGGGTGGCCACCAACATCCACCTGGATCAGGGATTGATGTACTTTTGATGCTAAGGGGAAATAAGGAATTAATTTACATTTGTCATAAGGGGAGGAGGGCTTTACTTAACAAATTCAAAAGAGAAAGGAGATGCATTGCATCAAGGGTATTAGGAGGATAGAAGGGAAAAGGATGCGTAGGGTTTGGTTTTGGAGACACAGCAACATTCTTTTGCAAACAGTATTTCAGAGCAGCATGTCCTTTAATAAATATGTACAGCTGTATTTGCTTTATTTTTGCTTTGAATAACACAGCCTTCTTTTCACTGTATTTGTGAGGACTATGCACAGCAATAAGTTTCTTTTGTTCTTGCAATGGCTTGGCTACACATAGTAATCTTTTCCTCTGTTTTTTGTCTTTTTTGTTTTATTATTTTTACCATTGCAATTGCTCTTTCCTTTTACACATCACTATTTTGATTCTTGCTGTGTTTTTATATATTTTTTTTTATAATATTGCTGTGGGGAAGGAATTTGGGTTTAAGGGATGCATATGAGAGGGATTAGGGTTTTAGGTATAGGGAATGGGGAATTGATATTCATTGCAAATGTGATGAGATAGAGACACATTATGACAATTGTAAATCTAATAGGAGTAATGGAGGGAATAAAGAGGAATTAAAAACCTTGAAAGCAAACACCAACCTTAGCAAAATTGCCTACATGAACAAACAATCACTAAACCTATTTCTCTTCATATTTTTGATGGTAAAAATGCATGAACACAAGCTCATCATCCATGTTTCAAACATTCAATACATTAGAGAGGCCTACCTCGAGCAATTAGCAAACCAAAACGCGATTTGAGTGGATTTAGGGAGGTTCTGTGAGTGGGAGCCCGAGTGGTCGCGCGCAGGCTCTGAGTGGTCGCGCATACCCCGAGTGGTCGCGCGCGTTAGAAATTTGAACTGTGGAGGAGGCGCCGAGTGGTCGCGCACTGCCCAGGTGGTCGCGCACACTGCCTGAGTGGTCGCGCACCAGAAATCTCCTTAATTTTTCTGCAATTCGCCCTCTTTCTCTCTTTCCGCCCTCTTGCTCTTCTTTCCGCCCTCTTGCTCTTCTTTGCTAGCTCATAGAGGCATAATGAAGATGTTTAGAGGGAAATTTACCTCTTGTAGGTTCAATTTGAAAAAATTAATTTACAAAACCCACTCTCTAATGTTCTATTTTGACATTCACTTTTAACACTGCTTTTTGAGTTGCTTTGTCCTGAATTTAGCTTTTGAGGCGCTTTAACTTCATTCTTTTTGCAGGTTGACCATCTGATGGACTCTGGTGAGGAGACCAGGGTTATTGCCGGCATTTTGAAGACTTTTGAAATTTTCCTTATTTTTTACAAATATTACATGACCTTGGGTTTAAAAACAGGGTTTTTAAATCCAAGGTATAAATGAGTTGTACCTGATGAAAAATATCAATGGAACATATGTACATACCTCCTTCTGGCTTGCTGGGCACTCATGGACCTTTGACTCATGACCTTGCAGTGATTTTTGACCAAAACCCTAGACCTAAGACTTGGGACTTCAAGACAAAACAAAACAAATATGACACAAGCTTAATACCTGACATGACTTGATCCAGCAAAGCCAAGAAGGGGACAAGGACCAGCTCCTCCATCAGTTTTATGGCATGCCTAACGGGATGCAAAACTGACACTGATGAGACACCTACCTATGCATATGCAAAGAGCTTTTGATCACCGATGGAGGGCTCAAGACCGACACTAACAGAATGACTGATACAAATCCCTTGAAAACTCACTAACTCGCCACTTGGAGCGAATATAACCCATGTTGCAGAAGATAGGTTCTGTGTACTACGACTAGCACCATTGACATAACCAAAAAATGGTTCCAAAGATTCCAACATCTGTAATAAATGAAAAGCGGATTACTTAACCGTATAAAAACTATAAAAGTCACTCTATAACACACACACACACAATCAAAGTATATATACAATGCTTATTACTACGCAAAATCAGGCATAGTAACATTTCAAATACAACCCGTTACGGGGCTATGACAATGGAATTCCATCATAATCAACTAACTCATAAGCACCTTTTTCCAAAAACACTTGAAAATATAGGGGCCCATCCATAATGGTTCAAATTTCCCTACTCCTAGTTTATCAGCTTCCTGATCATAAAGCAAGATCAGATCTCCTTCTGAGAAAATGCGAGGCTTGACATTTCAGTCATATTGTTCCTTTATCCATTTCTTATGTGCTTCATTAGCCAATGCGGCTTCACAACGTGTTTCATCTAGATGGATGAGCTCTAAGAAACATGCTTCTTATTCAAAAGTGTCAGGTAACAGTTCAATCGTGAGTTTTAATGACAAAATTTCACATTGTACAGGTAAGATTGCCTCCAGACCATATACTAATTGAAAATATGTGAATCTGGTTGCATTTCTCATTGAGGTTCGGTAAGCCCACAAAGTTGAGTACAGGATTAAATTCCAATTTCGTTTATGAACTCCTATCATTCATTGGAGCATTCACTTAAGGATTTTGTTGATAGCTTCAACTTGTCCATTAGCTTGCGGATAATAAGGAGCAGAACTATCATGTGGAAGTCCTAACTTCGCCGTCAATTCAGTCATCATATGGTTGCAAAAATGCAAACCATGATTTGTAGCTATAGCTTGTGGCACACCAAACCATGCAACCACATGGTTGAAGAAAAAAAAAGCACTTGTCTCACCACTGTTGTTTAATGTAGACATGGCCTCGACCCATTTCGTAAAATAGTCCATGATGACAATTATATACCCATGCCCCCTGGCCGAGGTAGGGTTACATGTCATAAAATCGATGCCCCATTTTGCAAATGGTTCAACAGTGATGATAGGATGCAATGGTGCAGGTGGTAATCGTGTTTTGTGATAAAAAATATGGCATGCATGACAACTTCTGACATCAATAATGCAATCTTTGAATATATTTGGCTAGAAGTAACCAACACAAAGAATCTTCTATGTCGTAGCATAACCAGATAAATTTCCACCGCAAGCACCATAATGGCAATCATTCAAAACTTTCTTGGCTTCCTCATGAGTGAGGAACCTCCGTAAAATCATATTGATACCACGACGGTGAAGGGTGTCGCCAATGATCAGATAATATTTGGCTTGGTAATGAATACATCATTGTTATGACTGAGAGGTATCGGGCCAGAAAGTTTGGGTCTGGAGATAGATTAGTATATCTCCATACCACGGGTTAGATGATGAAATCAGAAATAGAGATTCATTCGGAATTGATTGTTCCGTCGTCGAATCGATATCGATAGAGGGAAGGTCGCAAAGAAGCTCAACAAAGACTAGAGATTTCTTTATTTGGATTTGATGAATTCCAAATCAAACTCCTGCAAAATGACAATCCATTTCGAATATTTCCCCCCCAGCAATTGACGTGACAAAATGCATGTCATAGGGTTGCAATCCGAAATGACAGTGGTCTTTCGGAGCAGGATATAGTGGCAAAATATCTGTACAGCTTGGACAATAGCCAAATCTAACTTTTCAACATATGAGTACTTAACTTCCGTATCATTGAGATTGCGACTCAAATAATAGATCAGATGTTCAGTCCCATCTTCTTCTTGGACTAAAACCATAGCAATGGTTGTATATGCAGCAACGAGATACAGGAAGTAGTCGTTTTGATAATTATGGTCATACATTAATGATGCTCGAATCAGGGTATCTATGAGATCATCAAAGGAAGCTTGTGCAACTTGGTCCCAATGGAAGGGTATCCCCTTTTTCAAAAGACGAGTAAATCCTTTAGCCATTTCAGCATAGTTGGGAATGAACCTCCTTAGAAAGTTAGCCTTCCCTTGGAGTCTCTGTAACTGCAGTAAATTGGAAGGTGGAGGCAGATCAAGAATTTCCTTAATCTTCAAAGGGTTGAGTCGAATTCCTTCTTTAGACACTACGAAACCAAGAAAGCAACCAAAACCAACACAAAACACACATTTATGTGGATTGAGTTGAATTTTGTAGTGTCAAAACTGTAAAAAGATAGCTCTCAGATGTTGCGGGTGATCAACCCGTTTCCGTGAATGAGTAGGTAAATCATCTAGATATGGTTGAACAATGTGTTTGATGTCATGGAAGGCATAATTCATTTCCCTTTGAAAAGTTGCCCCAACATTCTTCAAACCAAAAGGGAGTTTCCTATATGCGAATGTGCCCCAGGGACAAATAAAAGTAGTTTTATATTGGTCTTCTGGGTGGATATTGATCTGATTATAGCCGGAAAAGCCATCCATAAATGAGAATATTTCACATCCGGTACAATCATCAATTATTTGGTCGATAAAGGGAGTGGGATAGTTGTCTTTTGGACAAGCATTATTAACATCCCTATAATCAACACATACTTGTATTGTTCCTTGTTTCTTCATGACAGGAATAAGATTGGAAACCCAATCGGTAAGAGGAACAGGATAAATGAAACCGGCATGCAAAAGTTTTTCAATTTTTTCTTTTATGGCAGCAACCTTCTTTGGATGAACAGGACAGAGGCGTTGTCGTACCGGCTTGACATCAGGATACATTTTAATTTCCTGTTCAACAAAACGAGAATCAATTCATGGCATTTCCTCATATGACTAGGCAAATATATCGTGAAATTCACGAAAAAGAGCATGGTAAGTTTCAAGTCCAGTGGAGAACAAGATTTTCGAACATGGATGTTTTCTATAATTCCAGGTTTGGTCGAAATGTCGATAGAAATGGTTTCTTTGATATTTGAACAGTTTTATTCGGAATCGACTGTGTCTATAAATACAAAATTCGAAAGGAAATCAACAATTGAAAGGTGATTTGGTTAATTTGAAACATCTTCTGTGTGACCTAGAAGATGGGATAAATGATGATAATCTTCCCATGGTTCTTCTTCTGTCATCATTGATTGGATGATTCCTTCATCAGTAGAAAATGTACGTGAAAAAGGATAAGAGGAAGTACCATATTCCAACAAACGGTCAACCCATACAATTGGTGATAATGGATTTGGGTTTGCCACACAAGCCAAAAAGATTGATGGATATGCAAGCTCAATGGGGATTAGCGGCATGGTTTCATTATACATATCATCCATAATTATTGGGAATCTTCCATGAATCAGATGAAGTGGAAGATATCATGTTGCAAGTCTCAACGTTTCCCACTTCCGCCATTTGTGATGGTGACGGTAGTGAAAATGTACCCATTAGGGAAGAATCTTTGAAGAGACCTACTCCAACATTCTGAAGAGATATCGGGGGTCTGTGAACTAACGTAATGCTTCCTGTATCTCGTGAACTAGAGGAAAAGAAGTTGAGTTGATCAATTACTGTGGTTCCACCTTTATGAGGGATAGTGATAATACAAAAGTATGTCGAAACCACAACAACCATAGCATAAACCCAAGGTATTCCTAGCAAAATGTTGTAGTCAGGGGGTCCATCAACAACCTCAACTTCAACAGTTACAATTTTTCCCCCTAGTTCTATCTGCAGGTTACTTAAAATTCCACAAGGCGTATAAGTGCAACTATCAAAAGCTTTTAAAGTTGTAGGTGACTATGACAAAGGCGGGGAGCCAAGTGTTTTCCAGCAACTCATCGAAATGAGACAAGTAGATTCACCCTCATCAACGATGGTTCAGTGAATGAGTTTATTCAAAGCCTTTACTTGGATCAAGAAAGCTAATTGAGCTGGTAATTGTGGTGTATATCCTGCATGGTTGAAAACCACAACATTGGAATTCGTTGGATCAATTCCACCAATTGCTGACAACAAAGCCTGATTTTGGGAGGGACAGTTTTGAAGCACCTCAAGTGTCAACATAGAAAAAGGTGACTGAGCCAAATCTTCAACTATGTTGTAGTTTTGCGCCACTCGAGCCCGAGGGTTGAATGTAGACTTATGTACAACTCCTTTAGGTAGCTTTAATTTTAAATTTGGTGCAATAGGTGGTGGAATAGGATCCGACGAAGTCGAAGTCAAAGTATTTGGTTGATCTGAAGCTTGGTTATTCGATGATAACGATGGATTACCATAATATTTACTTCGTGTAGACAACAAAACATGAATTTTAGGCTTAGAGGCGGATAACATAAGTAGTTGTGAAGTGGAAGCATGATCTGTAGCAACCAAATGATTCTCTGGATTTGGAAAAGGATCTGTCAACATAATAAATGCACTAAAAGTCTTAAGAAGTTTTGAGACTTCATAGCAGTGAGGACAGTCTCGCGTAAAGTGCTCCTCATTACAGATCAAACATGGATAACGAGGTTTCATATCCAGAGAAGAGGAATCAGATGATTTCTCTTGAGGGGAAGGGTTTTATCTCTTTTTAGCTTTCCCCTTCTTCTTGCTTCTAGGTTTCTTTTCATTCTTACCTTTGTTGGATGACATGAAATTTATTTCAGAAGCAAGAGTATTATCAGATGCAGTAGAAGTTTGATTAGAAATAGAAAGTGTTTGACCAGATGGTCTACCTACTGTTTGTGTGCTTGAAGAACCAATCACACCATCACCAGCATGAGAGTCCTTACTCGATGGGGGTGGAGGAATAGTAAAAGTTGGTCTGGGTGCATTTGGAATTTTTTCATAGAGCGTGCCAGACTAGGTGTAAATCAAGTCTAAGTATTGGGCACGAGCAATTACTTGCTCTTCAGTGACAAATCATCCTTTAGCCACATCCTCAGTGACAGATGGTAACAAGGATTTTATAAACCACTCAGCTAAAAGCCGATCAGGAACATAAGTTTTAACCATTCAACAACGATGACGCCACTCATGAATATGATTAGAAATGTGAGTAGTAGTAGTCTGTTTAAAATTGGTCAATAGTTCTGTTCCAATTTCATATCTGATGGGTAACTGGAAGTGGGTTAAAAATGTGGTGGCTAAGGATGTAAAGTTATCAAATGAAGCTCGTGGTAACTCAATATACCACTTTGCAGCCGGACCAGTAAGTGTTCGCTGGAAAAGACGTAGTCTAACTGAATCATCATTCAGGGAGTTGGATGAACACCATAAATGAAAAGTCATAACATGGTTGGATGGGTATTCTCCAGGGTTTCCATTGAATTTCAGAATATTGGAAGGCAATTTATGAAGAATCACCGGCCACCAAGGTGCATAAAGAATTGGGTCATTGGTAAGCCGATTTAAATCCAGTAGTTCAAGTGTTGCAACAAAAGACAACTGTCTATTGAGGTTAGGTTGAGCGTAACCAGGGTAAGATGGAATTTCCTGGGCAATAGGCCTTTGCATACCAGCATAAGGAATCTGCTGCTGGTAACCTTGATAGGGGAAAATTTGTTGAGCAAATCTGGTATAAGGTGGTTGTTGAGCACTAGGATAAATTTGCTATTGTCCAAACCCATCATAGGCTTTTTGACCAGGACCTGGTTAAACTTGTTGTTGACCACACCCAGTATAGGCTTGTTGACCAAGTCCAAGATAAGTTTGGTATTGTTGGAATTGTTGCTGTTGATATTGTGGTTTCCATGGGTGTTGATTTAACGGTTGTTGCCCAGCAATGTAAGTTTGACTAGGTTGTGAATATATTAAACTAGTGTAAGTCTGAGTCATTCCAGTAAATGGTAAACTGGCATAAGGTTGTTGGATTCCAAGCACAAAAAGTTGTTGTAAAATTGCCTAAGAAGACTGAATCTGTAAACCTGAAACTTGGGGGTCAGAGGTTGAAGGACCAACTTGCAAAGGTTGAGATACAACTAACTGATCTTGCGACTGTGGTAAAGTTGTAACGACAGGCGTAGTAGGTATGGATGAGACAGATTGCATTGGTTGTGATGGATACAAAAGCCTTGGTTGAATGAGAATTGTTGGCTGCCACTGACAAACAATCATTTCAAGATGACCCAAAGACAACGACATACTGCCATACGTTTGCCCGCCATAAAATGGAGTATAAGGATATTGTGCATATTTTTCTTTGTATGGGGGTAATCTAGTGTAAAGTGGATACATTGGATGATAACCAGATGACCTAGCTTGATATTGACTTGATGGATCAAGCTGTTCAGTATCCGTAAGTGAAAAACCAGGTAAAATTCCCGTGAAGACATGGGTGAAGACCATGGACTAGAAGCAACACCTGAGTGGGTTCCAGATAAAGATTGGTAACACGGTGGGATAGATGGAACACCATACAAATGCGACTCAGGTTTTGTGGTAAACATTGAATAAGTAGAGACAGAGGATTCTACCATAGCTATAACAGATGGTAGTGTCTAGGATGTTGATTATGCCATAGTCAAATGTCCTAACAAATCAATGAGAGTCTAAAAATAATTAGGATCAAAAAGAGCAGTAAAATCAGGAGTATAAGGATACAGATAAAGTCCAGGCCCAAAGTGAGTTGGAGTTCTGGGTGTTTCTTCTTCAGGTTCCTCTTTAATTGAAATCAAACCAAGTGGAAGGATTTCACCGTCAGGTCTGTAATAGATTTCCGATATTTGACTCTGCAGTAAAGGGGAAGTCTCAATAGTTATAGATGTCTGAGGATAAACTAGTTGATTGTCTTCTGGTATGGTAATAACTTCTGATTGTTCAACTTCAAGATCCAAGTGTTCTGGTAAAAGAACAACAGGTTTAGGTTGAGCTTCTTGAACAACTTCTGATTGAACTGTGATAGGTTCAGGATCAACTTTCGATTGAACAGATTAAGGTTCAAAAGTAATTTCCTGTTGAACAAAATTGGGTTGAGAATTAACTTCTTGTTGGACAACTTGGGTTACCATTTCACGAAGCTCACTTTTAGTGTCATCAGGTAACTATAAAGGTTCCACTTCAGTAACAAATGTACCAGTAATTGTAGGAGTAACCGGAGTCATAGTACTTACCGATATAGGTGACTCTGGTAATTTAGATGAAGAACCAGAAGTTTGTGATGTACTGGATTTAGTCAAACGAGACCACTTTTGCCAGCTAGGTGTAGCTTCAGGGGGTAAAGGCGGTTTACTCACTATCCTCTGCGAACGACGGGGTAAGGGTTGATGTTCCTCCACGATTGTTGATTGATTTTATTACAAAAAGAAATAAACAAAAAGAGGGTAATCTAGGAAAAAGGATTACCAAGCAACTGTGAACTGCAATATACTGTCTCAGTAAACCAAGGACTTAACATACGTGCAAGCAATCTCCTCGAATGTTGTGTTCAGTGTATTACAGTGTACAAGGCGGCTGACTCAGTTACTTAAGGATGGATAGCAACCTAATGTAGTCCTCCCATATATACCAAAAAGTACGTGGAGGCTCAATCCATGTTAGCACTGTCTAATGTGAAACCGCACAATGAGAGCATTCCTTTATACTTTTCGTACTATAACACCGCCATATATACCCTAAGGTACGTGGATGAGCTACGATATACTTACGTACGTGGAATGAGGTATCACACTCGGAATGTATCGCAAATAATTAACGATAGATGTTATGTTTTACAACGCCATAACATGTCTCTAGCCTAGAACCTCTAAATTTTATTCGTTAAGTGACAATGCTCCATTAGGTTAATTGAGATAACTTTTAAGTTGATCTTGATTAAGAGTTTGTCTTTCAGGTTCACCGCGTGATGTATTTGAAATTCCTAG
The DNA here is from genome assembly GCA_031772625.1 of Pinus tabuliformis. Taxonomy (NCBI): domain Eukaryota; kingdom Viridiplantae; phylum Streptophyta; class Pinopsida; order Pinales; family Pinaceae; genus Pinus; species Pinus tabuliformis. The sequence goes on from CM062814.1 coordinate 927,864,742, forward strand.
AATGAAACTATGTTGAGAAACATTCTTTCATTTGATTGAACAATGAAAACCTTAATTATAAGAGATAGAGAAATCAGAATGTTTAATCAAAGATCAAAGAGAACATCTAATGCAATTTCCCTATACTATTCCTATAAGCACACACAAACCTCTAATTGCATAATGCAAGTTTTTCTTTTCAATTCCCTTAATGTTTATATGAACAAAAGGCAACTAAATGCACATACAATCAATCAATCTTTTTGCAAGAAATGAAGACTTTACGATAGTTCCTTTTTGAAAGAAATGAAGACTTTACGACACTTCCTTCTCAGAAAAGATTAATTGACTATAAGCTAACTTTGACAATGAATTGATAATGATAAAGAAATCATTTAAGAAACACTAAACAATCAAGGCCAAATTAGGACTAGGTAGAGAAATACAACTTGATTTTAGAACCACAAGAATCTTTGATCTTTCAGCAAACAAAAACAGAAGCAACTTTGGAAAAATCAAACCAAAGGTGGGGTTTTTAGCATAAGAGGAATTAGTGCAGGCTAGAGTGGGAGACAGTGCATTGCAATGCACTGTCTCTAAGGCAGGGGCTGCTCTGCAACGTACTATGTCAAGACCAACACTGCGTTGGTGCCAGAGAGTCAAATCAAGAGACATTCAAGCACAATTTTTGACTAAAAACACTTCAAAAAGACTTAAATAAGATCAATAAAGCTAAGAAAAGTCTATTAGGGTGTAATATGATGAGGGTAATCAACCAAGAACGATAGTCGTTCCCTAGCGGAGTCGCCAATTTGTTATATGGAATTTGCATCTACGGATAAACACATTTTCCCTAGGTGGTTGACTACACCTAGAACAACAGAAAGAAATTAGTTTAACCTTTTCTTATAGAAGATAGATGAGATGAAGGAACTCACTTGTAGCTTTTCGCTTCCTTGATCTCTTTTGAGTTTATCCCGGTGCTCCCACTTGAACTAAATCTGCTCAAAAGGTCCCTGTATTAAGAGAAACAGAAACAAGAAACGATCAAAGCATACATGATCTATCTTACTATAAAACAATGAAACCAAAGACAATGAAACAAATAATCATCACAGATATGAAAAATCATTTGAGAAAAGGAATAAAATCTTTATTAATGTAGAAGGAAGAGTATCACCCAATACAGTTCGATCTGTGCCACTCCTCCAGCTTCAGTCCAACCCTCGCCACATCAAAAGAACACTACTCCAGCACCATAACATTGCTTAACATAAAATCAATTCTCAAACCAACAGAATTTCCTTACAAACTTCAGATTCTAGCCCCATGATCACTATGATGAGTGCTCAATTTATAGGAAATGGAGGTGGTTTTTTCATAAATGAGGGTATTGAATGGCTTTCCAAACTTGGAGTTAGTTTCCATGGAGAAAGGGATGAGAGGATAGGAGGTTAATGGATCCTTAGCCTATCCAATTTCAAGCTCATAGGAGGAGATAATAGATGGGATCCTTCAAGAATCATCTAGAGAAGGAATATTACCAGAACCCTATGAAAATTTCTCTCAATCTCGCCCAGCGTAGGTCAAAGAGGACATAAGTGCATTGTAGTGTAGGCCACAGTGGGCCTGCCTGCTCTACAAGACACTATCTCAAGGCTTGGGCTGCGCTGGTGTCCCACAGAGGCATTTCAGGAAGGCTTCAGGCCAGGAAAATTTCATAGAAGGATACATTTAATGAGTTGACTTGTCTAGGGCATGTAACAACTGAATTAGTGTTTGATGAGCCCTAATAGTACTGATCTGAATGTCGGGAGTGATGTGCCCAAATAGACCTATAACAAGCACTAGAGTGTAAAGTGATGGTTGCAAATGGAGGAAGTATAAATTTCTTTGTAAAGTGCCATAATATCAAGCTAACCATGGGATAATATTTATTCAGTCGTCCAATTCTTTTCGTTCCAATGGGTGGTGTTGGTATTGTACTAGAAGTCCAATGGTTACAATATTTGGGGACGATAATTTTTATTTTTCAAGAAATTTTCTTGAAATTTTATTGGGAAGGAAAGGAAATTGAATTAAGGGGTACCATAATGAAACCAGGGAAGATAATCATCTCTAACAACATGAAAAATCTTTTGAATAAATAAAAATGGGGTGTAATTGCACAATTGTGCTCACTAGAGGTTCAAACATCTAAATCATCTATTTCTTCAGATCTCCAAAAATTCTTGGACAATCATTCCAAGGTGTTTGAGACTCCCAAAGGCCTCCCACCAATTCGTGATTATGATCATGCTATTCACTAGATTCCAGAAAGTGTTCGTCTAAACATCAGGCCTTACAGATAACCATATGCCCAAAATAATGAAATTGAACGTATGGTTGCAGAAATGCTAGAGGCTAGAATAATTCAACCTAGTCAAAGTTTTTTCTCTGCTCTAGTAGTGTTGGTACACAAGAAGGATGGATCATGGCGTATGTGTCCAAATTTTAGGGATCTCAACAAGCTCAGTATTAGAGATAAATTTCCCATTCCTTTCATTTATGAATTAATGGATGAATTACATGGAGCAATTTACTTCACCAAGTTGGATCTTCGTTCATGATATCATCAAATTAGAATGAAGACAGAAGACATTTCGAAAACAACATTCAGAAGTCATGAAGATCATTATGAATTTTTTTTCATGCCTTTTTGACTTACTAATGCACCTTCCACATTTCAAGGTTTGATGAATTCCATTTTCAAACCATTCCTTAGAAAATTTGTGTTAGTATTTTTTGATGATATACTAATCTAAAACAAGTCTTGGAAGGATCATGTTCAATATGTTGATAGGGTGCTCAAACTATTGGAGGAGAAACAATTATGTGCAAAACAAATTGAGCGTTTCTTTGGAGTACATGAGGTGGAATATTTGGGTCATATTGTATCTCATGAGGTTGTTAAGGTAGACCCTAACAAAATTAAAGCCATTAAGGACTGAAAAATCCCCACAACCCTAAAGCATCTTCTAGAATTTCTTGGGTTGACAAGGTATTATCGCAAGTTTGTTAAGAATTATGGGAGAATAATAGTGCCTCTAACAACATTACTAAAGAAAGATGCATTTTCTTGGACTCTAGAAGTAACTAAGGCCTTTGAAAATATTAAAGAGGCAATGTGTCGAGCACCGGTCTTATCTACACCAGAATTCACAAAAAACTTTATTGTGGAACGTGATGCCTTAGGAAACTGGGTGCTATTTTAATGCAAGAAGGAAGAACCATTTCTTTTGAAAGTCATCCAATCAAGGGAAAGTATTTACACAAACCTATTTATGAGAAGGAAATGTTGTCAATACTACATGCACTAAAAAAATGGAGACCTTACCTAATAGGAAGACACTTCAAGGTAAAAATAGATCACAATAGTCTTAAATAATTTTTGAAACAAAAATTATATTCAGAAAAGAAACAAAAATGGGTCACAAAGATGTTGGGTTATGACTTTGAAATCATCTACAAAAATGGAAAGTTTTTTTTTTTTTTTTTGTAGATGCACTCTCAAGAAAGGATGAGGATTTGGAAGCATTTCTCTGTGCCATTTCTATTATCCAACCTGATTGGATAACTAAAGCAAGGGATGAATGGAAGAATGACGAAGAGGTGTGGACACTTATTCAAAAATTGCAGTAAGATACTAGTACATCAGATACATTTATCTTGAAAAATGATTCATTATGGTACAAATATTGATTATATCTCTGTAAGAATTCCCAATTCAAACAAAATATTATTTTGGAATTTCACACCTTACCCTTAGGATGGCACTCAGTATTTTTAAAAAATTACCACAGGGTCAAGAAGGATTTTTTTTGGATGGCCTTAAATATGATATTCAAAATTTTGTGGCAGAACGCCTGGTTTTCCAACAAATAAAGTTGAGACAATTAAGATCCTTGGTTTGTTACAAGCTTTATCCATTCCAAGTCAGCGTTAGGAGGAGGTCTCAATGGATTTTAGCATAGGTTTACCCAAGTCTGAAGGAAAGAGTGTCATCGTGGTGGTAGTTGATAGAATTATAAAGTATGCACACTTTTGGGCACTATATCATCCTTTAAAGCCAATATAGTTGCTACTGCATTTATGGAAACAATTCAAAAGCTACATGAAACCGAAAGATTATTATAAGTGACAAAGATCCCATTTTCACTGGAAATTTTTGGACTGAATTATTTTCTTGTCTTATTACTTAATGAACTCATATACCATCTTATCATCCTCAATCTGACGGGAAAAAAAAGACAGCGAACAAATGTTTGGAAGGATATCTTTGCTGCATTTTATCTAATAAACAAACAAAATGGGTCAAGTGGTTACCTCTGGCTGAATGGTGGTATAACACTTCCTTCCATACTACAACAAAACTGGCACCATTTATGGCACTTTATGGATATCATTAACCATACATCACATCATCTTTAAGATAAAATTCTAAGGTTCAAGTAGTGGAAGATCACATTGAGCATCATCAACAAGTTCTCCATCTCTTAAAGGATAACCTCACTCTTACGCAAAATCAAATGAAACAACATGCATATCAGCATCACAATGAAAAAAGTTTTGATGTAAGTGACTGGGTATTTTTATGGCTACAACAATACAAACAAATGTCCCTCAAGCAAGCTAAGAAGTATAATAAATTATCACCCAAGTACTATGATCCTTACAAGGTATTGCAAAAGATTGGTACTATGGCATACAAATTGGAGTTGCCTACATCTCCCTGAGTACACCTAGTTTTCCATGTTTCATGTTTAAAAGAAGGTTACCAATGATAAGGTCCCAGTTCAAACAGTATTTCCAAAACTTGACAAAGAATGGAAAAATCATATTGGAGCTTGAAGCAGTCATGGATATAAGAAACTGACAACTACAAAATTGAGCAATTTCAAAGTATCTCATTAAGTGGAAGAGCTTACTCGTTGAATATTCTACATGGGAGGATGAGAATTTTATACAAAAGCATCCATAACTATTCAAGCATTTAGGACAACACTGTTTTGAAGGAGAGGGGCATGTTAGGTTCCTATAATACTAGTGTAGCCCCATTATTGTTATTTTTAATGTAGCCCCCTATTGTTATTGTCGTGCCCATGTACCCCCATATTGTTATTGTTGGGCCCCATAGAAGTACCCTATTGTTATTGTTGTGTCCTTACATTATTATTTTTATGTAGGCTCTAATTATATTGTGACCCCTTAGACTCCCATATATACCAATAAGGTCTTGCCATTTGTATCATCCAATAATTTTTCATTTATGTAATGTAAAGGAGGTTTCCCACTCAAAGAAGATAAAGTTTAATTCGTTGATACATACATACATACATACATACATATACATACATACATACATACATACATACATACATACATACATACATACATACATACATACATACATACATACATACATACATACATACATACATACATACATACATACATACATACATACATACATACATATATATATATTATATATATATATATATATATTTTGAGATGGTTTCATTACATAATGGTTTTTTCATCAAGTTGTTGTTTCCCTTGTGGGAAAGGGTTGTTAAGTACAACTTGATAACTAGAATGGCCCTGTTGTGCAAGAAAGTTTGTGCATCTTGAATTTTTAAGAAAATATGAGTGAGATGATCTCCCTTAACTTGCAAGGGAAATTTACTTTCTTCTTTTTCTCTTTATTACCCTCACCAATATTAGTACTAGGTTTAGTTGCACTCTCATTATCTTCATTATTATTCTTCTTACCAAGCCCTCTATTTTTCCCACTAGATTGTTGGTTTCCTTTGGGAGTCGAAGGCTAGGCTACATTAACCACATAAGATTGTGAAGGAAGATAAATAAATGGCATAGCTTTCCCAACATATGCAAATTACAAAGCCATTTTGTACATTTGATTTACTAACAAACTAGCTGTATTCAAAATGGGTGATCCTACCACCCAATTAGCATGAAGCCCCATTTCAGTTTACCTAATTCCATCTAGGGTCTTGGTGCATAAGGAAAAATCTCATAAAGGACATTGGACTAAGAATAAATGAGATCCAATGTTGGGCCCTAAAATAGCCTTTTCCTCTTTGAACACCCTAGAAAGGGACACATCCTTCAATATGGTTGGTTGCAATGACTTAAAAAAAATCACTCAAGAAGAAAACACTAGGAATTTCTACTTTGATCATTCTCTTCCTTTCTTTTCATTCTTAGATGTGATCAGAGATGTGACTAGCCTTTTCCTACTTAAAATTAGCCAAGAGTTCATTCCTGACATCATATTGGACACACAATTGAAAGTGGTTGAGAAACACAATAGCCAAATAGTTAAATATTGAAAATGATGTCCCCTTCAGTTCAATATATCACTTCGTTGCATTCCCATTCAAGGTACATTGAGAAAAGCTCAACCTAATTGAATCATAAATCGAGGAGTTTGATGAAAACTATAGGTGAAAGGTGGTTATATGATCTGATGGATCCTCACCCAACTTTCCTTTGAAATTAGGGATGTATGAGGGAGTTTAGTAGGGAATATGGGCCAAATAAAATCATATTGAACTGGGTCATCAATTAACATTGAGATATTTGGAAAATTAAGATTTACCAGAAATGGTAATCACACCTGAGGTACAATATTACACCACACATAATGAAAGCTTCCGGAAGGACCATCATTACGAAAATAATAGACTAGACTTTTACTACCATTAGGTTTTGAGGGATTACTCAAAAAAACTCTTAGACTACAATTAAATCCTTTATTTTCATGAAAATATAGAGGATACCCTCCACTCATAGCATAACTATGAGTTGAATAGGAATTCCCTCTTAGTGACACATTATGTGGACTCCAAGCATTATTAAAGGGTGCATAATCAATTGAAATACTACGATTAGGGAAGGGACCACTCCCCTTATAAACAAACACCTAATAAGGGACACTCTATGCTAACCCACTCGTTGATGGATACACCATACCTTCCCCCATTGTACTTGGAAAGGATTAACAAATTGAGATAAACCAGGAAGAAAAACAAATCTACTGCCTAAGGAGGGTTTGGAAGGAGGAACATGTCCACTTCCAAAAGCAAAGCCCTATATATGGATGAACCACTTGCTATAGAATTCATAGTAGAAGGAATGATAAATGAAAAAGAAGAACGGATTGAGGAAATCTCAATTGACGCATCCCAAATGAAAAGGCATGACTGAAAGAAGTTGTTATGCAACCATATCACAAAAACAGAAGAAAGATAGATCAATGACTTGAAAATTAGCCTCTTCAATGGGCTAACCTCCTTTTACATCACATAAATGAATAATTCTTGGATGATTCAAATGACAAGACATCCTTGGCATATATAGGAGTCTAAAGGGTCACAATTTAATCAGAGCCTACATAATAATAATAATTTAAGGGCTCAACAATAACAATAGTGGGCTTCTATGGGGAAGAACAATAACAATATGGGGGTTACATGGGCACAAGAATAACAATAAGGGGGGTACACTAACAATAACAATAAGGGGGATATACTAGTATTATAGGGAACTAATATGCCCCTCTCCTTCAAAAAGAGTATTGTCCTCAATGCTTGAGTAATTCTGGATGCTTTTGTATAAAATTATCATCCTCCCATGTGGAATATTCAACGGGTAAGTTATTCCACTTGATGCGATACTTTGAAATTGATCAATTCCATAGTTGTCGAGTTCTTGTTTTCGTGACTGCTTCAAGTTAGAATATGATTTTTCCTTGCTCTTCAAGTTCTGGAAATATTATTTCAACTGGGAGCTTGTAACTGATAACCTTCTTTAAGCATGAAGAATGGAAAATGGGTGTACATGTGAATATGTAGGAAGATCCAATTTGTATGCCATGGTACCAATCTTTTGAAACACCTTCTAAGGACCATAATACTTGGGTGATAATTTATTATCCTTCTTAGCTTGCTTGAGGGACATTTTTTTGTATGGTTGTAGCCTTAAAAATACCCAATCACCTACATCAAAACTTCTTTCGCTACAATGTTGATATGCCTCTTGTTTCATTCAATTTTGCATTAGAGTGAGGTTATCCTTTAAGAGTTGGAGAACTAGTTGTTGATGCTCAATGTGATATTCCACTGCTTGAAACTTAGAATTTTCTCTTAAATATGATGTGATGAAAGGTGGATGATATCCATAAAGTTCCATAAATGGGTTCTTTTTTGCTGTAGTATGTAAGGAAGTGTTTCAACACCATTCAACTAGAGGTAACCACTTGACCCATTATGCTTGTTTATCAGATACAAAGCAAAAAATATATCCTTCCAAACTTTTGTTCACTATATAAGTTTCCCCATTAGATTGAGGATGATAAGATGAACTATGAGATAATTGAGTACCAAGAGAAGAAAACAATTATGTCCATAAATTTACAGTGAAAATGGGATCTCTATCACTTACAATAATATTTTGGTTTTCATGTAACTTTTGAATTGTTTCCATAAATGCAGTAGCAACTGTACTGGATTTAAAAAGATGAGATAATGCACAAAAGTGTGCATACTTGGTAAGTCTATCAACTACCACCATGATGACACTATTTCCTTTGGACTTGGGTAAACCTGTGATAAAATCCATTGATACCTCCTCCCAAGGCCAACTTGGAAGGACTAAAGGTTGTAATAGACATGGTGTTTTATTTTTCTCAACTTTATTTTGTTGGCAAACCAAACATTCTGCCACAAACTTATGAATATCATATTTAAGGCCATCCCAATAAAATTCTTCTTCACCCTGTGGTAAGTTTTTAAAAATCTTGAGTGCCATCCTAAAGGAGAGGTTTGCAATTCCAAAATAATATTTTGTTTAGGTTGGGAATTCTTACATAGATATAAGCAATCTTTGTACCATGATGAGTCATTTTTCCAGATACATGTATCAGATGCACTGGGATCTTGCTGCAACTTTTGAATGAGTGTTCACACCTCTTCATTATTCTTCCATTCCTCCCTTGCTTCAGTTATCTAGCCAGGTTGGATAATATAAATGGAATAGAGAAATGATTCCACATCCTAATCCTTCTTGAGAGTGCATCAACAACAAAATTTTGTTTCCATTTTTCGTAGATGATTTCAAAGTCATAACCTAACATCTTAGTGACCCATTTTTGCTACTCTTCTGAAGATAATATTTGTCCCAAAAATCATTTAAGACTATCATGATCTATTTTTGCCTTGAAGTGTCTTCCCATTAGGTAAGGGCACCATTGCTTCAGGCGATGTAGTATTACCAACATCTCCTTCTAGTAAGTAGGTTTGTGTAAATACTTTCCCTTGATTAGACAACTTTCAAAAGTAATGGGTCTTCCTTCTTTCATTAAAACAACACCAATTCCATTTCCTGAGACATCACATCCCACCATAAGGGTTTTTGTGAAGTCTAGATTAGCTAAAACTAGAGCTTGACACATTGCCTCTTTAAGATGTTCAAAGGACTTAGTTGCTTCTGGGGTCCAAAAAGATGAATCTTTCTTCAGTAATGTTGTTAGAGGTGCTACCATTTTCCCAGAACTATTAACAAACTTGCGATAATACCCCATCAACCTGAGAAAACCTCAAAGTTGATTTAGGGTTGTGGGGATTTTCAATTCCTTGATGGCTTTAATTTTGTTAATATCTACCTTAACACCCTCATGAAATACAATATGACCCAAATATTCCACCTCCCATACCCCAAAGAAACATTTGGAGATTTTTGCATACAATTGTTTCTCCTCTAATAGTTTGAGCACCATGTCAAGATGTTGAACATGATCCTTCCAAGACTTGTTGTAGATTAGTATATCATCAAAAAATACTAACACACATTTTCTAAAGAAGGGTTTGAAAATCGAATTCATCAAACCTTGAAATGTGGAAGCTGCATTAGTAAGGCCAAAAGGGATGACCAAAAATTCATAATGATGTTCATGAATCTTGAATGTTGTTTTCAGAATGTCTTCAATTAATTCATTCTAATTTGATGATATCCTAAATGAAGATCCATCTTAGTGAGGTAAATTGCTCCATGCAATTCACCCAACAATTCATCAATGATGGGAATGGGATATTTATCTTTAATAATGAGCTTTTTGAGCTCCCTATAATCCGAACACATACACCATGATCCATCCTTCTTGTGTGCCAATACTACTAGAGTAGAGAAAGAACTTTGGATAGGATGAATTATACCCGCCTCTAGCATTTTTGCAACCACACATTCAATTTAACTCTTTTGAGCATAGGGATATTTGTAAGGTTTGAAGTTTGGAGGAACACTTCATGGAATCAAGTGAATATCATGATCATGATCACAAATAAGTGGGAGGCCTTTGGGAGTCTTAAATAACTTGGAATGATTTCCCAAGATTCTTTAGAGATCCGAAGAAACATATGATTTCAATGTTTGAAAATCTAGTGAGCATAAGTGTGAAATTATGCCTCATTTCTCTTTCTTCAAAATATTTTTCATGCCATTAGAGCTAATTATCTTCCCCAATTTCCCTATGATGCCCTTGAATTAAATTTCCTTTCCTTCCAAGAAAAATTTCAAGAAAAGTTCTTGAAAATTAAAATTTATTGTCCCCAAAGATTGTAACCATTGGATTCCTAATACTACATCAGTACCACCCATTGGAATGGAACGAATTGGACTATTCGATACATATTACCCCATGGTTAGATTGATATTATGGCACTTCTCTAAGCAATTCATAGTTCTTCCATTTGAAATCATCACTTGAAACTCTAGTGCTGGATATAGAAATAAATTCAATTCGTTGGCTATCTTGCAATCAATAAAATTATGGGTACTATCATAATCGATCAACATTATTACTTTTCATTTTTTTTTTATATCCTTCTGTATTGAGAGTTTTTAGAGTGGTAATTCCTACCAATACATTACAAGATATGGTCGAATTGAATTTTTCTTTCTCTAAGGTTGGTTCCTAGTATTTACCCTCCTATTTTGATGTTTCTTGTTCCTTTTCTTCCTCCTCTTCACAGTCTATGTAAAAAAATTTATTCTCAGCGCACTGATGACCCTTAGTGTACTTTATATCACAATTGTAACAAATCCCTTTTGCTCATTTTTCCTCCAATTTTTGTGGTGTTAGCCTTTGAGGTTGTGGGATGCTAGGAGCAACAACACTTCCATCTTTATAATTGTGAGCTGTAGACTTCCTTGTTGCCATTATTTTTATTTCAATTTTTATTTCCACTTGAATGCCTTCTCCAATGAATTAGGTTCCCAAAGGTGAACCTCATGTTATCCTTTAAAGTCGCTATGAAGACATAAATCCTATGCTCCTCTGGAATATCATTTAGCTTGATATTCAATCTTTGGAAGTCCTCAATGTGCTCTACCATTGAACCCTTTTGTTTGAGATTGATCAATTGGATAAAGAACGTATTTCTCTTCATATGCTCACAATGTTCTACCAATTCTTTTGTAAAAATTGTCCAAGTGACAATTTATTTACGTGAACAAAGCCACCGATACAACACAAACTAATTTTTTCTAAATATAAAGATGCAATGAATATATTTTATATGTGTGATGCACCATGTAGATCAAATAATTGCTCCATCTGTAGTATCCATGCTACCCGATCCTTTCCATCAAAATTAATCATATAGATCTTTGGAATATGGTTAGTCTTGAACCCACTATTGGAGTCTCTAAAATCATAATTCATATTCCTTTTGTCCTCATCATGATTTTCATGGAGTACCTTGTCACCACTAGGAAGCATTTCTTGCAACAACTTTGTCAAACCTTCCTTCAAACCTTCCATGTCTTCTTTTAAAAATTCCATGTCCCCTTTTATTTTCTTTTCTAAAACATCCATCTTAACATTCATCACTCCTGATTAATTTTTGGTTTCTCTTTGTGAGAGTGAAATTTGTTGCACTTGGTCCTGTAACTTTGATATATCATGTTGCATTTATTCCTGCTCTTCATGCGTCATAGTAGAGATTTCTGGTTGTTGAATGGGTGTATATATATTTTTGTTGTGAGGCATATTAGAACTAAATAGTGATATTTATGCTTCTCTCTACCCTTTGAATCACTTCAAACTGATTTTTCAAACAAAAAATATGCAAATTTATAAAATATACACATTTTTTCTCATTTTTTGGAGTTTGATATTGAAACTATTGTATCTTTGTAATTTCGTCTCTCCAAGGTCTAAACGTTTTTCCTATGGTATCATTTTGAGTCTTCTTTCCATCACCATAAGTCAGAACAATATTGGATTATCCAAGTTAAAGTTATTCCCAATCTCCCACGATGGTCTGATTATGAATTGGTTCAGTACAACGAACTTGTACAAAATGCCACATGTCAGCGATGCAATCTTCGGCCTTAAAAATGATATGCGACAAACTAAGGTTTGTTTAATTTTAGTCACTTTTTACTAAATTCAAATCTGATTCTCATAGAGAAAGTTATGACAATTTTCCCTAGGTCACCTATTTGAGACAGAATTCTAGAGCATGCAAAAACCCTAAATTCTTTGGACCATGTTTAAGAAAATATAGCAAACCAAGATCTAAAATTTTTACACGAATTTCACCGAGATTTCAGATCCATGTGGTCGAAATTTAATATTATGAAGCCTCTTATCAAAAATTTTATAGAGAAAATTCAAATATGACCTATTTGAAGTAGCGAAACCCTAGAATCTAAAGCTCTGATACCAAATGTTATGCAACTAGATCAAAAATAGAAGAAAAGATAGATAAACAACTTGAAAATTAGCCTCTTTGAGGCGAAAACATCCTTTCACATCACATAAATGAAAAGTTCTTGGATGATTCAAATGACAAGACCTCCTTGGTATATAGGAGTCTAAGGGTCACAATATAATCATAGCCTACATAACAATAATAATGTAAGGGAACAACAACAACAATAATGGGGTTCTATGGGGAACAATAATAACAATATAGGGGCTGCATGAAAAAAATAATAAAATAAGGGGGCTACTTTAACAATAACGATAAGTGGGATACACTAGTATTATAGGGACCTAACAAAATCAAAAGGTTGGATGACCCCACTTAGACTAGGAACTGAGGCAGAGCTAACAACTTTTGTGTTGGGTGTATAAGTAGACATAGTGGAGAAGGAAAACATTCCTCCATCAATTTCAAAAGAAGGTATATGAACGCCAATGATATTAGTATCCAAGCTAGTGTCACTAACATTGGCCATATGGAAAGGAGAGTTTGGAGGAGTGCTTTAAACTAAGGCATGGTGAAGTAAAATTATAAGTGCAGACACAAACGAATTCCTCTAGCCCAATAATGGGTCTAGCCACAACAGTTACATTCTATGGAAGATTTCCTTAGGTTATGATCAATCAATATGGCCTACCTCTTGATTTCTTATCATGCTTGATGATGTCCTTGCTTGCTTGCTCCAGCAATCTCTCGCTTCCTTCTTCAAGCTCCTGAAACAAGTAAACAACAACAACACATAAACATAATAATAGACAAATTGCAATACAACCTACTTAATGAGTCAAGAATCATCAAGACATGAATATGTAATGTTACAAAACATGTAGGAAATCAATCGATAGTTTCATATATTAGTATCAAAGAGAGATTACAACCATTCGTCTTGACGTCACAGTCTTCCTCTGACAAGACTAGCTTCCCACACACTTCTGCTAGCATTTCATGATGGCTTCAAACAACAATAGTTTAAAGACTCTTCCATTTAGGTTTCACTCCAAACCAAACACACTTCTCCCTCACACAACTAGATGGCTACAACTAGTAATAGCTTGCTTTTCAAACCAAAATAGTATACTCACACTCAGCCAACACTCTAACTATGTCACTAGTTTGTGCTTGGGAAGAAGGGAGGTTTATATAGGAAAGATGGATGGGAGATGGATCCTCTTCTTATGAGAGAAGGACTTATCTCTTGAGGTAGTTCCATCATTATAGGGGAAAGGAGCCCAAGCTGTCATCCTCGACCCCATCTGGCCAAACCATTTACCAGACATCCGTTATGGAGCTTCTAGAGATGGAAGCTTCAGCTCTAATTTAAAAAACTTTCCATAATAGGACCGACACGACTGGGACACAACTTAGTCACACCAATTGATGAGGGGAATAGTGTTAATATTTGCACATTGGTGTGGGGGAGACAAATTCCATTAGGTTCGGTCTTGTAAATTGGGCAAAACAGAAGTTTTAGGGGAAATGGTGCAAAAGGGAAATGATCTGCACATGAAGAGGGATATAATGGGCGTTTCTCCATGAAGACAAAGCATGTGGGGTTCAATGTAAAGGTCCTCTAGGATCAAGGAACATGTAGTACAGGGACAATGACAAAATGCTGTGTAACAAATGCCCCCTAAAGTGTGAAGGCTGAACCAGAGTGGGATGAAATACTTTATAAATTAGTGTGGGGAACCGGTCTTCCATCGGAAATTCTGCAAGCAAGTACAGATACATATACACAACTGAGATCTCTATCACATGATACATGAATCGTGGCATTGTTGCAGCCATCTAGAGAATGATCATGCAAAAGTATCTAGGTATGGGTGCAACCATCCGTCAAAGAGGATCATAAAGAAACCGAGGTGTGGTCGCAACCATCCAATAATGAGAAGGATCACATATGATAATGCATGGTTTGGTCATAGCCAGCCATCTGAAAGAGACATGCATATCATCATAAACCATGTCACATCACTTTGAAACCTAGACTTTTGTGATCTGAGTCTAGGGTCTTGCACTCCAACACGACCCGATCAAAGTACAAATTCTAACATGTGAACAGATGTGTTGATGTGGAACATGCTAGAAAGTCTCTTGATTACCAATCAATGATGTAAATTGTTAACAAGCGTGAGAGAAACCATCAATAATGACAATGGCCCTCAAGGTACTATCAGCACAATTCACGGAATGTGAATACAGGAACTGAAGTTGAACACCCGCGAAATCACTCGATCAAAAGCCAGTGATGTGAGCTTGTCGTCGAGTGTGAAGAACTTGCCATTGAGGCATGCAAGCTCTAAGGTACTAGAAGGGAGTCTCTCGATCAAATTCCCAGATAATGAGTTGATATCGACGGAAAGTTACCATGTTGAAGGAGGGCCATAATGAATTCCACATCATCAACACGAGACGAGAGGATGCAAAATGATTTTGGATGATACAGAGAAACAGAGGTAAGTGTAACTGCAGAAGGACAACTTTTGAACATATCAACGACACAATTGGAAGTTTGGTAGCTTTTGGATCCATAGGATCAGTGGTCATGGCGACATAACAGAGATCAGATGGAAGGCAAAAATGAATGGCCCAAACCTAGGAAGGTCAAAGATGTAAAGGAGGATGTCCCAACCCGACACGAAAGAAAGAGTGCCATGTTCAAGAGTGAGCTGCCGACATGACTCGATAGATTTCCAAATTTTTCCCCCACCATTTCTGGCAAGTACCCCAATTATTTTTTATCGCAAGCTTGAAGGGGATAGCATGTGCTTGCACTGTAAGTTCATCCTTCGGATGAATTTGACCTAGTAAGTTTAACGAGCCCTTGGAAGGAGAAGCTTGTGTTCGTCATGGTGATGAATTCGATGTTGTTTAATAGTTTAACAAGTCCGACAAAGGTGTAACTCGGTACCTTTTTCACATTTAGAGAGTTTGAAAAAGACACGTAAAAGAAAACTCCACATGGTCCCTTTTCATACATTTGTGTCTCTCGAGCTCGAAAAGGTAGAAAACAATACTTGAGAGAACCGCTTGACCATTTCAGTCAAGAAGTAACTTTTTCGTAAATAGTGCCTCCTAGCCCGATAAAGCGGTAAACTTGTACTAGGCGCACAATTTTTTGCATCCGTTAACGAGTTCGAAACGACAAGGGATCAATCATCTTTTCTTTTTTAAAGGGTCGTAAAAGAGCTGAAAGCGGACCCCCCATTTTTATTCTCTTTAACGAGTCAAAAAGGGAAAAAATACTCGGTGATCTTTTCATATGAGTTTAATGAGTCAAGAAAAGAGATGAAACATGACTCATCGCCATCATTGAACGTCCATCACCTGTCGCTGCACAAGCAAGGCAAAGTGTATTATCAAGTCCTTGAGGCAAGACAGGTGAAAATTATTTACAAGACCTAATATTTTCATGAAAAAATGAATAAATAGGGGAAAAGTAAATATATTTCTACCATTTACCTTTTTACCTTTTCCATGAAGACTTTTACCCTCTTTTGCCCTAGTTTTTCGGAGCGGATTACGGGAGATCTGGGAGGCCAATCGACGAGCCATCAGTTCCAGGTAACAACTGAAGCCCTGAGCTCCATTTTTATGCTATTCATTTATGCTTTTAACCATTTTTTTTTGGAATTTTAGGGAGGTTTTTGAGAAATTTTTTTGCCCTTGGTCGGCACGATTTCTGAGCACAAGATTGCGCCGACCGAGGGTTATTTGCACAGACACCCGTGCCGATTGGTGCGACTGTTTCTAAAAGAAGTGTGCTGGCACCGTGGATAGGTCAAAAATAATTCTCTCAATAACTAACTGTTAAAATTTGATTTTTATGTACCAAAATTGATGATTGACTCAAATAAATTGCTTTTGTAGGAGAGGAATCGCAAAAAATGGTGGATTGGAAGGAAAGAGAACACGAAGATGTGGGCACCCAGGCAATGAATGATACAAATTGCTTGGAGGCTTTGAGGGCTTGCAGGCTCCTCAAATTTTTCCTTACACCAGGGATGCGGGCCCAACCCGAATTGCTTCAGTATTTGATAAGCCTTTGGGAAATTAATCATGAGATTTTTTTTCATTGGGGACTAGGAGCTGGAGATGACAACTTCAGACATTTACTTCACCACTGGGCTATCTTGCAGAGGTGAACCAATGAATTTGTATGGATCATGCCCGGTCGGGGCAAGCATATCTTCCCTGCTTGTTGTGCATTGTCCTGAGGCCTTGAAATCCAAAAGCGAGAAGATTGAGAATTCCAATGTACAGGATTTGACACTGATGGTGCTTTTGTTGACGATCAACAGAGTGGTGGGGTCCCAGGTGAAACATGAGACTAATAAGTCGAATTTCCTTTACACTATATACTGTATAGCTCCCACGATCTTCAACTGGGCAGAGGCCATGAAGATGAATATGAAGTGCCAGTTTTCCAAGGCCAAGGCAAGAAATCTGAAGCAATTTGGCTTCGGATCAATACTTGTGACCTTCTTCCTGAAACCAGTACTATTGTTCCAGTATTAGTTGACCGAGGTTGATCCTCCTGTGCCACATGATTCGTGGATGGCCCACTGGAGTCAGTTGATCCCTAGGATTACTGGGGGTCAGTAGATGTCCTACCGACCAACATTCTTTTCATGGTTATGATGGTAGAAAATCGTCGTGGAGGACTCGGCGTACAACAGAAATGGTTTCCATGGAGACTCAGATATTCCCTTGCCATATGGGGAGGACTTTGATGAAGAAGGTAAAAAACCAAACCAAATTTTTGATTTTGATGTCTTTTAATTGTTTGTAGTATATGCATGCTTATAACATTTCTCTTGTGTATACAGATGTTGGACCAGAGTGGCCAATTGGAATGTCCCCGATATCCAGGTTCTATCCTCGTCCTATTGACGCTGTCATCCCTTATCAGGAAGAGAGCTATAACAAGGAGGGGATTGCGAGGAACCTCGAGGGGTTTACTCATGGTATCCCTGAGTATGCTCAGATATGAGACATGCCTCGGCGGTACCAGAGGCACATAGTGGGAGTCTCAGATCGGATCTGCTGATTATTGAGTCGCGTAGGGCAAGATGTTTCATGTTATCATGACCACCATGTTGAGTAGTTCCTAGGTCCAGTACTTACATATTTTTGAGGCCTACGTGCCACAGATGTTATTGGAGACATACATATTATTTTTGGGGTTTTGATGTATCAAACATTCTCACATATGTATATATGTTATATTTTCCTATCTATTATGGTACAAATGGTTTGCCTTATCTTTTACATGTTTCATAAATGTCTATCCAACATGTAATTAGCTAATGCATATGTTAATTTATTCATTCGTCTAGGAATATGATGATATTTGATATAATCAAAATGTCTTTCCAACAGACAAATACAGAGATACATTCGCAATATTTGAGGGTTCCTGATGGAATATTGCTCGTTGAGTTGAAGGACGACAAGCTGTGAATATAGGTTGACAACCAATTCTCTGATGCCCAGAGTGATGGCTTCTGATAACAGTTCGATGACCGCACTGTATTCAACAATGTTGTTTGTTGTACGACCTAAGCAGATACCTAGAAGATCAATCAACTCATAATTAGGGTTGTAGATAGCCCATTTTGTGGATGATAAGTTCTGGGTACTTCGGCAAGAACCATCGACAAAACCAACGTGAGAAGCTGCAGACATATGCAAAGCACGAAAATTATAGTAAATAGGAAAGTTGTTTGAAAACTTCCACACAAAACCACACTGTACAGAAATGAATCACACACTAATGTACATAAGTAACCATGCAAGATGACATAATCATAGTAATTTTTGAGGTAAAGCCCATTTCAGGGCTTATCGAGAGGATTTCCTTCATAATCAATAAGTTCATAAGCTCCTTTCTGCAAAACAAGTTTTACAATATAGGGCCTGTGTCACATAGGTTCGAACTTGCCTGCCCCCAACTTATCAATAGCTTGGTTGTATAGTAGGACCAAATCACCCTCAGAGAAAGAGTGAGGGGAGACCAACTGGTAGAAATGGGATTTGACCCGTTTATTTTGTGCTTCGATGACCGAGGTAGTGAGATGGCGAGTCTCGTCTAGTCGTTCCAAATACCTCTTGAGGTGATGTTTCAGGGAGGAGTTCAATAGCTAACTTAAGTGAAGGAATCTCACATTCGATCAGTAATGTTGCTTCCAGACCACAGACCAACTAGAGTGGTGTGAAACCAGTGACATCTTTGGTTGAAGTTCGATAGGCCCAAAGAGCTGAAAAAAGCATGAGATTGCAATTTGACTTTGCATCCCAATAGTACGCTGAAGCATGGTGACCAAAACTATTTTCACGGCTTCAACTTGGCCATTGGCCTAAGGGTAATATGGGGTTGATCCATCGTGGCGCAAGCCCAATGCAGATGTTAGTTCTGCCATCATGTAATCTCTGAAGTGGGAGCCATGATCTGTGACAGCTTGGGTACACCAAACTTGGAAATAACATGGTTAAAAAGGAATTGAGTTGTCATCTTACCATCTACCAAATATGTAGGCATCGCTTCAACCCATTTGGTGAAGTAATCCACAGCAACGATAATGTAGCCATGCCCCCCGGTCGAACGAGGGTTACATGTCATATAATCGATGCCCCATTTAGCAAAGGGACCAATGGTAATGACATGGTGTAGGTGAGCGGGTGGGGCACCCAACTTGTGTTGGTAAATTTGGCATTCGTGACACTTGCGGACAACAAGAATGCAGTCTTTGAAGATTAACGGACAGAAATAACCAGTGCGAAGTATTTTCTGTACTGTAGCATAACTAGACATATGACCACCACATGCCTTAGAGTGGCAATCATTGAGAACCCTTTCAGCTTCCTCAATCGTGAGGCATCAACGAAGAACAAAATCGACATCGACACGGTATAAAGTATCACCAAGAATGTGGTAGGGTTGAGAATGATGCTGAATCCTTCGACGATCATCCTTGGTCAACGTGGACCGAAACGTGGAGGTTTGGAGATACACGATGATATCACCGTACCATGGATCATGGGGCTAATCAAGAAAAGGGTTTCGTCTGGGAGATGTTCATCTGCACCAGCAGGGAGAGCTTTGGAGGGAAGGGAACATATCAATTCTATGAAAACAAGTGACTTCTTAGATTTGGCCATAGTGAAGACCAAATCGAATTCTTGTAGGATAATGATCCATTTAGAATACTTGCCCCCAAGCAACTGACGAGTCAGGATGTAGGTCATAGGGTTGCATTTAGAAATCACTGTGGTCATTCGTAAGAGAATATAATACCAAAAACTTTGAACAACCTGGATGGTAGCCAAATCTAACTTCTCGATATGTGCATAACGTGTTTAAGTGTTGAGGAGATTTCGACTTAGGTAGTAGATGATGTGTTCAGCGCCTTCGTCGTCGTCTTGAACCAACACCATAGATATGGTGCTAGGGGTTGTGACTAGGTAAAGGAAGTAATATCGATAATAATCCGACAGATGCAATAGAGGATCATTTATGAGGACAACCTTAAGATCATCGAAAGATTTTTGGGCTATCTCATCCCATGCAAAGGGTGTTCCTTGTTTGAGCAATTGGGTAAATCCCGTAGCTAGCCTGGCATAGTTGGGTATAAAACGATGAAGAAAGTTGGCCTTTCCCTGAAGGCTCTAGAGTTGGTGCAGTGAAGATGGAGGGGGTAAGTTTACAATGGCCTCGAATTTTAGTAGATCCAGGTGAATCCCATCCTTCGAAATGATGAAGTCGAGGAGTTGTCCTGATTCTACGCAGAAAACACATTTGTGTGGATTTAACTGGATGTTGTAGTGCCTGCAGCATAGAAAAATCTGCCGAAGGTGGTTTGGGTGATCTTGTCACTTACGAGAATGGGAAAGGAGGTCATCCAAGTAAGGTTGGAAAATGTTGCAAATATCATGAAATGCATAGGACATTGCTCGCTGAAATGTGGCCCCAACATTTTTTAGGCCAAAAGGGAGCTTCTTGTATGCAAATGTACCCCATGGGTAGATAAAGGTTGTCTTCTCTTGATCAGCCGGTGTGATATTGATCTAGTTGTAACTAGAAAAGTCGTCCATAAAGGAAAAAATCTTGCTCCCAACACATTCATAAATGATTTGATCAATGAAGGGAGTAGGATAGTTGTCTTTAGGACAGGCACGATTAATATCTCGATAATCCATGCAAACACAGATCGTGCCTTGTTTTTTATTCATTGGGAAAATATTGGACACCCAATCTGTAAGGGGAATGGGATGAATGAATCCAGCTTTTAGAAGATTTTCGACTTCGCCCTTAATAGCAGCGGCCTTTCTAGGGTGCACTAGATGAACCTGCATCCGGATATGTTGGTATTTCATGCATCACAATGCTGGGACCAATGCCAGGCATTTCTTCATAAGACCATTCAAACACATCAATTAATTCATGAAAAAGATGAGTATATGTCTTGATCTTATCTGGAGAACAAGATACTCCGATATGAACGTGTTCAACAATACCGGGTTTGATAGAAATGTCAATCGGCATCGTTTGGGTAATATTACCTAGATTTCCTTCCAACCATTTTTCATGAGTAATAGTCGGTAATGGAAATGGAGAAGAGGACTGTTAGAAAGAGGTAGACATGACCACTGGGTGTGGCAGGAACAAGGAGCGATGATGGGTATCGATCCATGGCGATTCCTTGAGAGACATGATTTCCATGATACCTTCATCAGCGAGGAAGGTCTCAGATAAGGGATCGGATGATTCCAAAGTGCCAATCCAGGGGGATTGAGAATACATATCGAGAGAGGTCTTCGAGATATGAGAATCAAAGGATGCAGAGTTCGCAGCTGAAAGAATTTCCATGTAATTGACTTCGGCATGACTAAGCTGCATGACATCGCCCCAAGCATAAACTAGATGTAGCATAGGTATGACCCAGGGATCAGATTTGACTGAGATCATATTGACGGAGGCAACATGCAGAGGTGGGAGTGGAAAAATCCCCATTAAGGCATAATCTTTGAAGAGACCTTCCCCCAAACTCTCAAAGGGAACACCAGAGTGCTTGACATATGGAACATTGCCATCAGATGAGGAAGAGGCAAAGAAAGATAGTTGATCAACGGTGACAATCATCCCTTGATGGGGAAAACGAATCACACGAAACAAAGAGGAGGCCATGGCATGGATGGAATGAGTCCAACTTCGGCCGAGTAGAATATTATAATTGAGATTGGCGTCAACAATCTCTACTTTGACTTGCACTATCTTGCCTTCCAGGGTGATGGGAAGGTTGGGTAAAACACCAAAGGGTTGCAAATCATGCCCATTGAAAGCTTCCAATGTGTTCAGAGACTGGTTCAATATAGGGGAACCAATAACCTTCCAGCATGTAGTTGACATGATGCAGGTAGAAGCACCTTCATCTATGACAGTGTGGTGGATGGCCTTTTCATTAATGATTACCTGAATAAGAAAGGAAATATGATGAGGGAGTCTTGGAGTATAGTTCTCTAGATCGAAACAAATCAAATTAGAATCGGTGGGATCGATGCCCCTGATAGCTGACAACAAAGATTTCCACTGTGATGGGCAGCTTTGGAGTACCTCGAGAGCTGACATAGATGATGGCGCCTGACCCAAATCTTCAACAATATTGTAATGCTAAGTGGCTCGGGCGTTGGAATTGTGCGAGGATTTCCTTAGCACACCTCAAGAGGGTGGTCATGGAGTGGAATCAGGGTTAGGGCGCTCAATTTGCAAAGGGCTAGAACTCAGGGTAGAAGAAGAAGATGGAACTTATTTTTCTTTTACTGTTGTGAGAGCTGGATTTTGATAATCCTTTGATCGAGTAGCGACATTATTGGGCGTGCTCATCATGAACACTTGAGATCCAGAGGAAGTAGATCGGGGTTGGTCTACCATTTGAGTCTGCTGAGAGAGAAAGGGCTCTTTGAGGATAGCAGGGGTCCCCTTCAGTAATCGACTAACTTCAAATTGTCGTGGACAATCCTTAGTATAGTGATCCTCCTCACAAATGAGGCAAGGATACTTAGGTATCCATTGTGATGATTCGCTGGCAGACAATTTAGGAGGACCCTATTTCGGGGCATCAGCTTTAGCCTTGCCTTTTCCTTTCTTTTTTCCTTTCGAGGATTTGCCCATTGTGGTAGACTAAATAGCGTGGACCTTTAAGGTTTTACCAGGGCTTGGAGGGTTTTGAGATGCACTGTTGGGAGCAGTATTCGAGACCGACTTCTGTTTGGAAGAAGTTTTGTAAGGGGGCTGGGATACTGAACAAATAACTCCATAAACAGGAGGGACATCGGGTGACTTCGATGTCGTGGGATCGAATGATGGCCATGGAGCATTGGGTAATAATTCATATAAATTTCCAGACTAAGAGTAGACCAGGTCTAAGTACTGGGCACGAACGATGGCTTGCTCTTCAGTGATGCATCCACCCATGGCTATATCGTGAGCAATTGGGGCTATGAATGATTTGGTAAACCATTCGGTGAGCAATTGATCAACTATCTTGAACTTGATCAGTTGATGTCTATGTCTCCCTTCATGGATATGATCAGAGATGTGCATCACAGTGTCTTTCTTAAGCGATGTAAGCAGATAGGTGTTCATTTCATAATGAACCGGTAGTTGAAAATGCATGAGGAAGGCCATGGCTAACAAATTGAAGTCATGAAAAGTACTTCAAGGTAGCTCGATGTACCATTTTGCTGCGGCACCCATAAGGGTTCATTGGAAAAGATGAAGATGAATGGAATCGTCCACGTATGAGTTCAATGAGCACCATAGGTGATATGTCATCACATGGGCTTGACGATCTTCCTTAGCTTTCCCATCGAACTCGGGGCAATCACTTGGTATCTTGGATGGCACCGGAGGCCAGCACGGTGAATGAAGAATCGGATCATTCGTGAGATGTGATACATCCGGAAACTCAAGTGTAGCCAAGAAATGTAATTGAGGGTTAAAAGGCATGGGAGGTCGATAAGGGGGCCCATGAGGAGGAGCCCAACCTTGCTAGTAAGGATTTTGACCCCACAGTGGGGGATTGTGGCCATATGGCATCTGAGGTTGCCCCCATTGCAGGTTACCATGACCAAAGGGATGATTCGGATTAGAATACCTTGAAATTGTCCATGCACAGGTTGCTGATAGGCAACGTATGGGTTAAAAGACTGCTGAGCATGTTGACCTTGGACATGTGGGTATGGGACCTGTTTGTTATAGACATTTTTGGGCACTGCAACCCCAATCATACATGTCCATAAACCAAGGGCTCCTAAGTCCCTAAAAGTGTTGTTTCACACCCTAAAGGAACAAGGTCAGCTGATTACATCATCTCCCAGAAGTTCTCCAGAGAAAACTACTCAGAACTGGTCAAGGCTGGACCATACAAGCTACCTAGTGTAGAGGGTGCGATGCATCCCACCTGCTCAGTGTAAAGGGTGCGATGCATACTGGAAAACCCTTCTGTAGGGTGCGATGGGTGAGAGTAGATAAATGGCAGAGACAATTTGCAAGGTGGATCGTCATGCAATCTTCCAGAAACTTCTCCTGTGACACTTGCCTCTCTGAATTCACCAAGGGATGAGTAAGAGATCATCAAGTTCCAAGTGGAATCAAGAACTATCAAAGAGAGGACACTAATCAAAATCCTAGAAGTTGACTCACCCCCCTGCAATCATCTATATATGGATACCTCATCATAGAGATCCAGAGGCTGGAATTTTGTATCTTATAAGGAAGTGTTATTGGTTTCTTGGTGGAATATCATAGTGTTGGGTGATATAAGCTTTTCATGAGGTGAAGAAGGGCTTTCATGCAGGGAGGATGACGCTGGGTCAGATCAATGGGTTGTAATCCTCTCTTCTAATCCTTATATCAATAAAGCTATTCAAGTTTTCCTCCACATTCTTGTATGTCTGATTGTATATGCATTTGTGTGGTCAATATATATTTGGTCCTATATTGTTTATGATTTTAGATCTCTGCACTTTGAAGGTATTATGCTGCTTTGACTTTACAAGTACTCTTTGAAGCGGAGTGGTCAAGGGAGAAGCGACGAAGACCTGTCGGTGAGGAGAAGGGACAAGCAAAGAACCGAGCGAAAGATCGAGGTTGGTATTATTTGATCCTCTCCTATCTACTTCTCATAAAGGAAAACGAAAGTAACTTTAATCTGTTTATTTCTAAGATAGCTACCCATCTTAGTGGGACTAGTAGCGCTGCATAGACACTAGATTTCCCGATAACAAAAGGGCGACTCCACTGGGGAGCGAATAGCTTGTTTTCTTGTCTATACTTGTTTTCTTTATAAACTTATAGACAGAGCCTGAAGTTAAGCCAACTAGCCTTCGAACTGCATTTGCTATGCAAGTGCAAAGTAGATCAATGCTACTTCAATCTATCTCTGGGTTTTGTTTATAAACTGAACAATCGATTTGCAAACATCCTAATTGCCCTAGTGGTGGCTCTAGTAACCTCATTAGATCAGCCCCTGTGATTTTTATTTACTGACTATCATTAGCTCAACCTAAATCCCTGAACTAAGCTGCAAACTGTGACCAAGAACCAAGTTGAAGTCTCGTCCCTGGACCATCACACTTTCTCCTCTTGGGAATCTAGATGCATCGCACCTCCCGTGTGCAGTAGGTGTGCTGCATCGCACTTTCCCTGTGTTGAAAGTGCGCTGATCAGATAAGACCTATTTTGCTCTCAGATTTTGGTTTCTGTGTTCACTCTCTTCAGCTTTATTCAGGAGTTTTGCTATCTGTGATAAGTATACAACTGTCGAAACTCCCTTCCTTTGCATGATTCCACCTCCATAGTACAAATAATTGTGAATGTTTTTATGTATTGTGCGCCATTTACAATTCTCTTTTACAAAAAGTAACGTAATCAAACTGTCGTCTTTTGATTTGGAAGTGTCACAAGTGTCGTTTTCAGTCAAAGAAAGAATTCTATTTTTCTTGATGGTTGATTATACAGTTACTCTTGTATTTGATTTGAATTAGTAGTTTTTCAAGTGTCGAAAGCAGTTTTCAATTCAAAGTCGCAAAGTGTCGTCATTATCTTCCTTTCGTTTTTGAAGAGAAATTTGTTAACACTGTCGCTTTGAAAAGATAATTCAGATTTGTACTTAGCATTCTTCTTGTCATTCACACATTAAGAAGGCTAAAAACAAATACATGCATGTGCATTTGCAATTAGACTGCTTGTTGGTTTGATTTAGGACAAGTGCATATAGTGTGTGCTCTCTGCTCTATGTTGAAAGAATATCATCTCTCTTTCTTTAGTAGCTAGGATTTTCATTGCAAAAATAAGATTAAACGATTGTTTATCATCTTAGGTTGCATTTTAGGAATTGTATATCTACATCACACAGTGAACCTGAAAGGAAAATTTCTTAAGAAAGATCAACTGTAAAATAAATTCAATGAACATAAAAACGCTTTGGAACCTAACGCACAACATCTAGAAGTCTAGGCTAGAGACATATTCCGGCATCGTAAAGCCTGGTAACTATCGCTTTCATTGTTGGTTGGGTGATTCCCCCTCTTTGAGACAACAAGTGCCAGTACGGACTTGTGCTCCCACGTACCGTCGAGTATATAATGGGAGACCACAATAGGCTATATCCTTTATCCATAGGAAGCCGTGTCTGCCACCCTATCGATCACAATGCACTGAACACAACATTCAGGAAGATTGACTGCCGTACCGTAGAAAGTATTCTGTAGTTTTGCGATTGGTTTGGTAATCCCTCTGTCTAGATTTCCAGAGTAGTCTATTTCGTTCCTTTTCAAACTCCTTAAAGGAAAAGGTACATCTGAGCACTTGTCACTTTAGGCTCATTAAAAATCAAAGGCGACTAGAGTCATATTTTGTTTTTTCTCGACTCTTAAAAATTGAAAAAAAAAGTTGTGTCAAAGCGTCTAAAATTCATTTAATTTGGAATCATTTTCCCCCTTTATTTTTATTTGATCGAGTAATCCGCAATCGTGGAGGAAAGTCAATTGAAACCCCATCGTTCGCAGAGACTTACGAGTCAATCGTTTTTGTCTCCAGAAACAAAACTATTCCGGAAAAAGTGAACTTGTTTAACCGGTTCAAAGTCCCCTGGTCTGGTTGGAACAAGTGTTCCGACACCCTCGAAGACTCCGGTTACTCCAAACATTTATGGTATCCCTGCCTTTACAGAAGAAGTTCCGCAGCCACTAGAGGACAGTGGAACTGATCCTACTGTGAAGGTAAACACTTCTATTCTTGAACCGGCTCCATCCACAGCTGATTCAGAAGGTGTTATTACCCAAACAACTGTTGCTGCAGAATCTATACCTTCTTCAGCATCGGAAATATTTTACGGACCTGACGGTCTACTTCTTCCACCTGGATTGATTGCTATAGAATAGATTATGGAGGATCCCCCATCTAGTACTCCATCGCATTTTGGAGTTGGGATCACCCTATATCCTTCTTCGTCAGAAATTAGTCTACCGTTATCAGAAGTTCCTGTAGAATCACTAGGAAATATTTTGGATAGACTAGATATTTCTGAATAACCGTCGACATTTAGGACTGTGTCATCCGACACAGCAGTGGCAGAACTTCCTGCTGCCACTCCAACAATGTTCGCCGGCATACCGTCTGTCACAAATAGCTCTCAATCGCTGGATGGAATCCATCCAGGGGTTGTTTCGACAGTATGGTCTGTTCCCGTTTGTTTGTTCGGAATAATATCTGGAATCTCTTATGTTGAGTCTCAACAAATTGATTCTTCACAGTGTCAATTTGGGCAATCCAGTCCTCAAAGGCAAATCATTCCCTTAAGCACTGGATTACCGCCATATGGGGGGCAATATGCCCTTTCATTGTCTCCTTCAGGAGAAAAAACATACGAGATTTCACAACAAAATTCAAGTTATGCTGGAATTACATCCAGTGGTTGGGTACCAATACTGCCTCAACAACCAAGAGTTGTATACTCAATGCAACAAAATCTGCTTATGTCAAATATCCCCACTACACCGGCTATTGTGACGGTGTCGCAAGTACAAGAATTTCCTGTTGTATGCCAACCTCAAGTCTCTTAGGTCGTAATCCAACAACCCCTTGTCTCTACGACGCTGCCACAATCGTCGATTAGTGGCTCCTTAACTAGAGTGACCCAGGCTCAAACGGGTACCCCTCATCTTGGTCAAACAACCAATATTGGACAACAACAAATGGTCTCACAACCATGGCTGGTGCAATATCAACAACTGCAATTCCAACAAGTTTACCAAGGATCCGAGCACCAAATCTTTGCAAGTAATGGGCAGCCGTATATTCAAAACGGTCAACATCAACCATTTCATAATGGTTATGCCCATCAACCTTACCAAAGTTATCAACATCAAATACACTATGCTGGTATGCAAAGACCCACTGCTCAGGCAATCCCATCTTATCCTGGGTATGCTTCGCCGAACCTGAATGAATAGCTACCCTTCGTGGCAACTTTAGAGTTACCAGATCTAAATCGGCTAACAAATGATCCAATCACATACGCCCCTTGGTGGCCAGTGATTCCTCATAAACTTCCTTTAGATATTCCTAAATTTAATGGAAATCCGGGTGAAGACCTGTCGAATCATGTGATGACCTTTCATCTGTGGTGTTCATCTAACACTCTAAATGATGATTCGATTAGGCTTCGCCTTTTTCAACGAACGTTAACTGGTCCAGTAGAAAAATGGTATATCAAATTTCCTAGAGCTTCGTTTGATAACTTCAAAACCCTAGCCACAACCTTTTTAACCCATTTTCAGTTACCCATAAGGTACGAAACAGGAGCAGAGCTTCTTACCAATTTCAAGCAAACGACGACCACTCACATATCCGATCATATTCATGAGTGGTGATGTCGTCGTAGAATGGTAAAAACATATGTTCCTGATCAATTGTTGGCTGAATGGTTTATTAAGTCATTGTTACCTTCTATTACAGAAGATGTGGCAAAGGGAGGAGTTGTCACTGAAGAGCAAGTCATTCCTCGTGCACAATATTTATATTTGATCTATACTCAGTCTAGTATGCTCTATAATAAAATCCCTGATGCTCCTAGACCGGAATTTTCCGTTCCTCCCTCTCCTAAATCAAACAAAGGCTCTCATGCTGGGGACGATGTGATAGGAATGACCAGCACGAAAACCGTAAAGGCTAAGTCAAAGAAGGCCGTATGGTTTTAGGTCAAAATGCAAATGAAGAACTTCTCGCCTCGGAAGTAAATTCCGTATCGATTGACAAAGGCAAAGAAACCAAGCAACCAGAAGGCAAGAAGAAAGAGAAAGGGGAGAAGAAGAAACAGGATGAGTTGTCCCCTGCAAAATCTTCTGCAAACCCTTCTGGAGATAGGAAACCAAATCGTCCATGCCTTATATGTGATGAGGATCATTGCACAGGAGAGCGTCCATATAAAGCTGAGCTTAGAAAATTCTTCAAGAATTCAAAAACCTCGACGGTATTAACTGATCCGTTTCCAAATCTAGGAACAAATCTGGTTACTAGTGACAATGCTTCCCGATCCCAAGTGCTTATGTTTTCTATCTCAAAGCAGCAAAATGATGCTTTGATATCGACAAGGAATAAAGATTACGGGAATCCACAGCTGTCGAATAACAAGGCTAATGAACAACCTAGTAGTTCGACAACAACTTCGACCGAAGTTGTGCCACCCATCAAAGTTGTGCCACTCATCATTCCTGAGCTAACGATAAAATCGCCAAAGGGAGTAGTACAAAATCGACATTTAATCCTCGTTCCAGAGCAGCACAACATTATAATATAGTAGAGGACTTGGCCCAATCACCGTCTGCTATGTCAACACTTGAGGTACTGCAAAATTGCCCCTCCCAGAAGCAGGCTTTATTATCAGCGATAGGTGGGATTGACCCAACATATTCCAATCTTGTGTCCTTTAATCACAAAGGATATGACCCTCAGTTACCAGCTCAACTAGCTTTCCTTATTCAAGTGAAATCCCTCAACAAAACTGTTCATCGAACAATTATTGATGAGGGGGCATCTACATGTATTATGTCGATGAGTTGCTGGAAAAATTTAGGATATCCACCCTTGTCGCAATCATCGACGACATTAAAAGCATTTGATGGATGAACATACACCCCATACATGATTTTAAGTAACTTGCAAGTCGAACCGGGGGGAAAACAGTAGATATTGATGTTGAAGTTATCGTTGGAAACCTCGATTACAACATCCTACTAGGAAGGCCCTGGATTTATGCTATGGCTGCAGTTGTGTTAGCATACTTTAGAAAGATTGCATTTCCTTTTCAAGGAGGAATTAAAATCGTCGACCAACAAACATTTCTCCCCAACAGTTCACAAGTTACGAGAAGCATTCCGATGATCCACGAAAACCCTCATTCGCTTCAAAATATCGGAGTAGGCCTACTAAAAGACCCTACATTGATGGGGAATTTTTCCCTACCACCTCTAAGAAATCTGGCGGAAGTGGCCACGGTGGGAACATGCAACATGATATCTTCTAGATTCAGAAGATTCCTGAACATTTTGTCAGCATGGATCATCGCCCTAATAGAAATATTGTAGCAATCAATTTTCTTGGCCTAGGGGGCAAACCCAAATCAGCGCTCATCGAGTGTTTGGATAGATAGGTCTAAGGAATATGGCACCTCTTCAGATCCTTGTTCGCATGTACATTCTACAGATGAAGGAATCATTCAATCAAAGATGATAGGAGAGGCACCATGGGAAGATTACCACCATTGTTCCCATCTTCCGAATTACCACGAAGATTATTCCAGCAACCTTAATCATCCTTCAATTTTTGATTTTCTATCAAAATACTATAAATACAATGGATTCCGAGGACGGTTCCTATCTTTTGTTAACCTCATTAAAAAATGAAACAAATCCCTTTCCAAGTCGAGTCTTTCAAATATCTCGAAGGTAAACCTTCATTCCAACCACCGTGTTGAATGAAATGAAGCTTGGGGGGCATGCACCTCGATTTGTGTTATTATGCTGGGGGCATGCAAACTTATCACGAGCAGTGTTACAACAGGGTTCAAGCTCATTAAAAAATAAACCCGCCACGAGCAGTGTTACCACAGGGTTCAAGCTCGTTAAAAAATAAACCCACCACAAGCAGTTTTTATGCAAAGTTCAAGCTCGTTAAAAATTAAACCTAAGCAATGAGCAAATGTTTCCCCCAGAGTTTAAGCTCATTAAAAAATGAACCAATTTCTGGTAAATAACCATTGTGAATGCATTATCATCAGCTTTTGAGCCCTGGTCGTGTTCTTATCATCACTTCCACTCTATTTTAGCCGATCATTCACCTCCATTTGTTTGTTTACCCCTTTTGAGGAACATCTGCAAAGAGTGATCCTGTTAGCCATCCTTGTGACACTGCTGTGATTGGAAAATTCCAAACCTTACCTGGAATCAGCTGCTACCAGAAATTATCACTCGTTCCTCAAAAAATGAGTCTCCTTTAAGCTCTTTTCGTTTGACTCGTAAAATATGAAAAGATTTCCGAGCAGTTGGCCTCTCTAGCTCATTAAAGCTATCGGGAGTGCTATCCCTCCTCTAGATTTTAATATTTTTGGACCTGAGGGATTATTACATAAAAAGATCGAGAGCTTGTTTTGTTCGGCTCGTTAAAAGTATAAAAAATTCATCCCTTTCGTATTATTTTATACTTTTTCGGACTTAAGGGATTATATGACAAAAAAGGATCATTGGAGTTTCCTTTATGTCCCTTTCAGACTCTCTAAAATTGAAGAGGACCAAGTTATCTTTGTCGTTAAACTCGTTAAAACCAATAGCAACAAACTTGTCCATATAGACAAGAACGAATTTCACCGTCGCTAGGCTCGTTAAAACATAGCGATAGGTTTTCCCAAAGGGAAAATTATAGAACAAGCATATGTTATCCTCCTCAAGCTTGATAAAAATAAAAAGGTACTGGTCAGCAATGATTGGGGAAAAATTAGGACGAAAACTTGAAGAAACTTTATTGGTAGCAAAGTCGCTCTTGAACATGACACTTTCACTCTACGTCCGAGTCGGGTTGGGTTATTCCGTTCACTGGTCATGTCACCATTGGTCCATTGCACCATCCATATTTGGGGTTAATGCTACCAATCCATGTCAGTGTCACCGGTATGTTCAAGAGAATTCGCTCAGAGAATTCACCTGTGTCTCATCCGTTGCAATACATTCACGCTCCATCCTTTCATGACTGCCACCCTGAACCCCTGTATCGTCAGATCATTTTCACCTCCAAAATCATTTACTCCGTTCCATGTCATAGATGTGGGAATCATTAGGGCCCTCCTACGATGGGTCACTTCTTGTCGACATCAGCTCATTATCCAAGAAGTCGACTTAGGAACAACCCTTTCAGTACTTTGAAGCTTGCATGTCTCAATGACAAGTTTCTCACTTCCGACGATAGGTCTACATCAATGGCCTTCGATCGAAAGATTTTGCGTGGTGTTCGACGCCAAGTCCCTTTTTCACACCACGTGAATTGTACTATAGTACCTTGAGGATCATCATCATTATTGGTGATTCCTCTCGCGCCTGTTAACAACTTACATTTTTGGCTGGTAATAAGGCGATGTCTTTCCATGTTCGACTCCAGGACATCTTTCGCAAGGATCGACTTGTACTCCGAGTGAAGATTGGACAAGTTTGATGACGCCGGATCTAGTTTCATCCATCTGGGCTATGATATATTCAGGAAAATAAAGAGATCAAATGTACATCACTGCTGCACATATGATCATCTGAATCAAAGGATGATGGCTCTATCAGAATCATCAGTCTGCCACACAGATGGTTGTTTGTCTTATGTACATGAAAATGAATTTATAAAGCTAAGCATGGGAATGCCTACCTCAGCTAGATCATGAAAAATACTATAAAGATAATGTATTGTATCTTATTATAGGTTGCCTTCCAGCTTGAAAAAACTTCAGATCCTCATGATAAAGCATTTCACCTGACATCAAAAGATTAACAACCTCATGATTTAGGGGGAAACTGTTACAGACATTTTTGGGCACTGCAACCCCAATCATACATGTCCATAAACCAAGGGCTCCTAAGTCCCTAAAAGTGTTTTTTCACACCCTAAAGGAACAAGGTCAGCTGATTACATCATCTCCCAGAAGTTCTCCACATAAAACTGCTCAGAACTGGTCAAGGCTGGACCATACAGGCTGCCCAGTGCATAGGGTGCGATGCATCCCACCTGCTCAGTGTAAAGGGTGCGATGCATACTGGAAAACCCTTCTGTAGGGTGCGATGGGCGAGAGTAGACAAATGGTAGAGACAGTTTGCAAGGTGGATCATCATGGAATCTTCCAGAAACTTCTCCTGTGACACTTGCCTCTCTGAATTCGCCCAGGGATGAGTAAGAGATCATCAAGCTCCAAGTGGAATCAAGAACTATCATACAAAGGACACTAATCAAAATCCTAGAAGCTGACTCACCCCCCTGCAATCATCTATATATGGATCCCTCATCACAAATATCCAGAGGATGGAATTTTGTATCTTGTAAGGAAGTGTTGTTGGTTTCTTGGTGGAAAATCATAGTGTTGGGTGATCTAAGATTTTCATGAGGTCAAGAAGGGCTTTCATGCTGGGAGGATGACGCTGGGTCAGATCAATGGGTTGTAATCCTCTCTTCTAATCCTTATATCAATAAAACTATTCAAGTCTTCCTCCACATTCTTGTATGTTTGATTGTATATGCATTTGTGTGGTCCTATATTGTTTATGATTGTAGATCTCTGCACTTTGAAGGTATTATGCTGCTTTGACTTTACAGGTACTCTTTGAAGTGGAGTGGTCAAGGGAGAAGCGGCGAAGACCTGTCGGTGAGGAGAAGGGACAAGAAAAGAACCGAGCGAAAGATCGAGGTTGGTATTCTTTGATCCTCTCCTATCTACTTCTCATAAAGGAAAACGAAAGTAACTTTAATCTGTTTGTTTCTAAGATAGCTACCCGTCTTAGTGGGACTAGCAGCTCTGCATAGACACTAGATTTCCCGATAACACTGTTGTCTTGGAACATAGGGCTGTTGGGCTTGTTTTCTCTGAACAAGAGGGTTCTAGACCTGCAGTCCTTGAGCATAAGGTTGATATGCTTGTTTCCCTTGGACGTAGGGGTTCTGCACCTAGTGCCCTTGGCCAGAAGGATTCTGAACCTGTTGGCCTTGGACAAGAGGATTCTGCACTTGCTGCTATAAGACTTGACCTTGAACCTGTCCTTGCAAGGGTTTCCCTTGTTGATAGGTATACAAGAGTTGCTGCTACTTAGGTTGGTTTTGTTGGCCTTGCAGATGAAAATTTTTTCCCTAGGTTTGGAAAGGTTGGCCTTGCAAGGGTATGGGTTGAGAGGTATGTAGAGCGTATTACATCTGTTGCTGCACGGTTTGCTGCAACTGTTGGAAGGATTGACCTTGCGGTTGTTGTAGTTGACCTTGCTGTGGGATAATCTTCCCTTGTTGTTGCACAAAAATCCCTTGCTGCAAGAAAGGTTGCCGTGGTTGTTGCAAAATCTCTCCTTGCTGTTGCAAGGGTACTTGAATAGTGCCTGGGAAATTACCGAACTGAATCTGGCCATAGCCAGGATGGATGTACTGCCCAGACGAGATGGTGTAAGGTTGATTAACCAATCCTTGAGAACCATATGGAACATAAGGATTTTGGTATTGTACCTAAGCCACTAAACGCTGCTGATACTAAACATTGTTCGGTCCAGACGTACCACCAAGATTTTGAACTTGTTGGTACTGGACATTGCTTGATCCAGTAGGATCAATGGGGTTGTAAATAATACTAGAAGAGGGTTGGTTTATACTAAGCATGTGAGCTGCTCACGTTAGTGGCACCTGACACCATAGAGACATTTAGATTCTGGCCCTTAGGTGGTGGCAAAATCTAGCCACTGACTAATGGGATAGAAGAACTGGAAGAGACAATATTTGAAACCGCCCATTACGAGTGACGCGTAACTGGGATTGATGGTACAAGAGTGTTCGGGATAGTGGGTTGCACCGGGACTGAAGTAATAACTGGTTGGGAGGTCGTGTTCGTGACGAACGAACTTGACGTAGGTCTGACACCTGATGCCCAAACAGAGTTATGGTAGAGTGATGAGGCACTTGGCATGCCTGAAACTAAGTGCCCTAAAGACACATAGTCGGGTGGCAAGCTAGCGGGAATACCTTTTGAATAATGGAAACCCTCGAGAGGGAACTACAACTACAATTCTTCTCCCTCAATAGTGTGTGGAGTTGAGACTTTGGATTCATCCAGAGAAGTGACTGGAGCATCGCCCTCGGGTTCCATGTGTCGAAACAAATGACAACAAACAACCAAACGTGTATTAGGGGATAGTTCCAAAGGAACACCCGGTTGATCGTATGGACTGTAAGGGCACTGTGGTGATATCTCAACGACGTCAAATAGAGGGTTCAGAGGATAGATAACTAGTCCAAGCTGACCGTTAATGGTCAGCGAGTTCTCTACAGTTCAAACGGGATTATCCAGAGATTCTAGGTCAAGGCCAGCAGATGACCCTGAATCTAAAGTAGGTGGAGGATGAGATGATAAAGGTTGAACACTCAAGACAATTTCGAGTTCAACATTTAGGTCCTCAAATGGCTCTGACAACTCAGGAAGTGGTTTCTCGGATAATCTTTCAAACGGAGGAGAGGAAGAGGAAATGGGTGAACTAGATGGTTCAGCCACGATGACCTTGTCTTAGTCGACAGAACAAATAACTTCAAGGCTTTAAAATGTCCTTTTAAGGGAACTCATGATTTGGTCAAAAAATATAACATGATGTTTTGGATCGTGGGCAATCAATTATTTAAGACACATAAAAAGCTGATGTTCTTTCATTTTTAAAGAGTCAAGAAAGAAACAAAGATGACTCTATCACTTTCGATTGGAAACGAGCTTGAAAAGAAAAGTGCTCGGATGATATTTTAAGTTTAATGAGTCAAAAATATCAATTGACTACTCTGGATGATCTAGGTAAATAGGATTACCGACCAACCGTAAACTGCAGAATACCTCCTGGCGAACTAAGACGTACGAGCAGGAAATCTCCCCAAATGCTGTGTTCGGTGTATCATGTTCGCAAGGCAGCCAACTCGGCTTCCTAAGGTTAAAAGGATTGAAACCTAGTGGGGTCTCTCATTATATACGTGATGGTACAGAGAGAACAAATTCGTGCTAGCACTATCTAATGCCGAAGCTAATGACAGCTGCTAGGTTTACAGATGCTGGAACACGTCTCTAGCCTAGAAATTCTAGATGTGATCATTAATGTCAAATGCGCCTTAGGTAAATTGAATTCATTTTAGAGTTGATCTTGAGTTAAGTTTCAGTTTTCAGGTCTTAGAAATGCTACTCGAAAAACCTAAAATGAAACTAAATGGGACAAGACCCTTTAAATTCGCTGAAATACCTAGACTAGAGAGGGTAGAAACTACTCAATCAAATGTAAACAATCAAGCAACTGAAAACGAAATGATTTTCCACTACCTCACTTTTTGAAAAAATAAACTAATGAAAAATGCATTCCAATTCCTAATTTCCTAACAAACACTTATATATTAGTCCTTTCAAAATGAAAAAAATTCTCTTCTTTTTCAAATGGTGATGCAATTCTAGTTTCTAAGAGATGCGAATCATAATGAAGCAACAGGCTAGAATTTCACATTTTCTCATAAAAAAATGAAACAAACTTTCGCATACAATCTTTCAATGAGAAATTTTTTGAGACTATGAGCTAATCAAGCAGATGAAAACATTAAAAGAGAAGTTCATCCAGATATACTAAGTACCGACTTTGCCAAACACAAGATCAACAATGTAATCTATGCTGGAAAAATACGTTCAAACTATTAAACAAAACTTTTTCAAACTTGTGCAAAAGGAGGTTAAAGTCATACAAGGGACTAAAGACAAATGCAAAGAGCAAACACACCCACAACCAAACTTGAGGAGTCCACAAGCTATTGAATGGATGACTAGCTATATTTCCTAGTCTCGCTGACCATTCAATGACTCGACCAATCAAAAAACAAGATGACAAGCCTACAAGCAAGAAAAACCAAATGAAAAGTAGCTTTCTAATCAGGGAGAAAAATAGTCAAAAGGCTCATAGGGTCAAAAACAAAAGAGCAGAACACACTGGCCAAGATTGGGGTCTAGCCTTAATCTTCACTTACAGGAATCTGCGCGACTACCTAACTAAAAACAAGTGCCAGAGGCAGGTCGGTGCGACTGTTCCTCTGCAATTCACACTGATCGGCGTGACTGTCAGTCGATTAAACGTGCTGTCCTAGGAAACTAAGAAAAAAAAAAAAATCAAAATAGGGACTAGATCTGCTACAATTATTTTTAGACTTAAGCCAGTAAGCAGGAGAAAAGAAATAGAACAAAAGGGAAAATGAGAAACTAGCAAAGTTCTCACGAAATCATGAAATCCAAAATAAACAAAAAGATGGGATCTCCCCAGTGGAGTTGCCAATTTATGGTGAAGTAAAATTATAAGTGCGGACTTGAATAAATTCCTCTAACCCGATAATGGGTCTAGCCACAATAGTTACATTCTATGGAAGATTTCCTTAGGTTAGGATCAATCAAGAGGGCCTACCTCTTGGTCACTTATCTTGCTTGATGATGTCCTCGCTTGCTCGCTCCAACAATCTCTCGCTTCCTTCTTCAAGCTCCTGAAACAAGTAAACAACAACAACACACAAACATAATAATAGACAAATTGCAATCCAACCTACTTAATGAGTCAAGAAGCATCAAGACATGAATATGTAATATTACAAAAAATGTAGGAAATCAATCGATAGTTGCATATATTAATATCAAAGAGAGATTACAACCATTCGTCTTGACGTCGCAGTCTTCCTCTGACAAGACCAGGTTCCCACACACTTCTGCTAGCACTTCATGATGGCTTCAAACAACAATAGTTTAAAGACTCTTCCCTTTAGGCTTCACTCCAAACCAAACAAACTTCTCCCTCACACAACTAGATGGCTACAACTAGTAATATCTTGTTTGTCAAACCAAAATAGTATACTCACAGTCATCCAACACTCTAACTATGTCACTAGTTTGTGCTTGGGAAGAAGGGAGGTTTATATAGGAAAGATGGATGGGAGATGGATCCTCTTATCATGGGAGAAGGACTTATATCTTTAGGTAGTTCCATAATTATAGGGGTGTTGTGGTAAAAACACAACCCCCCCATTATTGGTTCGCTGAACTCAAATAATGGGGACCCTTTCTATTAAAATTGGCCAAATACCTTTTTGGATTTTTATTTAGTTGATTTCCCTACGCTTTTGTTAATTTTTCGTTTTCCTTGGATTCTTGTTTTGATTGCTTTGTTAGAATCGATTTTTTACAAGCTTCCCATTGACGCTTGTTTCGCCTCATTTGGTCAACTGGTTTGAAAATGGCGCTCCTTTGAAAGTCTGATTATTTATGTAGCCTGGGTTAAAAATGCATAAAATGTACAATATCGCATTTTGTAAATAAATTAGTTCAATAAGGCATTCAGTTTAAATATTAACTCATAGAGAGTTTTACTAACATTCTTCATTTTTCGGCCAAATCATTAAGTATCGAGATTTAAGAAGTTTATTCCAATTTCTAAATCAATTATTAATCTCGAAAACCCAAAATTTTCGAAGTGGCTGTAGTTTATTTTTATTTTTACTCTTATTAAGAGTGGCTGTAGTTTATAAAATAACTCTCATAAAAAAATAAAATCAAAATCAAAATTGATTTTTAATATTAAATCTCAGATTAATTAAATTAATTATCATTTAAAATATAATTGATTTAATTAAACTAAAATTTAATATATAAAAATATAAATATAAATATATCGCATCGGAAATTTTATAAGATATACTTAAAAACCCCGATATCTCCACATCCCCGATGCCCCGATGCGATATCGCATCGGGGACTTTTGCATTGACACATTTAAAAAAAAACCTCATTAGCCAGCCCCGATGCGAATTGCCGAAATTTTGAAAACCCCGAAAGGCATATGGGCATGATGCATTAAAGCAAAGTTTAAAAAAAACAAAAAATTCAATTGCGATTTTGCATCGGGAACTCTCGACTAATGCATGCCATATGAACTCTCACTCAACGTTTTCCCGATGCGATAAGTCAAACTTTGACCTTCACGTATGGCTCACGTATTAATTCATTTTTAGGAATGGTGTATGTTACCATATGAATCGTTAATGGTTCAATGGTTTATATGAGTATGTTAGCATAAGAAATAGGTAGTGATAGTTTAATATTAATATTTAAATAATTAATTTAATTTAATTAATAAATATGTAATATTTATTTAATTTAATTTAATTAAAATTTAAATATTATTTATATTTATATTAATTATTTTACAAATAGTTAATATTTTAGTTAATTAGATATTAATTAATACATAGTTTATTAATTAATTAGTTTAGGTCATAATTAATGATTAAATTAGAATTAATTATTAGATAATTAGAATTCTAATTTAGGATTTAATTTTTAATGAGAATTTTGATTTTTTTTAACTTAGCAACAGAATTTCCAGATTCATGTCAGATTTGATTCATC
The DNA here is from genome assembly GCA_031772625.1 of Pinus tabuliformis. Classification (NCBI taxonomy): domain Eukaryota; kingdom Viridiplantae; phylum Streptophyta; class Pinopsida; order Pinales; family Pinaceae; genus Pinus; species Pinus tabuliformis. The sequence continues at coordinate 927,904,295 of CM062814.1, forward strand.
AACTTTGGAGGCTCATAAATTGAGTTATACTTGGCCAAATGAGGCCCAGGATGGCTCATTGGAAAGAGAAAATCAAGGAGAACATTTTGGAGGAGGTTTCACCAACAGATTTAATCATTTATTGAGCCAAAAATCAGGTAGAAGATCAGGCTCCGAATTTTGAAAACAAAATCAATTTTCTGAGTTGTTTTCTTCAAATTCATTTGTCCAAAGCCCCTTCTAATTGCAGATCCATTGGTCAATGATATCCTTTGCCAATCAAATCATTCCAAGCATCAATACAGAGCTTATATTTTATTTTCAATTATTTATAATTTGATTGAATTTGATTTTAAATGCCAGCAATACTATTTTGATTTTATGGTTGCATTTTAATTTATTTTGATTTCTTTTTGCAGGAAAACAGTGGAGGAAATATGGAGAAAAAGATCTCAGTCAATGAGAATGCTCCAGCAATTGAAGATCAGAATTTTGAGCAAGTAAAATTGGATTTAGCAGATTTCTCTTGAACAAACTCTCCTCTCCAAAATTCCTTCACAAATATTATAAATAACAGATTGCAGAATGGAATAAAGGGCTGCTCTCCTCTGCAATGCTAGACTTCTAAAAGCACTACTGTAATAGGAATTTAGAGTTGTAGGAGAGAGGAGAGAAAATCTCAGATCTGGGGATTATTGAGGATTTTTCCTTTGTATCTTGGATTATGTATGAGGGGCAGAGTTTGCACTATTGTGGCTCTAGTTTTAAAGGCAGAAGTTCAAGCAATGTAAAGGACTGTTGGAGACCAAGATCAGAGAAATGGATGCAATAAATTGGTATTTTTAATACTACTATTTCAAATATCAGTTTCATTTTTATGGTAACAAGAATGTGTCATTTTATTCATGTTTGTGCACTATTGTCAATATGGGCAGTTTGTCTCAATGTTGTTATCATGTATTTCTGTTCTTATGGATTAATTTCTGATTTCTGAGTAAATATTTACTCAGAAATCTGCCTTGTTAAAACTGATTTATTGAATGATAATATGTTGTGAACTATTTCCACATATTATTGTTTAGTTATTGGATTTGCTGATTTGATAATCAATATCATTTATGTGAACTACTTCCTGAGTGTTGTTGGTTTATTATTTCAATTAAGAGGTCTCAATAGAATGTGTTTTGATATCCATAATATCAGTTAATTGAACTACTTCATTAACTTGATATTCATTATAAACAAGACATATCTAAATCCCAATACTTTAATTATCTTGCTCTTAGCTGGGTTAGATCTATATCTGCCTAATTAAGATAGGATTTAGATTAATTTCTTTTGCTTGCATCATAGAATAAACTTGCATTTAGAGTAAATTCTACATTCTTTTAAGTCCTCTCCTCAAAGAGACAAAACTTTAGCTGTGGCTTGGCTGAACCCAAATCAGCTTAAGGGTCATTCTCTTGCCTGATCAGCAAGAAGAAGTGATCTGATGTCCCTGTCTATTGGTAGTTAAAGATACATTATAAACCAATAGCAATAGGGAGAAGGTAACTGGACCTAGTTGAACAGTCGGAGCCACCACACCAAACGGCAAAGGAGCTGCTTTAAGGTCCGGACCGGGTGGTTATCCTCCAATGTTGTTGCAGCGATTTTCGAGGCATCAACATTTTTGGCGCTAGAAGGAGGGCCTGAGAAATTTGTCTATTGGAGTCTTTTCAATTTTAATATTTTATTGTGATGGCTCCTCTTAAGCTTCCAATTTGGAGTTGTATCCATGGACGTGCATCTTCCAATACTCCACCCGAAGTGGTAAGACTCTTGTCTCAGGTAAAGTTCAATGGTAAGAGAAATTCTTCTGCTTTTAACCATGTCTTTCAATTTATTCAAAACATTTCAAATTATGATTTTCAAGGAATTGATGAAGACATTTTATGCAGAATTTTTACTCTCACATTTGCGGCAAAAGCCAGAAGCTGGTGTAGAACTCTTCTAGTTGCTTCAATCCACAGCTGGGATCAATTTGTTACAATTTTCATTTGTAAATTTGACGGCTATGATTATGAACAGGTATGTGAAGAAATTGAATATCTACGAAGGTTTAAAAATGAGTCTGTTAATGATTTTAATATGCGATTTCATTTGAATTGCTTAAGATTTAAAGACGAAGATAAACCTACGGAAGAAGAATCATTAGATTGGTTTGAATATATTTGTTCTCTTCCAACCATTCCCAATCCATATGAAATTAATTCGAGCTTTGTTCCATCCCCTTCTAATATAAATGAAAATTCCAATATGGATGTGCAAATAAATGGTGATGAAGTGGTTTTACAAAGCTTGGAAAATATTTCCATTCAAATGCAAGAAGACAACAATAGCAATTTTGGGGAAAAAGCCGTCTTGAAATCTGAAAGCTACTTTGAAGTAAATTCGGAAAATCAAATCGCAAATCAGCAAGTACAAGCAGCAATCAAACTAAACAAAATGCAAACTGTTGTACAAATTTCTGAATTTCTCCATGATGAGCAGATGCCGAAATCAGAGCAGCAAAGCAGCGTTCTCCAAGAAAGTATGTGCACGCAAAGGAATGATCTGCAATCTGAAATTTACAATGAGCATAATGCACAAGAGCTCTCAAACAGAGACAGTTTTAAATGCATTGTTTCAGGTTCACATTTTTCCCTTTACCCTGATATTTTTAATGATAGTAATTTTTCTCCTCTTAGTATCAACGATATTTCAGAAATTAAAGAGGATGATTTAAATGAATTACCATTAAATTTTTATCAAGATAAAGAAACAATAATTGATCATTCTTTTGCCACTAATGAACATGAGATTTTTGTCCCTCCTTGTTTTGATATATTGGATGAGATAAAAGGGAATTGTAGAGAATCTTGTGAAGTCATTTATGATAATTACTCTGACATTGAGGATGTTGATTTCTATTCCTCTCAAGAGAATCCTCATGAGAAAATTCAAATAACATCTGAAAATGAGGAACGCTTCAATTTAAGAATTATCCCAACTAATCCTCATTTTAGAGTAGCAAATTATTTTCATGATTTCATTATTCAAGAAAACATTCCAATTTATGATTCATATCATGATCAAACTCTCATTCCTACTCATAATCATAATTCGTTTTCTATTTCACAAGTTGGAATTCGAAATTACCCAAATTCCATAATTCTGGCCATTCCTTGTGAAAATGAAATCATTTTAAAACGATCCCAAATGTGCTGTAACATTAGTTGTAAAAATAGTAATTTCATTTTATTTTTATTTCCCCACTTATTTTGTATAAAATCAGATTTAATTTTTCAAATTTTCCACACTTTTCGCTGGCATATTGAATACCTTACTATCAAACACTCAATTGATGCATTGCCCAATTGGGAAATTCAAGTTTCATATTATAATCATCAGCATCAAAAGATATTAATATTCCAATTTATATCAATGCTAATGTTTCATCAAAAGCTTCTATCTTTTCAAAGGCAATGTCAACAAGAGAATGTATTTTTGCAATCTGGCCAGCAATTCAATTCAATTAATAAATTGCCATTTTATTTGAAAGGCTTCCATCCATTTTTCATTGACTCATTTGAAAATTGTTTGGAAATTTTTCCTTCAAGGAAAATTGTCAATGATTTAACATTTGTACATAACACTAACAAATTTTTTCAGGTCAAAGAATCTAAAAGCTCATCTTCACAATCTGGCCTGTTATCTCTTCCTTTGAACATTTCTCAATCCTTAATAGAAATCCATCCAGATTTTTATGATCCAATTGGTAGTCAATTGGAAAGGAAATTTCAGGAGAGAGATTTTAATTAAGTTCCTAACAATAACTGTACATTCTGATTTCATATTTATTTTCCTTAGTTTAGTTAAATCTGTATTTTTATTACTAACATTTGAACTGTACATAAACGCGGGAATAAAAATGAGAAAATGGCTACACTGGAAATATGACTATACCTAGTCATTTTCATGTATATGGTTAGAATAGGAGTAGAATTAATTTAGTTAGCTTGTTTTATGTAGTTAATTTATTTGCAATAGTTCTGTAGATTAAAAAATAAAACAAAGCAATCATCTTTCTCATACATGTTCAGTGGAAACATTTTTCCTTATCAGAAAATTTTAATTCTTGCTTTCCTTCTTGAAATTTCTTATAGCGATATCTCTACTCTGCCTATTTTGAATAATGTCTTGATTAAATTCAATTAAAGTTGCACTTGGTATCGATTGCCTCAAAGCCACTTTTCTTTATTTCGAGATTTCCTTCTAAGATTTTCTTTTGAAATTTATATGGTAAGGATTTGAGGATATAAAAGCTTCATGATCCCATTATCCCATGAGATGTATGATTGACTATGATAAGCCTAATTCTAATTTAATCATTAGTCGGTCTAACCTGTCATGGTAATCATATGAACTTCATATTATCTTTCTCGAAATTTGCCAAAAGCTGATCTTAAGAATGCCCATTTTGCCGAGTGCACACATTTAAATATGTTTTGATATTTTTCTACAATTAGTGGCTTAATCTCATTTTAATCTTAGTTTATTATCTGATGCTGTAAAACGCATCATGTTTATTTACTAAAGGCATTATTGAACAGTCACTATAACAATACAGATTTTTCTCAAGATTAATTCGGAATGAGCAGAGGTAATAAATTATTGTTTCACTTCGAAAGGGAAGCATAGTTTCATATTCATTTCTGGTAAATTTTATATTCCATGAACATGATCCAGGTGGATGTTGGTGGCCACCCACCAACCCATTTGGACCCCCACAACTGTCTCTTTCAGTCTTTTCAATTTCCTAAATTGTAGCACAGTTTACTATTTTTAGCAGTTTTTCGGGTCCTGAACTTCCGGAGCCATTTTGAGGCCCTAAACGACGTTTTTTTTGGGATTCTGGGGCAACATGGGTCCATGGACTCCCAAAGTGGTAGTACTCGGATAGATCTTTCTAACGAGCTATCGTACGCGTCAAACGGAGATCGTATGCCAAAGTTACGACCCCGGGAAATTGATGTACCAATTTACCCAAACGGGGCCCACAATTTGGCGTTTCATCTTCTAGGGTTAGGTTTCGGGATGTGAAGGGTTTTCCATTGTTTCTCAACAATAAATAGGCCTTCGAGCCTCATTGTAATACAGTTTCAGAACAGTTCAGAGGCATGTAGCCACCACATCTCTTCTCAGAGATAAGCTACCATCGCCCTAGCTGGTTTATTTCCATTTCTGGTTGTAAGCATATTTCAGTATTTTCCATTAATGAAATGAAGCATTATTTCCGCTGCATCTCTGTGTTTATGGTTATTGCATCTCTGTATTTATGGTTATCTCTGTAATCTATTGCGTTCCCATTTAAATCCGGATCAGTGGTATCAGAGCGGTCTGTTTTTTCTCTGTTTTTCTTTGCATGTCCCCAACGAGGTCGGGATATAAGGAGTTAGGGCTTGAACTGGTCGAACCTTTGCAAGACCAGCCTCGCAAATCCCGACGGCCTCCCATGGCGGATGAGAAGAAAGACGAGGGGGCAGGAGATCCTATTAAAATCTTGCTCGAAGAAGCGCTCGAGCGGCAAAGGAACGCGATGATGGATAGCTTTGCGCAGATTCTTCAGCGGCTACCCAGAGGCGACGCATCGGCTTCCAACAACGACTCTGGAAATGCCACACCATTTAAGGTACAAGTTAATTTTGAAATCCCCATCTTCGAGGGTCAAATAGACGCAGATGCCGTAGATAAATGGTTAAATCTGCTAGATGGGTATTTTTCTGTTCATGAATTTTCAAATCGGGAAAAGATTGTTTTCGCTCTTCTCAAAGCAGCCCCCCACGTCAAGGACTGGTGGGAAACCTACTGCGAGCAGAAGGATGAAAGTAAAGGCTCACTATTTTCAGTCGCACCCACTTGGAATGACTTTCGGGATGCCATCAAGGAGCAGTACTACCCTGTCGGAAGCTATGAGGAAAAATACATCAAATGGACCACACTGCGGCAGGGACGAGACCAAGATGTGCCAGAGTTCACAAACATTTTTCATACCCTTCGCACACAGTTGGGTATCAAAGATTCTGAGCTGCATCTGGTACTCAAATACCGCGGCTGCCTACACAAATACATCCAGGAAGAGATGGGGTTCTTGAACATCCCCTCACTCGGCACAACATACCGATACGCTGTCAAAATCGAGCAAAATTTCAAACAGAAGAAGCGAGACTTTGGATCTGCAAATCCGAAGCCCAAAGGACAAAGCCAAGGCGGGGTGACCCAAGACAACCCGTCGAAGCCGCAAGAAAAGAACAACACCATGAAGCCGAAGAAGGACACAGGAAAGTGGTGTGAGTTCCACAAGAGTCCCACTCATAACACAAGTGAGTGTCGGACCAAGCAGTCGCTGGTGGCTGAGTTGAAGGCTTCCGAATCAGATGCATGTTCCGACCCTGAGCCAGAACCCGACAAGGGGAATTGCAAAGGGAAGCAGATCATTGATGCGGATCCCAGCGCCACTGTTGCCACTACCAAGATCAAGAAACATGAGCCCGAAGATCCAGAGGAAGGGGAGCATCTTTTCCACTCACAGATGTGGGTGAAGGGTTCACCGCTGCGATTCATTGTCGATAGTGGTAGCCAAAAGAACCTCATTTCAGCAGAGGTCATGAAGCGGTTGGGCCTACTGACTACACCACACCCACAGCCGTACAGTATCGGGTGGCTTCATGAAGGACGAGATCTCAAAGTTCGCCAGCAGTGCCGCCTTCCCTATAGCATCAAACCCTTCACAGACGAGGTATTGTGTGATGTTACACCTCTGGATGTTTGTGATGTATTACTAGGCCAACCATACTTGTGGAGGCGACATGCTGTGTATGAGTCCAGGCCTCGTGCTGTCATTATTTCTTTGAATAATTCATTATACAGGATACCGGAGGTAGCCCCACCTACCGCCACATCTTTGATTACTACCAAGAAAGGCAGCAAGCTCATATCACAGACCAGGAAATTCATTTGTCTGGTTCACTCCCAAAGTAAGGGGAAGATCGTTGCTACATCCATGACCCCTGTAAAGGGTTCCTCCCCGCAGCAGCAACAGCAAAGGGATACGGTCATGACAGAACACAGGAACAACTTCTCCTCACCCACAGGGGTACCACACAAGTTTCAAGTGGGCAACAAAGCCTGGTTGCATCGACAGAAGGAACGCCTTACCAGAACCCATCAGAAGCTCAGACCACTCAGACATGGTCCTTGCAGCAGTACCAAGGCTGTGGGGAACAATGCTTTGGAGCACATCATTCCTCCATTCCTTCGCCGGCACCAAATGTTCAATGTGGACCATCGTCAACCATGCTTCCCACCATCACTGGACACATCAGAGATTGCAGGACAAGTTCAGCAGATGGAGGAACTCAACGCAATGGGGACCATTGCTTCCTAAGGGGGGAGGAATGATCCAGGTGGATGTTGGTGGCCACCCACCAACCCATTTGGACCCCCACAACTGTCTCTTTCAGTCTTTTCAATTTCCTAAATTGTAGCACAGTTTACTATTTTTAGCAGTTTTTCGGGTCCTGAACTTCCGGAGCCGTTTTGAGGCCCTAAACGACGTTTTTTTGGGATTCTGGGGCAACATGGGTCCATGGACTCCCAAAGTGGTAGTACTCGGATAGATCTTTCTAACGAGCTATCGTACGCGTCAAACGGAGATCGTATGCCAAAGTTACGACCCCGGGAAATTGATGTACCAATTTACCCAAACGGGGCCCATAATTTGGCGTTTCATCTTCTAGGGTTAGGTTTCGGGATGTGAAGGGTTTTCCATTGTTTCTCAACAATAAATAGGCCTTCGAGCCTCATTGTAATACAGTTTCAGAACAGTTCAGAGGCATGTAGCCACCACATCTCTTCTCAGAGATAAGCTACCATCGCCCTAGCTGGTTTATTTCCATTTCTGGTTGTAAGCATATTTCAGTATTTTCCATTAATGAAATGAAGCATTATTTCCGCTGCATCTCTGTGTTTATGGTTATTGCATCTCTGTATTTATGGTTATCTCTGTAATTTATTGCATTCCCATTTAAATCCGGATCAGAACATGAATGATTGATTTCATTTAGGCTGATTGCATACTTAGATTTAGAATAAATAATGAGATGATTCTAATCAAAGGAAGAATTTGAAGATTTATTAGGTAAAATTTACAGACAAATTCCTTTCAGGTATGCATTTACAACTTTATTCTCATCCATTATTAATTCATCTTTTCCTTAGTTTATTTTTTATTCATGTTCTGTTTTATTTGCAAGTTTTTATTTCTTTTCAAAACATAAAAAAAGCAGTAAACCCATTTCAAATTTGCAACAGGCTCAGGGAAATTTTATTTGTGATGCATTAGAATTTAAGCATTTTTTAGCTTTGCTTTCATTCATTAGAAAACCCAATTGAAATTTCAAGAAATATCATAAGACCATTCGCATCACAAGATTTCATCGGAAGAAGTTCTTAGTATTTCTTTTGATAACAAATTGTTCATCAAAGACCTCTGATGTATTATCTTACTCATATGCCATATTGCATTTCGCATATCGGAGCTTTCCAAGTGAAGTATACTTCCATGAACATGAATCGCCGATCTCCGATAATCGACTTTACCGATATTGCGATAAACACATAATTCCGGACCCGATATGAAATTCAAATCAAATTCATTAAAATATCGCGTTCGTTCAATCGCAATAATGGTACCGATATCTTGGATCCGAAATGTTATCAAATTTTCATCATAAAATTATCGGGTCCATTCTTCATCACATATCGGCATATTGAGAATTGTTATATCGTGTGCTTAAGATTGCCGATCGCGATCGCCGATTAGCCACGTCATTCATCGCATATCGGCATCGCAAAAATATATTGTGTTACATCGGGTACCTAAAGTTTGCCGATTGCCGATTAAGCTATGACATCCATCGCATCACCGATAGTGCAATCATTTCATCACATTTATTATGCTCACGTCACTTCTTTGAATCTACAATGTGCGTTTTGCGATACGGGAAGCACAATGTAAATATTTTCTGATCCCCGATATAATGTTTCTTTAATGATGTGATCGCTTCATTTCATTGCACATGTTCTTATCAGCAATTTGCCATTGCAATCTCCGATGCGATAGCTTCCAATGCATGCCTTTGAGCCATTAACATTTAATCGATATATGGCATAGCAATAAAGGTGAAGTTTTGCAGATTAAGTTTGAAGCATGGTGAAGAAACATGTTATGTAAATCATCCGATACGGCAATGTGTTATTTTAAAAGCGAGCTTGGGTAACCACTATGGTAAGAAAGCAGTTAATGACCAATTTGCAGCATATTCAAATTATTTCAATTTCTCATACATTTTAGTTTAAATATATAATTCCATAATTAAAAATGGAATTCAAGACCTCTCTATCTTCATATTTAAATTTTATTATCGTAGATTTGGTCTTGATTCTGGACAATTTATAAAATCATGGAGTTTATATAAAACTAATAATATTTTGAGAAACAGTCATTACTGCAAATTCTCATTTTCATTTCTGATGCATTTCTTTTGATTTCAATTCCCTTGAGCACTAAGCATTCCATTTTTTACTGCTTGCTTTAGTTTAAATAAAATAAATAATGATTTTGGGGTTATATGATTTTGGTTAGTTTGACTTCTTCATGTTTTTAATATTAATTAAAATAAGAAGTCAGCCACTTTGGAGAAACTGATACCTTTCAGGTAAGATCAAAAGCAATGATCCAATGGTAAGATTCATGTACCCACTTTCATTAATTTCCATTTCATCACTCTAGTTTCATTTTTTGTTTTTAAATTATGCTGATATAAAACTCTGTTTTGCAGCTCTTCATAAAAATTTTCAATCTTCTGCCGAATCATATTTTCAAAGTCCATACTCTTCTTCTGGCTTTATTTCAATAAGCAGCGATAATCTTCATCGAAACAGCTACACCAGGAAGTTTCTGAACCTTTAATCTGTTTCTTTAAGCATTCATTTTCTTTTAGAAAATGATTAAGATGATGCTTGGGAACAAGAAGACTCATATCAAACAGAAATTATTCATTGTGGCTGAATTTTACGATCACTGTTATCTAAAAGCCTAAAGCATTCACAACTCTGCAAGGTATGTTTTTCTAAATCTCAACATAAGAAGGAATGATTACATGCTTATTTTCTTTTTCTTCATATTGTTGGAGACATTGGTATAAACATTCTTGTTTGAGTTTATCTTGCGAGACTTGGATTTTCCTTTCCATTTTTAGAGATTTCTTTGTTTTTATTTTTGTTCGCTGATTTCTTTTCTCATTTTAGCATAAGAATTCTTTTCCTTTGGATTTCAATTTTGATTTTGGTGAATTTGTCATTATTTATATGGAAGGCCTATTTGTTACCTAACAATGGTCAGGATACGTGGAGAAAAATTGTTAATAGTCATTTATTAGCTTTTTCTTAAATCTCTTAATGAAGTTTGATTTTCTTATTATAGAGGTAAACATACTTAAGGAAGAGATTACCAATCAAGAGAAGTTGGCAAAGTATCATAAAGTCTGAAAATTTCTTTTTCATCAAATTGTAATTATTTTGAGATTTCAAAATTTTATTAAGATCTTTCAAAATTTTATTATCAGTCAAGAAAAGTTATTTTTAACCAAGTAAAGACACTTTACAACAAAGCACCTTTAACTCTGAAATTGTCATTCTTAACTCTTAAGGAGTCAATGATTCTCCCTGTCCCAAAAAGTCTTATTTTTCTAGAGTATAATCCAGAAATATATTTAAACTTAAAAGATAAGAGGTCTCATCGTGAGCCTGCTTACCATGATCATAGGGGAAAAATAGGTTGACATTACCAACACTGCTAAACAAATCAGGGTAATGGCTTATGATTGCAAACAATTATAAGACAAGGGGTCTCATCACGAGCCAGCTTGTTCAGTCCGATTATAGCCAGTGAATGGCATTGTCAACTATCTGGCCACCAAACTGGGACAATGGCTTTTAAGATTTATAACAAAAATAAAATTCAAAAAATAAACATATATTGATGGATTTATCCCTAGGTCAATAATTCTTGGAAAGATGGGATTCTGAATCATTTATGATTAAAAGGTAACCCTGTCGAAACTATAGATGTTTGCTGGCAGCAGTGGCTCTACCTGTGGCAAATGAGTATATTTTAAAAGCTAAAGCTATAAAGTGACCCCTGTTTTATTTCTACAACTAATTAATGACTGATATAGAGTTTTGAAATATTTTAATTTATGAGAAATTTTAAGAAAAATTACAGTTAGATGACTCTGGTTTTTACTCAGACTAACGAACCTAGTCAAGCATTTCACGCAAAATTTTCTCTTCTTTAATTATTTTTACTTTAATTTTAGGAAAATCTCATTCATAACAAAGAGAGATAACTGGTTCTTCTCCCGTGTGTCGCCATTGTTGTGGTAAAAACATAACCCCCCTCCATTATTGGTTCGCTGAACTCAAATAATGGGGACCCTTTCTATTAAAATTGGCCAAATACCTTTTTGGATTTTTATTTAGTTGATTTCCCTACGCTTTTGTTAATTTTTCGTTTTCCTTGGATTCTTGTTTTGATTGCTTTGTTAGAATCGATTTTTTACAAGCTTCCCATTGACACTTGTTTCGCCTCATTTGGTCAACTGGTTTGAAAATGGCGCTCTTTTGAAAGTCTGATTATTTATGTAGCCTGGGTTAAAAATGCATAAAATGTACAATATCGCATTTTGTAAATAAATTAGTTCAATAAGGCATTCAGTTTAAATATTAACTCATAGAGAGTTTTACTAACATTCTTCATTTTTCTCCCGGATGCGGGTGCAGGAACGACGTGTTGATGGCGTTAGCGGTCACGTGGGCAGGTGGCAGGCCCGTGACGACAGGAGGTACCAGGTGAGGCGGGATATCAACCCGCATGCAGTCCGACGGTCGAAGGCATTAATGCCTGTCTTCTCAGCTCGCGCGAGTTGCTTGGCTAACGGTGCCATGGAGCATTTTAACGGGGAAGGGTTTGTTCCGCAGAGGAATGTGGGATGGCATTACTTTGATGCCCTGCTGCGTTCAGAGGAGAAAGAGGAGAACTGCAACTGCGCTGAGATTGTGTTTGTCCTAAGCGCTGAAGAAGCTCCGGGTGCCTGCGTGAGGGTGCAATTGGAAAAGCCAGAAATGCAGAGGGAGAGGCCGCGCATGTGCAGCAGGCGAGGGGGAACCAGAGGCAGGGCCTCCACGCAGCGGCAAGGCCACAATTCGCCTTCCTCCTCCATTGAAGTCACGTCTGTGCCTCAAAGGTTCCAAGGAAGCAACGAGGAAGGTGGCAGACGTGTTGATAGAAGCACTCGTTCAGAGGAGGGTCAGACGGAGCATCCCACGCTCAGGTATAGGCTCCCTTGCCCTCAAGCCAATTCTACTCTGGTAATTTCCATTATGATTGAGCCGGGAGTCTCTCAAAGCGCGGAGGCAGAGAATATTAATGCAGCAAGCCATCCTGTGCGAGGGGCAGAGCCTTCACCGGATTGGCAACGCTACAGTAGAGAGGAATCCCCCATCGCGTGCCTTCCGGTTGAGGCAGGAACTAGTCGTCTGGCCCCTAGACGAGAGTTCGAAATTGACCTCGCGTGCCCAGCTAAGGATTGCGTCCCTGCCGCCGGTCCTTCAGCGCTTGCTGGTCCAAGCAGGCCAGCACAGGGAGGGACCTCTGGCGCGGTCATCCCTCTCTCAGACTCCGATGATTCTCTCCGTTTCGGGTGCCGAGTAGAAGAGGTGCCCTATACCACCGATGAAGAATGAGCTCGCTCCCGGTAACCTCAGCTGCATTTCTTGGGTTTTCTGTTTATGATTCTGCCAAGTGGCATCGGCATCTATGTCAATGTGTCGGATGTAATTGTTCATGTGTCTGTCTGTCTTTGTCTGGGTCAGTCCATGGTCCTGGTGTCTGTTCAGAGTCTATGTGTCTTCAGTGGCCGAGTATCAAATTCCAATTTTTGATTTTGCTCAATTTTGGAACTGTAATCAGGGCAAGAAGAAGGCTGATAGGTAAATCTCCATAGCCTTGCCCACTGTACTCTATATGTATCTCTGTTTTGTATGATAATAGAATTAGTCGTATTCAGAAAAAAAAAAAAAAAAAAAAAAAAAAAAACCATTCTTCATTTTTCGGCCAAATCATTAAGTATCGAGATTTAAGAAGTTTATTCCAATTTCTAAATCAATTATTAATCTCGAAAACCCAAAATTTTCGAAGTGGCTGTAGTTTATTTTTATTTTTACTCTTATTAAGAATGGCTGTAGTTTATAAAATAACTCTCATAAAAAAATAAAATCAAAATCAAAATTGATTTTTAATATTAAATCTCAGATTAATTAAATTAATTATCATTTAAAATATAATTGATTTAATTAAACCAAAATTTAATATATAAAAATATAAATATGAATATATCGCATCAGAAATTTTATAAGATATACTTAAAAACCCCGATATCTCCACATCCCCGATGCCCTGATGCGATACTTTTGCATTGGCACATTTTTAAAAAAACCTCATTAGCCAACCCCGATGCGAATTGCCGAAATTTTGAAAACCCCGAAAGGCATATGGGCATGATGCATTAAAGCAAAGTTTAAAAAAAAACAAAAAATTCAATTGCGATTTCGCATTGGGAACTCTCGGCTAATGCATGCCATATGAACTCTCACTCAACGTTTTCCCGATGCGATAAGTCAAACTTTGACCTTCACGTATGGCTCACGTATTAATTCATTTTTAGGAATGGTGTATGTTACCATATGAATCATTAATGGTTCAATGGTTTATATGAGTATGTTAGCATAAGAAATAGGTAGTGATAGTTTAATATTAATATTTAAATAATTAATTTAATTAAATTAATAAATATGTAATATTTATTTAATTTAATATAATTAAAATTTAAATATTATTTTTTACAAATAGTTAATATTTTAGTTAATTAGATATTAATTAATACATAGTTTATTAATTAATTAGTTTAGGTCATAATTAATAATTAAATTAGAATTAATTATTAGATAATTAGAATTATAATTTAGGATTTAATTTTTAATGCGAATTTTGATTTTTTTTAACTTAGCAACAGAATTTCCAGATTCATGTCAGATTTGATCCATCAACTTTGGAGGCTCATAAATTGAGTTATACTTGGCCAAATGAGGCCCAGGATGGCTCATTGGAAAGAGAAAATCAAGGAGAACATTTTGGAGGAGGTTTCACCAACAGATTTAATCATTTATTGAGCCAAAAATCAGGCAGAAGATCAGGCTCCGAATTTTGAAAACAAAATCAATTTTCTGAGTTGTTTTCTTCAAATTCATTTGTCCAAAGCCCCTTCTAATTGCAGATCCATTGGTCAATGATATCCTTTGCCAATCAAATCATTCCAAGCATCAATACAGAGCTTATAGTTTATTTTCAATTATTTATAATTTGATTGAATTTGATTTTAAATGCCAGCAATACTATTTTGATTTTATGGTTGCATTTTAATTTATTTTGATTTCTTTTTGCAGGAAAACAGTGGAGGAAATATGGAGAAAAAGATCTCAGTCAATGAGAATGCTCCAGCAATTGAAGATCAGAATTTTGAGTAAGTAAAATTGGATTTATCAGATTTCTCTTGAACAAAATCTCCTCTCCAAAATTCCTTCACAAACATTATAAATAACAGATTGCAGAATGGAATAAAGGGCTGCTCTCCTCTGCAATGCTAGACTTCTAAAAGCACTACTGTAATAGGAATTTAGAGTTGTAGGAGAGAGGAGAGAAAATCTTAGATCTGGGGATTATTGAGGATTTTTTCTTTGTATCTTGGATTATGTATGAGGGGCAGAGTTTGCACTATTGTGGCTCTAGTTTTAAAGGCAGAAGTTCAAGCAATGTAAAGGACTGTTGGAGACCAAGATCAGAGAAATGGATGCAATAAATTGGTATTTTTAATACTACTATTTCAAATATCAGTTTCAGTTTTATGGTAACAAGAATGTGTCATTTTATTCATGTTTATGCACTATTGTCAATATGGGCAGTTTGTCTCAATGTTGTTATCATGTATCTCTGTTCTTATGGATTAATTTCTGATTTCTGAGTAACTATTTACTCAGAAATCTGCCTTGTTAAAACTGATTTATTGAATGATAATATGTTGTGAACTATTTCCACATATTATTGTTTAGTTATTGGATTTGCTGATTTGATAATCAATATCATTTATGTGAACTACTTCCTGAGTGTTGTTGGTTTATTATTTCAGTTAAAAGGTCTCAATAGGATGTGTTTTGATATCCATAATATCAGTTAATTGAACTACTTCATTAACTTGATATTCATTATAAACAAGACATATCTAAATCCCAATACTTTAATTATCTTGCTCTTAGCTGGGTTAGATCTATATCTGCCTAATTAAGATAGGATTTAGATTAATTTCTTTTGCTTGCATCATAGAATAAGCTTGCATTTAAAGTAAATTCTACATTCTTTTAAGTCCTCTCCTCAAAGAGGCAAAACTTTAGCTGTGGCTTGGCTAAACCCAAATCAGCTTAAGGGTCATTCTCTTGCCTGATCAGCAAGAAGAAGTGATCTGATGTCCCTGTCTATTGGTAGTTAAAGATACATTATAAACCAATAGCAATAGGGAGAAGGTAACTGGACCTAGTTGAACAGTCGGAGCCACCACACCAAACGGAAAAGGAGCTGCTTTAAGGTCCGGACCGGGTGGTTATCCTCCAATGTTGTTGCAGCGATTTTCGAGGCATCAACAAGGGGAAATTAGCCCAAACTGTCATCCTCGACCTCATCCGGCCAAACCATTTACCAGACTTCTGTTACGGAGTTTCTAGAGATGGAAGCTTCAACTCTAATTTAAAAAACTTTCCATAACAGGACCGATGCGACTGGGACACAACTCAGTCACACTGATCAACACAAGGAATAATGCTAATCTTTGCACATCGGTGTGGGGGAGACAAAGGCCATTGGCGCCATTCTTGTAAATTGGGAAAAACGGAAGTTTCGGGGGAAATGGTGCAAAAGGGAAATGATCTGCTCATGAAGAGGGATATAATGGGAGTTTCTCCACGAAGGCAAAGCATGCGAGGTTCACTGTAGAGGTCCTCTAGGATCAATGAATGGGGAGTACAAGGACAATGACAAAATGTTGTGTAACATAAGGTACCTATGTAAGATATAACGTAAGGAAGGTTTCCTAGAAGAGGATCTAAATCTAGCCTAAAGGAATCGAGGATCTCTTCTAACTCAACCCAATCTTCCAAAGACCGTGACTAAAAAAGTACCCTTGGATTGAATAAAACAATTTCGTTTAGATTATGAAGGAAACCCCACCCTTTGAGCTCAACCTCTAGAGAAGACCCCCTTGGGGGAGGATTTTTCTTCGTTGCATTAGATTGAATTGGTTAAAAATAAGTAATAGTCCCACTATTCCTCTAAGGTGAAGGCTCAAAACTCACAAAAGGAATCCCACAAAGCCTCCTAGACTAATGAACTAGATGATGGACCACATTTTACATAAGAAAAATATATAAATTACAAAATATCCTAAGGTAACTAGGAGCACAAATCACTCACTATCAAAATCCAAAATTCAATAGACAATATAACATCCCTCAAGTATTTATGCTTCAGGTGATTAGGAATGGACACTAAAATACAAGAAAGTAGATAAAGGGTGTTCCAAAGGTAAGTTTGGGATGACAAGGGCTTATTTCCTACCTACAAAGGTAACATAAATAGTTACGTTGATCCCTTGACAATAGCCTTGACTGGTGAAAGTACCCTTGCTTTGCAGGGCACTCTAGAGGAGCACTATGACATTGATACAATGTATATCTTAGGTACCACATGCATTCCCCCATGTAGTCACCTAAGTGGTACTTAGGAAAGGAAACTAAAGTCACTAGTTTGTAATTAGATGCCGAGGGGGATAGTCATGGGCAGGTTCTTTGACAAGTAAGTGAGGGAGGATCTCTCTTTCCTTATCATTATATGACCTAGTGTAGGTTTTAACCATGTACAAAAATTACCTACAAATGAATTCTTAAAAACAGAAAATACACAATGGAAAGAAAATAAAACAAATACATAGATATTTCCCCTAGATCCCAAAACTGGGACTATAAGGTTGATTTTTCATTACATTCCTTTCAATGTTACAATACATTTATATACATGCTGAAGAATTCATAAACCCCAATCCATTAACCCTGGATTAGAACATAACCTTAGTTCCCTTGACCAAATCTACAAAATACCATGGGAAGAAAACAATCATGCCCAAAACCATGTGCAAAACCCATGCACAAAACCATAGGGAGGTCTACCCACCTATTATAGGGTCAAGAAAAAAATTCTTGGGGCGTTGCCCCGGACCCCATGCAAGGGGGCTACCACTCCCTTGTAAACCTCGCTATGACCCCCTTGCACGTGTGACTAGTCGTGGAAAGAATATAACACACACCCAAAATTATCTCACATGTTGTTTTTTTTCCACACGTGGGGCCACAAGAGAGCTTAGTCATTTGTCCAACCCTGCAACGCCCATTGTTTCTCTACACCAAGAAAACTTCTTTGTGCTCACAGACTTCGTCAAATGCATCTGCAACATTCTTCAAAGTGTCCACCTTTACTAACAACACCTTTTTGTCCTCAACCATATCCCTCACAAAGTGATACTGAACATCAATGTGCTTTGCCTTTGAATGATAAGCAGGTTTCTTTGTAAAGAAAATTGAAATTTGGTTGTCACAGTCTATCTTTATAGATCATTGTAATAACCCCATACTTGAACAATATCTCTACAACCAAACTATTTCCTTGCTTGCATGAGTGGCTGCCATGTATTCTGCCTTTGTAGTTGAAAAGGCCAATACAGACCATCTCTTGCTCATCCAACTGAATGCTCCTCCAAATAGGTTAAACACATAATTACTTGTATGTATTCTCTTATCTAGATCTCCAACCCAGTCTGCATCAACAAAGCCATAGAGTCCAAAATTTTTTACAATCCTAGTCTTCCCTGGTATCACAGGCCATAATCACTAGTGCCATGCAAAAACCTGAAAACTCGCTTCACTGTTGTCCAATGCTCCTTCCCTGGTATTGACATAAACCTGTTCAATACTCCCACCACTGCTTGTGTAATGCCTGGTCTAGTATATACGATTGAATACATTAGGCTACTGATTGCACTTGCATATGGAAGATGAGACATGTCCTCTTCCTCTCTTGTGTATTGGGCCACTGTTCAACAGATAACTTTATGCCTACAGGAATGGGAACCTTCACTAGTTTACTATCTTGCATATTAAAGCTCTTCAATCTTGTCTCAACATAATTCCTTTGGTTTAACCAGAGCTTCCTCTTTTCCCAATCTTGTTTAATTTCCATGCCCAAAATATATTTTGTAGCATGGATATCCTTCATGTTGAATTTGGAGGACAATTGGGTGTTCAAATCCTGGATAATTTGTTTGTCATTTCCAATTAGCAACATATCATCCACATAAAAGACCAAATAATTTAAAATACACATAGTGATTCGCTTTGATTCTGGTGAAGTAGTTGCTGTATATATGTATCAAATCTATGATACCACATCCTTAGTGACTATTTTAACCCATATATATACTTTTTTAACCTGCATACCAGTTCTTTCTTACCCTTCACCGCAAAGCCTTTAGGTTGGTTCATTTAGATCTCTTCTTCCAGATCTTCGTGAAGAAATTTTGTCTTCACATCCATATATTCTACTTCAAAATAAAAAGCAACAACAACAGATAAAAGTAATCTAATAGAAGCTATCTTGGCAGCAAGAGAAAAAATATCACCAAAATCAATTACCGACACTTGGGAATAACCTTTTTCTACCAATCAAAATTTGTATTTCTCCACCTTGCCTTCTGGATTCATCTTCTTCTTAAACACACATTTTCTTCCAATGGGTTTCCTTCCAACGGGCAACTCCACTAGATCCCAAGCCTCATTTTTGTCGAAAGATACCATTTCATCAACCATGGCCTCTTTCCAAAGTTTTCCACCCTCTAATTCTATTGCCTCCCTGATAGTTCTGGGATCATCATTAGTAATAGATAGAGAAAATTTTGAATAGAAAGTAGATGGAATATACCATTTTGGCTTCCTTCTCTCTCGAACTAATCTTCTCAAAGTTGGAGTTTGTGGTTCTTCCTCTTTTGATTCTTGTTCTACTGTAGAGTATGGTCCTTCCTCTTTTATCTCAAACTCTATCTTCTTAGGCTCCTTTGGTAGGAATTCATGTTTAATAACATCTTTCACCTCTATAAGCACCACATCTTGGTTGTACACAAATTTACTTATTCTTGGGTTCGAAATCTTATAACCTTTTAAACCATCCTTATTCCCAATAAAGATGCACCTTTGATATTTACTATCCAACTTGGTTCTTTTCTCCTTTGGAACATGTACATATGCATCACAACCAAATACCCTCAGATGTGAAAGAGAGGGTTTCTTACCAGTCCATACCTCATGTGGAGTCTTATCCTCCAACCCTAATGAAGGTGATTTGTTAACCAGGTAACATGTAGTCTCCACTGCCTCTTCCTAGAATTCCTGTCCTACCCTGACACCACTAAGCATGCTTCTTGACTTTTCCATCAATGTATTGTTCATTCTTTCTACAACTCCATTTTGACAAGATGTGTATGTAGTAGTCTTCTACCATGCTATACCACACTTCTTACATAAATCTTCAAATTCCTTCTTGTAGAACTCTCCACCATTATTTGTCGTCAACACCTTTATCTTCTTCTCTGTCTGATTTTCTACCAGAGCCTTAAATTCTTTAACCCTGTCAAAGACTTCATATTTATTCCTGAGGAAATATATCCATGTATTCCTTGAGAAGTCATCTATAAATGAGACATAGTACAAAAACTTACCCAGTGTTGGAACCAACACAGGTCTAAACACATCACTCTGCACAAGCTCTAAAATCCCTTTCGTACTCTTAGCACCATAGGGAAAACTCACCTAATTCTGCTTCCCATATACACAATGTTCACAGAAATTGAAATCCAAAGATAAATTAGACATACCTTATACCATACCATTACCATGCAGTATTTGAAGGCCCTTCTCTCCAGTATATCCAAGCCTTTGATGCCATAACATAGTCTTTTCTATAGAGACCACTAGGTTTTCTACTCCACTTTCAGGAACCATAGAAATATTGCACCCATCAATAATAGTTCTACCCAAAAGCTTTTACAAAGTTCCAATATGAACTCCCCGGATCAATACTAGTGCTCCCCTAACCATCTTGCAAGTATTTTTCTCGAACACTATTTTTACACCTGCATTATTGATCTTTCTTATAGAAATCATATTTTTGGCCAATGCAGGAAAATGCAGAACACCAGGAAGTGTTCTAATCCTTCCACCTTACAACTTCAGCTTGAATTTTCCATGTCTGATGATTCTAGGCTTCCTATCAACCCCTAAGAAGACATCAACACCATCATATTTCTCATACTCGCAGAATCACTCCTTGTGGGGAGTGAAGTGAAAGAATGAACCTGAGTCAATAACCCATTCCTCATGATATATATGTGTACTTGAAGAAGAAGCGAAGTACAAATCCCTACCTTCATCTGAGGTGATTTTCGCTTCTACAGAAGGAGCATCATCAAATCCCTTTCCTTTCTCAGGAGCTTTAGATCTATAGGCATTTTTTTAGTGCCCTTCCTTTTTGCATTTTCAAGATACCTTTATAGGTTTTCCTGGATATTTAGATCTCCCTCTAGATTTAGATCTCCCACTCGAGGACTTATTTTTATTTTTGTTTTTGGACCGTTCTTGTACAAACAATACATCTTCATTCTGACTCTCCATATTTTTCCGTCTCATCTCCTGCAACATCAATAATGAGACTATTTCATCAAACTTCAAGTTAGTTGTATTGCTACCTATTGCAACAACCAGTCTATCCCACGAATTTGGTAGAGTACACAACGAAATTATGCACTTATCTTCATCTAGTTTTTTAAAATCAACCGATAACAATTGTCTTACCACAATATTAAAGGCGTTTAGATGCTCTGTCACCGAGTCTCCATCCTCCATCATCAGGTTATACACATTTTTCCGTAGGAAAAATTTGTCCACTAGAGACTTTGATTGGTACAAAATACCTAACTCAACCCATAAATACTTCATCATAGATTCCCTTGATACATTCAACAATATTGAATTTGAGATACATAACCATATTATGCTCTTTACCTTCCAATCCAACTTCACCCAGTCTTCTACTAACATTTCCATTGGTTTAGTACCTAGATCTATCGCAATCCACTAATCTCTATCCACTAGCAGATCCTCCATCTTGATATTCCACAACTCAAAATAATGACCATTAAATTTATCGATCTCTATCTTTCCACTGTTCACCATCTTCTTTCACCGCAAGAATCGATCCTGCAGATATCCCACTAAATAGGTCTACCATAGGCCCGAGAAAACCCCTTAGCAGCAAAGGCGTCCCCCTGAAGTTGAAACAAATTTGATACCAAATGTAGTTTTTAACCTTGTACAAAATTTACTCGCAAACGAATTCTTAAAAAAAAAATACACAATGGAGAGAACATAAAACAAATACACATAGATTTTATCCTAGATCCCAAAACTAGGGCTACCAGTTTGATTTTTCATTATATTAATTTCAATGTTACAATACATTTATATAAATTCCAAATAATTCATAAACCCTAATCCATTAACCCTAGATTAGAACATAATCGTAGTTCCCTTGACCAAATCTACAAAATACCATGGGCATAATACAATCATGCCCAAAACCATGTGCAAACCCCATGCACAAAACCATAGGTAGGTCTTCCCACCTATTATAGGGTCATTTTTTTTTCTCAAAGTGTTTCCTTAGAACTTGTGCAAGGGAGCTATCGCCCCCCTATAAACTCCCTAACAGGGGGGGCTACCGCCCTCCTGTGGACCCCCTGCTGCACCCGACACAATGAACAGGGGGGCTATTTCCCCCCCATGCATGCAACTAGTCGTGGAAATAATATCACACACCACACACCCAACACCTAGTGCTTGATTCCTGTGTGAGAGGAGCTTCCTCAAAAACCTCTATGAGACTAGATTTCCTCACTTTAATTAACTTCTACGTTTTATTTGAGTGGCCTTGGAGAATTTACTCTCCACACACCTATTCCAAGGCCCTAAATTGTGTATACTAATTGGTTTTATATAATAAAATAAAAATTATAGATTATTTATATTAAGCATTACTTTTATTGTCTATTGATTAGGTCAAAGGTAATGGAAGTGAAACTAATGATGTTTTGACACAAAGAAATCAAATAACAAAACCTAGCTACATGAGACACAACTCTCTTTCTTCGATGATGAGGTGATTTCTACAAAGGTTCTATGAGATCCTATTAAACAATTTTTTTTTATTTCCCTTTGATAAATGAGCACTCACAATTTCGAAGTCAACAAAACACTCAATACTTATTCTAACGCAGCTAACCCTAATGCAAATAGTATGCAATGTAAGATGATAAATTATATTAACAATTCTTAGGGAAAACAAAAGCAAAGGAAACAATTGGAAAACATGACAAAAAGGTAGTACAACAATGAACTAATGCAAATCACCAACTTTAAAGCAACAAGGATGCTTCAACAAACCAATAGTGTGCCAAAGTTACAAGCACCAAAATACTCTTGTTCAAATCATCATGCAAATGCAAAGATAAAGAACAACATGAAAAGGAAAACTATAATAATTTCTTTTTCTTTTTCTTTTAAAAATGAAATTCGAAAACTTCAAATACGATAAAAACTAAGGACTTCAGGAAAAACAAAATCTAATAACTTCAACATGAAGAAATTCAAGAACCTTAAGCAAAATAAAACAAAGAACTTCAACAAAATGAAATTCAAGGCCTTCAAGCAAGAAGAGTGAATGGCATCCAAAGACTTCAAAGCAAAGAGATTCAAGAGTTTCAAAAAAGATGAAATTCAAGAAATTCAAGTGGATGATATTCCAGAACATAAAATAAAATAAACTCAGGCTCTTTGAACCAATGAAATCAAACCAATGCAAAAATCAACCTTCAGGTAGACAAGAAGTAAAAATAAAGAGAAGTTTTACAATTCAGTCAAGAAGACCATGATAAAAGCTACCTTAGAGATTTGAAATAGTCCAAAACCTTAGAAAAAATCCCAAGAATCTAACTCAACACTGAAAGCTCTTGGAAACCAAGAAACCCTAAGTTGAAACAAAATCACTTTCACTTAAATATTGAAGTAAAAACGAAAAAGACCTCAAATACAAAATTTTATCCTTAAAAAGATACAAGTGACTAGAAAACAAGCAATCTAACCCAATTGCACACTTATTAAAGTTTATTTTGTTTCACTTTCAAAAACATAGGTGGCTATACAAAAGATAGTTTGTGCACATAGACAACTTTTGAAAAAAACAAATTGTGAATACACAAAATGTATTCAAGAAATCTATATGCATACATGACTCTTTTCAAATCAAAATGTGTACAAATAGAAAATTGTGAAAAATAAAAAACAAGCCAATATCCAAAAAATCAGGTTGGAAGGGCCGGTACAATAGAATGCTAGAAGACTAAAAAAAGAAACAACTAATTTCCCGATCACTAAGATCAAGAAAAAAACCCTTAAGGAAAGTACTTATAAGTATTTTCCCCAGTGGTGTCACCAATTATATTTGTGGGAAAATTCCATAGTGCTTGGGTTTGAATCCCCAACATATAAGAACATAAAATTCAACGAAAAACTCAAACGCACATGCATAGAACTTGAAGTTACAAAGTAGGTGTGATGTACTCATCCGTAGGCACTATGGTTGATGAATATCCCAAAGGGTCCAAACCCTAACTTCTCCTTCCAAAGTTGAAGACTTGCAAGATGGACAAGAAAGAAACAACGAATCACTTCATTCAAATTATATATGTGTATAAAGAATTTAACCGATAAAAATATCCAATATACATTAACATTCATAAGAAACTAACAATGAAAAGAAAAGAAATATGAGTCTCTTTATTGAAACATTAGTAGCAAAGAGGTAGTTATGATACAACCTGATCTTGGATGTCAACAATGATGGAACCCTCCTCTAGACTGTTCCTACTTGAGACACCAAATATATCCTCTCCAAAAGTGGCAATGAGATGTGAGATGAGACTTCTTAGCATCAACGCAAGGAAACTAGGGTTTCCTAGAGATAGGGAAGTGCAGAAAGCATGGGATAACATTGACCTATTCTGGGGAAAAACTGGCAGAGTATGGATGCCAATTAATAGGATGCATATCATGGAAACAAAAAGGGTGTATTTATACCACTATAAGTTAATTGGTTTAGTTATGCTACAGTCTCCTATAGGTTGGATTCCGGTCTAACGCCACCCAAAAAATAACTGAATTATAATTTTTCAAATTTTAAAAAGTTGTATGCTGAAATATTTTAGGGGAGTCGAGTATATATGCATTTTTATAGTGGGCAGAGTGCATATATATTTTGAAAAATGTTTTGTTTTGTTTTGTTTTTGTTTATATATATATATTATAGGTTTCTAAGGGAAACTGAATCTTCCAAGACCAACATAAGTTTAGAAAAAGATGCTATAACACTTGATTAAATTCTTGGGAGATCCCATATTTTGGAGTTTAAACAACCACCACTTTAGAATGAAAAGAAATATAACCTACTCTAGCTATTTAGTCCCCCCCAACCTTATTCATTGATTGACCCAAACAATCCACTTCCTTCTTAATATGAATGTGATCCCTACAAATAAGAATTCTATAAACTTGTGAAATGTGCTTAAAGAACCAATGTTGTAGAAAACATCTATTCCCAATGCCACATATCTATATGATATAAATCTATTATAGGATTTATGGTAAACATATTGATGGGAACCCAATTTTTCATATTTCTAGCACCTATCTAATACCTTTTTGTACATAGTTTTTCCATTTTCATCTCATCCCAACACCCTTTTTGTCCAAGAAGATGTATTTTTGGTAAAGGTACAATTATCTTCTTAATGCTCCATTTTATGCTCATTCTATACATTTAGAGAGATAATTACCTTTATATGCCAACCAATGGTATTCAAAATGAAGAGCTGCATAGATACCTTTAGATAAGAGCAAACCATAAGTGTTGAAAATCCCTTTTGTTGGCTATTATAACTCATTACTCTAGCTAATATGTTGCAACTCAATAGTTCTCCCACTCATGTTGTAACTCCCTATTGTTTCGATTTAAAAATCATCATTGATGCAACTAAATCTAGAACCATTGTTGTAACTCCCAGATAATTGACCAATTGGGAAGGGTGCTCCAACTCTGAAGTAACACCCCACCCCACATTTACCCACTTTTACAAGCTTACTAGGGTAAACTGAGATTATAGTTACTATGCAAGACCCAACTTCCAAGATGTAGTTATGGAAATGGGGTCCACTTGTCCAGAACTTACTGCAACCACCCAGAGAAACATGATCACCCTGCTATCAAACCAACTTATCATGGTTATCATTTCCCCGAGGTCAACCAAGATTTACCTCCCAGCCACATGCATGCAGGCTTATCAGGGCGGCCAAATGGGTCTAGCCTCACACACAACCCATCCTTCTTGCGGCTATGGAAGAAAATTCCCAATGATGACATTGCAGCCAGGGACTTTGCCCTAAAAATTTAAGTCCATCCTTCAATCCAATTGCCTAGAACTTCCTAGAACTTTGTCAACAAGGTTCTTGAATGTTCATGTTATGTTTATGAGATTTTTTCTTTCTCAAGCTTTCCTAGTACAAGTTACTCATTTTTACAAACATGTTGCCACCAAGGTGCCTGTGGGATTAAATGCATAGTTTTTTCAATGCTTCATTAGTTTCATCAAATGTTCATCAATAAGGCTTGATTCCCTCTGATACTTAGTTGCAATAGCATATATTAGAACATGAATCCATATAAATCATTCAGGATCAATATCAATATCAATATCAAGAGTACTTAATGTAATGAAAAATACACCAAGCAAGTAACATACACTTAACTAGAATGAAGCCATGATAAACCAATCACATAATAAACACTTTCAACCCAAAACTTGTCCTCATGGATCTCATTAAATAATAACACATATTAACATATGCATAGTACCAACCAAGTTAGGGACTTCCACATACCACCTGACCCAATCAACCCCATTCCACATTCCAAGCTCGAATTTGGGATTAAATGGAATAAACCAAAACATAACCAACCCATAAGCTATATTGATTTCTTCCAATACGAGATCCAAAAATCACCAAAACCAATACAAGCATGGATGCCTTCGAATTTATTCACCATACTCAGAGGAATTTTCCTGTCACCACCCACCTATAAATGGCTTGCTCGGAGTAAACCATCTCCACCCTCAACCCTTGAGATTTTCCTGAGACCACCTCAACCAGGATCCAAATTCTACTAGCATTAAAAGATCAACCAAATAGGGAACCCACTACATCATGACTATATAGGAAATGGCATAAGTCAAGGATGTACATGACTATCAACCCAAGAAAATCCTCATGCTAATTATAACAAAATGACCAAAAAACCAATGCATAAACCATGCATTCAAATCCCAACAAGATAATCAAACATGCAACCTGCTACCTGCAAAAATATTCCCACTGGCTACTTCTTTCTCTGCTCTTTCTGCCTTTACTAGCCACTGTTTAATCCTTCTTCTTGGCTTCCTTCGAATTCCTCTTGTACTCCTTGCTTTTCGTACTTACGTCCAAGTGCTCTAGTGTATTCTCTCCTGTTGTAGTGTTCTCTCTCTTCCCTCCTCTCTTTTTCCCAAATAAATTGCTAGAATGTTCTCTCTCCAAATTTATTTTCTTTTCCTTTTCCCTCGTTTTCCCTTGCATGCATATTCTTTTACTATTTTTATCCTTTTCTTGTATCTTCCTCTTCCCCACTTGTTGAAGTGGAATTTCTTTCATTTTCATTTATTTATTTTACATCCCGCCACATGTCCTTGTTGGTCTGTAATAAATAATTTTCCATTTATGTCCTTTTGCCTCTTGCTAATGCCAATTTCCTTAGCTAATAAATGATAAACCACAAATGGATCCCATGTATTGTTTTTCCCCTCATTTAGCTTGGAATATGCGTCCCATGACCTTGGTTTGATTTTTTCTTTTGTAATGTCCATACATTATTTATTTACACGAAAATTTAACTAGGGTTTGTTACAGACCCCTCCCCCTTGGGGGAACACTATCCTCAATGTTCTATGACACCTATGACAAGAAAAAACTACTAAAAGCATAAAAAAATACTACTTATTGGAGTTTTATAAACACAACTTGATACAATATTTACAATGTCACACACACACACACACACAAAGATATACATAAGCACATTTGCTTCAACCAACAAATAAGGAAGGATATAGTGCTCGCATCTGATCAACCATCTCCCATGTATCTTCATCAAGCCCAAAGTGCTTCCATTACACTTTAAATTGATCTATTGCTTGATTACAGAGCATGAGATTCTTTTGCTACAATATGCATTAAGGCTCCGACCGGAAATCTCCTTCTAGTTCCACCTATAATATAGACCAATCAATCACATGATCAACATTCTATACATATATTTTAAGTAGAGAAACATGAAACACATCATAGGATTTCAATGGTGGAAGCAAATCAAGCCTTTGTGCCACTGGTCCAATCCTTTCTAGGATTTCAAAGGGTCCATAATAGCGAGGTGCCAACTTGGCACATGACCCAATCTTCAAGGAGGTCTTCTTGGGCTTGATACACAATCACACATGCTCTTGAACCTGAAACTCCTTGAATACTCTGTAATTATATGCATAGATCTTATTCCTTTCCGTTGATGCCTTCAAATTATTTGTTATAACCTACATCTCCTGCTCCATTTCTTTTAACATATCCAGTCCAATCAACACCCTACTCACTGGATCACTCCAGCTAATAGGAGTATTACAACTCCTCCCATAGAGAGCATCAAATGGACTCATCTTAAGGGATTCTTGAAACCAATTATTATAAGTAAACTCCACTAGTGGAAGATACTCCTCCCACTTCCTTTGCTTATGCATGACGTACATCTTCAACATATCCTCAAGGATCCTGTTGATTATCTTTATATGTCCACCTTTCTACAAATGATAAGTTGTAGTAAAAGTTAGTTATGTCACCAATCCCGCAAAAAATTCCTTCCAAAACTTAGAACTGAACTTGGAATCTTTATCTAATATAATCCTCTTGGGAACTCCATGCAACCTCACTATCTTCTTAATGAATATTTCATCCACTTCACTAGCTAAATTAATAGACTTTAATGCAAAGAAGTGAGTTACCTTTCTCAACCTGTGAACCAAAACCATGATGGAGTCATGCTGCCTTGATGTACTTGGAAATCCTATAATTAAATCCATGTAAATGACCTCCCATTTCCATTCCATAATTGGAATAGGTTGAAAAAAAACTAGTTGGATGCTTTCATTCAATTTTCATCTATTGACAGTCCAAGGACTTAAAAACAAACTCAACCACCCCTTTCTTTAAATTAGGCCACTAGTAGAACTTATTAATAGTTTTCAAAGTCTTCTGGTATCCTAGATGGCCTAAATATGGATTGACATGAAACTCTCTCAAAATAAGCTTCTTCAGTTCACTGCTATCAAGCACATAGATCCTACTCCTGAATCTAACCAAGTGATATGTTGTGAGGTGATACTCCTCATTGTGATCACCCTCACCTTGTTGCTGCAATCTATGCTTTAGTTTTTGTTACTTCTTATCATGATGTGTTGCATGCAAGATCCACTCTTTCAACTCAGTCCCATAAGAGATCATAGCTAAAATATGATTCACCTGTACTCTCTTACCGAGTTCATCCGCAACCCCATTCTCCTTACCTTTGATATAATTTATTTCAAAGTCAAGCTCACTGAGAGTAACCAACCATCTAGATTTCCTTACATTTAAATTGGGTTGGTCAAACAAGTACCTCAATCCACTATGGTCACTCATCAAAATGAACTTCCTGTCAAGGAGATAATGTCTCCACATCTTCAATGCATGAATGATAGGTTCCAACTCAAGATCATGAGTCACATAATTCTTCTCATGCTCATTCAAATTTCGTGATTCATTGCATATGGCCCACCCTTCTTACATCAAGACTCCACCAAGTCCTTCCTTGTAGGAATTTGTACAAACCAAAAAGTTCTTATAGGGATATACAATTCTCAAAACTAGAGCATTGGTAAGCAATTGCTTCAACTGATCAAATCTAGTTGCACACTCATCATTCCATTCAAACTTCTTTCCTTTCCTCTATAAAGATGTGATAGGATAGATAATATTAGAGAAGCTCCTAATAAACCTCTTGTAATAACTTGCTAGTCCCATGAATGATATGACCTCATTCACATTATTTAGAGCTGGCTACTCCATGATAACCTTAATATTTTCTAGATCCACTACTATCCCCTCCTTGGAAACAAATTGTCCCAAGTAGTGAATTTGAGACTGAAAGAAGCTATTCTTGTTGATCTTGGCATACAACTTATGCTCTCTCAACAATATTAATACTGCTACTAGGAGCTCTGCCTATTCTTCCTCATTCTTTGAGTAGACCAATATAGCATCAATAAATACTATCACAAACTTATCTAGCTAAGGGCGCAACAAATTGTTCATCATACACATGAATGTGGCTAGAGTATTGGTAAGATTGAAAGGAACCACCACAAACTCATAGTGCCCTTACCTTATATGAAATGCAATCTTATAGATGTCTTCTTCTTTAATGCACACTTGATGATATCTTGATATTAGATAAATTTTTAAAAATATTACCACTCACTTTCGCTAATCAAACAAATCATCATTATGAGGCAATGAGTACTTGTTCTTGATAGTCAACTTGTTAAACTTCCTATAATCAATTCACACTATGAGAGTACCTTCCTTCTTCTTTACAAACAACATTGGTGCACCATAAGGAGATACACTTGGCCTTATGTATCCCATATCAAGCATCTCTTTAGGATGCAACTTCAATTCCACAAACTCGAGAGTGCTTATCTTGTAAGGTTCCTTAGATGCTGGTCTTGGTTCTGGCATCAAATCAATAGAGAAATCCACCTTCCTATGAGGAAGGAAGCTTTGGAATCTCTGTAGGAAACAAATCCTTAAACTGTTGTAAGATAGGATAACTCCTCAGGACTTCACCATCTTCATCATCCAACCCTTTGTCACTGGAAATATGAACTACAAACAATAAACATTATTTCCCATGGTTTCACTTATATTGCATAGTTGTAACCATCCTCATAGATGCATGATTCTTATTTCCCTGCAAGAATCTATTTTCTCCATCCTAATCTAGGGACTTAATGGTCTTGTCATAGAAATCTACCTTGGTCTTGTGAATAAATATCTGATCCATGCCCAAAATCATGCTATTTGCACCCAAAGGAAGCAAATTTAGTTTCGTTGATGTAGGCATGACATTAAGATCAAATGCACAATATTTCACCCAATAGTGAATTGTTCTCTTGGTACCTATAGCCAACTGCACCAACCATGATTTTTCATGCATTTCCTTATCCTAACGACACTAATCCACTATTTTAGGGCTATTATATCTATAATTTGATCCTGGATCAATCAAAATAGAAACAACTTGATAACAAAGCTTACCTTCCATCTTGATGATGGATGTATGATGGTTTTCTTGCCTACTATCAACTGTTGCATAGATTTGGGGAATGCTATGAGCTACATCCCCAACTATCTATGCCTCCTTAGCACTATATATCTAAGGGCTAACACCATGATATGATAGAAAAATCCTTCTTGCGATGGTCTCCACCACAAGTCCAACATCTCAATGGTTCTCTTCCACTACCTTTATTCTGTTGCTCCATAGGTTGAGACCCATGTCCTTTCTCGGCGGCATTGAACTTCTTATGAGGATCCATGTTTTCCTTCTCACCTCCATCTTGAGATCTTCCTCTCATCTTGAGCCAATTTCCTTTAGTCTTCTCACTACCCTTCCAGTCACACTTGAACTAAATATTGCACTTTGAATGTTCATAGCAATGATTCAACTTTTTGATGTCTTCCTCCAATGACTGAGGCTCATCAAACTCAATCTGGTCTTTGAATGATAATGGAAATCCACTAATGAACCTTTGGATCTTTTCTTTCTCATCCTTGAGATATGGCACATATCTCAACAACTCTAGAAATTTGGTTGTATATTATTCATTTGACATGGAACCCATCTTGAGCTCATATAATTCCTTGGCCTTTCCATCATAATACCTCTCAGATAGGTACTTCATTCTGAAGAGTCTTTCAGATTCTTCCTAGTTTATCTTCCCTTCCCTAGTGCCTTTGACATGCCTATCATCTTCCCACTAAATATTTGCTTTTCCTTTGAGGTTCAAGGTAGCTATCTTGACTTTCATATTCTTTGGTTAATCATGGAGTCTAAAAAAAATTGTCATTCCAAGAAGTATTTCTTCTACATCTTCTAATTTTGTCATCACACCATCAAAAGTAGGAGGCTTGGCATTCTTGAATTCCTCTGGAAAATACTCCTTCTCACTCCTCCTATGATGATGTTGGTGGTGATGGCGATGATGTCCCCTAGAAGTAGAGCAATAATAAAATCCATGCTTACTAGCCCTCTTCTCAGGTGTACCCAAGAGTTTGCCATTCTTTATGGTATCATCACAATCCATCCTATACTTATTCTAAGACTGACTTCCATCTTCCCCATTAGTCTTTTATTCTTGTATGTCTCCATGAATAGTCCCAACTGTCCATGTTTTTGTAAATATGAAAGTCTCTGAAGAATAACCACATTTACCTCAAATTGCTTTTCTTGAGCTTTTGCAAGGCTTTCCTTGGCTTCAATCAACTGCTCATTATCAACTTTACAAATTTTGATGTCTTCCCTCTAACTCCTTAATGTGTCTACTAGATTAGGATAGTCTCTCTCTCCCTGTTTCTTAACTATTTTCTCCCATTCCATTGGTTTCTCTTATAGCTTGTGTGGGGAGTCATATGAATTGTACTCAACCATTATGCTTTTGATCTCTTGGCCTTCTATTTTCTTCCAACATACCATTGTTAGATAAACCAAATAAAAAGGCATAATCAAAGCATTACCTCAATTTACTTCCAGTGAGGTTATTGCGTCTACATAGGTTAATCCATATTAGAAAAATACATAAAAATATCAAGAGAATATCAATTCATACATAAATTTAGATAATAACAAAAAATTGTAACAACATCATGTACATGGATATAACAGTAATAAAAATAAAATAATTGACACACATGCATGATAAATACAAATCACATTGCCATGATGATGGACTCACTAAGCTAGTCCAAAACGTTGGTTTCAAAAACTGTTCACAGGTTTTTCCACAAACATAAAATTCTACCAACCTGTATGGACTCTCTCTTTAACACCATTAAGTCCCACCATGGAAGGGACATAATGAACAATGCTCTAAATTTTGAGAAGATGAGAATTTCCAGAGCTAGAAACCTAGTCACTTTAAAAAAATAAATAATATATATCTATATATATATATATATATATATATATATATATATATATATATATATAAATTAATAATTATTAATCAATTAGGTCGACATTAAAAAAGACATCAAATATTTTTCAAATAACTATTAATAGCTCCATAATTTCACGCTCTCTCTTCTCAAAATAAAAATCACATTGCCCTGATGATGGACTCACTAAGCTAGTCTGAAACGTTGGTTTCAAAAACTGTTCAAAGGTTCTTCCACAAACATAAAATGATAAACATATATATCTGAATAACAGTCTACATTTACCCTGAGGTCCATTTTTTTGAATCTTCTCTCATACCACTCTGTAATACCCCACCCGACATTTACCCACTTTTACAAGCTTACTAGGGTAAAAATGAGCTGAGAGTTAATATGCATGACCCAACTTGAAAGATGCAGTTATGCCAAAATGGGGTCTGCTTGTCCATAACTTACTGCAAGCACCTAGAGACACATGATCACCCCATTATCATACCAACTTCTCTTGGTGATCATTTCCCTTAGCTCAACCAATATTTACCGCCCAGTCTCACACATGAAGTCCTACCAGTGTGGCCAGAGGGATCCAATGTACGCACAACGCATCCTCTATGCAGTTGTGGATAACAATTCCTAGTGATGACAATGCAGCTAGGGGCTCTAGCCAAGAAATTTAAGGCCATCCTTGAAGCCAAATACCCATAACTGCCTAGAAATTTTGCAACAAGTTTCCTAGTCTTCATGCTCTATTTATGAGCTTTGTTCTTGCTCAATATTTCTCGATAGAAGTTATTAATTTTTAGAAACATGTTGTGACCAAAGTGAATATGGGTTTATATGCATAGTTTATTCACTATTTCATTAGTTTCATCATATGTTTGTCAATAAGACTTATTGCCTTATAATGCTTAGCTGCAATAACATAGATTAACACATGCATCCATATAAATCATCCAAGAGCTTATCAAACCATCAACAAAATCAATATAAGAGTACTTCATGTAATGAAAAATACACCAAGCATGTAACATACACTTAACCAAAATGAATCCATGAAAAACTAGTCCCATAATCAACACATTAAACCCAAAAATTGTGCTCATTGATCTCATTAAATAATAACACATATTAACATATGCATAGTACGAACCAAGTCAGGGACTTCCATGTACCACCCGACCATAGATAGGGGATGAACCAAATCTCTCTTCCAACCCAATCACCCTCGTGCCATATTCAAAGCCTGAATTTGGGATTACATGGGATAAACAAAAACATAACCAAACATGGAATCTAGAGGAAATGTTGGGATGGGGTCCCCTGGGTTAGTTTGGGGTTAAGATAACCCAAATTTTGGTACAATTTTGTAATTAATGTAAAGTCTCCACAATTTGGGGATGTAGAGAGCGTAGATGAATAAGAGTCAAAAGGGCTTAGCCCCTTGTTTTATGTAAAGTTTTGAGTTGGTTTTGAGATTCACCCATGATCCGCAGACCATGTCATTGTATGAAAGGTCTATAAATAGTTAGTCTTAGTGAAGCAAAAAGGAGAGAACTAGATGGGAAAAATATATAGAATTGGGTTGATCGAAGAGTCTAGAATAGGAGCTAGGGAAGGACGCCTTTGCTTCCTGTGCTTAGATAGGGAAAGAAACGCTTCGCAGCTGAGTGTGCGAAGGCCTAGGTAGATTTCGCAGCTGAGTGCGTGGACCCTTGCAGCTGTGTGTGCAGGGCAGCTTAAGTCTGTAATATTGAATTGAAGATCAATAAAGACAGTTTTCCGAAGAATTCCTGAGTATTTATGTTTATCTATATTAATGTTATATGCTGCTGATGAATGATTTATTTTATGAGATATTGATTGAATATTTTGCGATCCTCTTGAATAAGTCTTAATAATGTATGCAATGTATGTTTAAATACTTTTGCGAAGACTCTGGTGATTTCTCTTATGTTTACTAATTACTTAAGTAAATCTGTGCGAACACTAATTTATGACTGCCCTCTAATGCGCGTAAGTAGGAAATTTGACTGTTAGAGGTTCGCAAGGACTGATCATAGACCTTCACGAAGGTATGGAGGTTGTTTTAACAGAGTTGCAACAACGTGCCCTAAGAGTTTATCGATCTACGTAAAGGTAAATATAAGGCGCTGAAAGACATCACACTAGTCTCTGGATGTAGAAACTTGGTTCTTGCATCCCCCATACTGCTTCGGGTGAGACTGTAGCCTGCGCTATGTGGGTTGTTGCCAAAAGGGCTAGTAGTGTAGGGGTTTGTTGGTTGGCACAACTAACTATGAACCTGGGTCAGGACCCCTAAGCCAACAAATGGTTCCGTTGCCAGGACCAGGATTTGCTTGAAGGAGATGTGTGATGTCGCATCATTGGAATCCGACCAAGAAAGAAATTGAAAAGTGGTTGGATCGAAATATTCATGAGTTCATGACACAAGAAAACAAAAATTCGCGGCTATTGAAGGAAGAGTGTTTGAATAGGTATATATATACAGAAATACACGAGATCTTCTTATGCACTTTCCCTATTAAACTGTATGAGTGGTTAACTAAATTGACGGACAATCAAGGAAGGTGGAATCTCGATAGTCCTATAGTGTGGACTCTAGAATTAGTGCGATGATTAGAAGCTTCTTAAAACAAGATCACGTGGGCTATCATTCATTGGCTCGACCAGATTTTGGGAGGATTTGTTACAGAATTTGCAGTTGATACCTCAGTCAGCTATAGTGAAGCGATGATTTTTCAAAGGAACACGAGGTAAGTATTAAAGATCATTGAATACTTGGATTAAAATTCTGTTATGTGAAAAACAAGTGATGTTATTACCTTGATGTTCGGAGCTACGTGAAGTGGATGATTCTTTAGAAATCACGAAGGATCAGGACCAAAGTATAGTCCATTGATTGGACCTCCTTCAAGTGATGACAAAGGGGAGGGGCAGACTATGCCGCAAGGCACTATTTAGATAATCACTCAGGGGATTTCTCGAGCAAATCATCCTTCCACTCCACCTCTGCCTCCACCTCCACCGCATACACCTTCACCCACACCTCCACCACCACTACCACCATTCAACATGGTGAACGCAATGAAGATGTTGTTCTTCAGAGCCATAGGAAGTGAAGATGTAGAGCAATTCTGGTTTGTTGTGAATGTTGTATGGACAAAGCAACAAATTACTGATGACAATATAAATAAGGCACATCTGGTTATCGCTTTGCAAGATCGCGCGCTAACCTAATACATTAAGTATTGTTTTGATAATCTTCTCACAATTCTAATAGAGACTAAGGCGACTTTAAACAAGGATTTTAGTAAGCCTAAGTCTAACTCACAGTCAGTAATTGGATTTAAAGAAATCGTGATGAGGGTCGACAAGATGCCCTGGGAATTTGATCAAAGGTTGAAGAGAAGCTAACATGCAAATCATATATAGCCAACATCACGAATGGTTTATAGCATCGCTCTTGCCCCACTTGAGAATTTCTCTGTCACAGCAAAAGCCTTGGAAATTGCGATGAGGATGCATGCATCACCTATTTGGGATACGAACCTAGGAGTACAATAGATCCACTCACAATTAGCTAGCTTATACCTAGAGTTACAGAGTTTGAAGAAAGACAAGGAGACCAAACCAAAAGTGCGCACAAATGTCTGGTGTTTGAAGTGTAAGGGCCATGTGAATGATAAAGACCACTGTCCAATGCACGCGCAGGAGGGGGGCCAATTCCCTTGAAGCTAGAAGCCCTAACAGGGCCGAGTGTGGGGGTTGTGCTATGGTGTGTTATTTTTCAAGTTGTTGGACAACATGCAACGGATAATTTCCATTTAATTCAATAATTTGTCTAGACACCCCAGTAGTTTTTCTGTAACTTTTTCAAATCTGTGGGCCATGATGAGCGCCACTATCGAAGTTATGAGATGATGATGGAAATGACACCTACATACTAGATGCTAATAGCAACTCAGCCTCTAGATCATGGCACAAGAGGAAAGCGTAGAGGTTATCAGGGTCGAGGATGGGGCTGAGGAGGAGGGGGACCTAGTAGACACTGTGGTCACATTATCTACTACAACTGCGGATAGACAAGGCACGCGTGAGAGTGCCATAAGAATGCCCGGTACTAATAGCTAAAATGCAAGAAAATAAAACATAGCCTCAGTAGCCTACACAGAATCTACAGATGATGAGGGCTGAGCCCCACGAAGAAGATCAAAGTGTTAATGTTGTGCTAAGAAGTGGAATGACAACTGGCACTGATAAGGGTAAACATCATGAAGAATAAGGATGGGTCTGCAAAGTGCTAGAGAAAGAAGTCAGATTTGATCTAGATCACATTAAGTAAACTTTTATGGAAGCCAAGAAGAGCTTTGATGAGGTCTCCACCTCAGGAGCCAAGACAAGACGTAAGAAATTAGTGCGCCTGCATAGGTTTATCCCTCTGTGCTCACTACATTCTTGGAGACCTGCATAAACTGCTGCATGATAGAAAAGTTGTGGAAGGCCTGCAAGAATTAATAAATAAATATGCCAACAAAGAGAAAGTCCTTGATGGACACCAGGTGGTCAGAAAAATTGGCAAACATAAGGCACAAATAGGGCGCGAGATGAGGCTCACCACGCAGATAGGTGATTATGAGATGGACCAGGTCATTTTGGATTTGGGGTCCGATGCGAACATATTACCAAAACAAACATGGGAAAGGATGGGGAGACCTATGCTACAGTGGTCTCTGATTCAGCTTAGGATGGTGAACCAACAGAAAATCATCCCCATGGGACAGTTATATGGAGTAACAATTGATATAGAAGGTGCGATCACGATGGTCGGCTTTGAGGTTATAGAAATCGTTGACAATAGTAACCCCTACCCTGTGCTCTTGGGAATTGATTGGGCTATTGACATGAATGGGATCATTAATTTGAAGAAGATGATGATGTTGTTTGAAATAAAGTTGTTGCGGATTATAGTGCCACTGGATCCTGTAGAAGGGGCACACTATACTGAACTAGTCCGTGATTATGACGAAAGTGATGATGAACTGGATCAAATTTACAAGATAACAATGCAGTATTAGGAATGGGTCAATCCAATGGTAGATGGACAGATTTCCTTGGATCAGGAGAGTTCTTGCACCTCTTATTCCGACGAGGAGCTATAGCTTTGGCAGAATCACTTGCACGAGGTGTCTACATTACAATGCAATATGATGACGAAGTCGATACATTGTGTTTCGTTGTAGGTAAGGGAATTACCCTATTATGATGGTTTAACTGACGTAGATCTCTTTTTGGATGAATTTGAGCACGCAGTCCCTAAGGATCACTGCTTCCAAGCATTATAGTTGGCACTGTGCGCTACGCTTGCACGATGGTGGGGTACGCATAAGGATAGTTTTGTTGGATGGCGAGATTATCGAAGAATGATGAGGTTATGGTTTGGGCATGCTAACACCAGAAGGACTGAGAAATATAATGGAAGGGACGATTTGTGCGATCACCTAGAAAAATGGACGAAAGCACAGGGAACACAACCGTAGCCAGAGTGGGTACACATATTTTTCCATACCTTGGATACAATTCCCATGAACTAGTATATGGAAATGGAGCTCTGCCATGGCACCACGGAATTGGATGTATTGAAGGAAGGATTCTTATTGACCTTCATCTTCGAAGATGGCTTCACAAGCATTGATGATGTGCGACAAGAGATTAAGGTGGTTATCTTTAGAATGCCGAAGGAAAATATGGAATGGATCCAACCAGACTGGAGCACCCAGCTATGCCATGTGTTGGAATGCTATAATGTAACCACTGAGGTGGAAGATGAAGATCCAAGAAACATTAATATTCCAGAGGCAGAAGGGCATCGCGAAGTTGAAGGCCCACAAATACAAAACCTGGACATTTCCACACCTTTGAAGAGAAAGCATGTAAGCATTGGCACTATAGAAGAACTGAAGTTCACAAAAATTGGAGATTATTGGGATGATGCTATAGTGGATAAAGTTGCTGAGTTACTCCGCGAATACCAGGATCTCTTCCCCACTAAGTTTTCAGATTTGAAGGGCATATTTGGTGATTTGGGCGTTATGAAGATCACTTTGAAGCCGAATGTGAAGCCTATTAAATAGAGGTTGTATCACCTTAATCCTAAATACAAGGAAAAGGTTCGCCAAGAGCTGGATAAGATGTTGGAGGCAGGAATCATAGAACCTGTTGAAGAATCTGATTGGGTGAGCCGAATGCTGGTTCAGGAGAAGAAAAAAAAAAGATGAAATAAGGATTTAAGTAGATCCGTGGAAGCTTAATGATGCGTGTGTTCACGACCCATTCCCAACATCATTTATAGACAAAGTGTTAGACAATGTTGGAGGGAAGGAGGCCTATTTATTTACCAAAGGGTTTTTCGGGTATCATCAGATCAAGATCACACTTGAGGATAGGAGAAAAATGACCTTCGTGATGGAGTGGGGTTGTTTTCAGTACACTGTGATGCCATTTGGACTCAAGAATGCACTTGTGATATTTTCCCACGTAGTCATAACAACATTCAAAGAGTTCATTCATAAGTTTTTGGAAGTATACTTTGATGACTGGACAATGTTTGGATTAGTGAAGTGCCATGTAGCAAGTCTGCA
Source organism: Pinus tabuliformis (assembly GCA_031772625.1). NCBI lineage: Eukaryota > Viridiplantae > Streptophyta > Pinopsida > Pinales > Pinaceae > Pinus > Pinus tabuliformis. Next base: position 927,943,783 of record CM062814.1, read on the forward strand.
CCTGATGTTGGATACATGTCATAGATACCAGATCGCGCTGAATTTGAAAAAATACATATTATGTGTTCCTTTTGGGATGTTTCTGGGTCATGTAGTGTGCAATCAAGGATTGATGGTGGACCATGCAAATATTGCGGTAATTATGAATTTGGAGGCCCTAGGAACATTAAGCAGTTGTGCGTGACCTTGGGACATATGAGATACTATATAAAATTTATCAAAGCTTATGCTCAAATTATTGCACCCATGGAGAAACTGCTAAAGAAGGACACAACATTATGTTGGGACGAAGAATGCTAGTGCGTTAGATGTGTTGAAAGAAAAGATGGTCACGACGCCGATCTTGATATTCCCTGATTGGAAAAAAGAGTTTCATGTACATGTGGATGCCTCTTGCATTGCGTTGGGTGTAGTGCTGACACAGGCCGGTGAAGGAGAAATGGACCATCCTATAGCCTTCGCAAGTAGGAAGTTATCGAAAGCCAGGAAAAATTATTCAACAACTAAGTGAAAAGGATTGGCCATGGTGTACGTGCTGCAAAAATTCAGGAATTATCTGTTAGGAGGGCATTTCAAGATATACACAGATCATTATGCCTTGAAATACTTGGTTAACAAGCTTGTGTTGGGGGGGAACATCAGCGGATGGTTGCTATTATTTCAAGAGTATGACTTTGAAGTCATTGTTAATCTAGGAAGGTTAAATGTGGGACCTGACCATCTGTCGCAGATCAAAATAGGAGAAGAGCCTAATAATTTGGAGGAAGGGTTGCCAGATGTACAAATCTTTGCGGTGCATGCAGCAGCTGATAATTTTGCAAACATTACTCACTTCTTGATTACGGGGATGGCACCGAAAGGATATACAAGTCAGCATAAGAAGGAATTAGTAGTTTGTCCAGTCGATTTTTCAGTCACTGCGGAACATTTACATAAGATGAGTGCAGATGAAATATTGTGAAGATATGTGCTTGACTTTGAGTAGGATAGCATTCTCCCTGAATCTCATGGGGGAGCCATGGGAGCCCATTATGTAGGAAAGGAAACTGCGCAGAAGATTTTGCGTGCAGGTCTATGGTGGCCAACCTTGCACAAGGATTCCAAGGCTTATTGTAAGGCAGGCAATGCATTTCAAAGAACTGGCAAACCATCGCAAAGAGATCAGTTACCACTACATCCTCAAGTATCTTTGCAACCCTTTGAGAAGTGGGCGATTGATTTTGTTGGGCCAATTGAACCCCCTGGAAAGAAAATGGGTGCGCACTATATTATCACTGCGATGAAATATCTAACCAGATGGGTGGAAGCACAACCAGTTAAGGATTGTACAGGGGCTACGATAACAAAATTTTTGTTTGAGTATGTGTTAACCATATTTGGCTGCCCGAAACTATTGATGAGTGACAGGGGTATGCGATTTCTGAACGAAACAATCAGCACGTTGAATGAAGAATTCCAGGTCTACCATCAGAAGAGTATGCCATACCACCCGCAAACAAATGGAACTGTTGAAGCATTTAGCAAGATTTTGGAGAACACGCTCACAAAGATATGTAATGCACAACGGAATGACTGGGATGTGTGTGTACCTATAGTACTATGGGCTTACATGACTACTTGTAAGAAGCTGACAGGGAAAACACCATTCATATTAGTATATGGGGTCGAAGCCGTAATGCCAATGGAGTACATTATGCCTAGTCTGTGCATAACATTTATGACAGATATGGAGGATTGTGAGACCTTGGAGGAATGGCTTGCACAACTGATGGAGCTTGAAGAAGATCACTTTTTGGCAGGATTCCATCAACAAGTGCAGAAGGAACGTGAAAAGCATGGCATGATTGCCACATCAAACTTAGCACATTCAAGGTAAACGATCTTGTCCTGTTATATGATAGTAAATTCACTAAATTTCCAAGTAAATTCCAGATGCATTGGTTAGGTCCATATATTGTCAAAGAAATTACAAATGGAGGCACAGTTCAGCTCGCGAAGCTGAATGGGGAACCCTTCCCGAGAAGAGTGAATGGGAGCTGATTGAATTTGTATACAAGGGATCCTACAAAATGACTATATGGTAGCAAGATAGTATTAGTGCTCCAGGTAGTTGCAAGGGAGTGCAGGACTATAAACTACACTACCCAACTTGGAGGACAACGTAACGAGCAAGATGTGTGGAGAGTGACGAAGATGTAACCCAGGAAGTTGCGCCATGGGGGAAGGTACCTCGTAGCACAGCAAGAAAATGACCGCTAGAGTTACTGTTAATGACTTAACGACCAGAAGACAGTTAAGTGGAGCAGGATGGTGGAAATTAAGGAAAAAATCTTTGAATATCTGCTGCCAAAACAACATTTATTATTAGAAATTGTGGGGAATGGTCTGATTTGAATTCAAAACCCCCTATAAATTATGCGTGTCGGTCCAATAGAAAACACTTTTCACTCTAAGAATTATTGGTGAATTTCGCTGTCTTTTGCGTATGAGCCGAACGGTATGGGAAGATTTAGTTGCAAGCCTTGTGTTTTCTGAATTACTTGAGATAAACCGGAAGCTTATTCTTAGGCAAATGTCTGCGCCAAGTCTTGCTGAAATTGTTAGTACTGGTGATGTTGTCTCTGACACAGCTACCCTAGAAGTTGTAAGTATGGAAGCTCTGGCTATTGTGCCTATGGTGCCAAGGTTGCCTAGGCTGAAGCATACCCCTACTAGAGAAAACCAACAAGCCAATTCAAAAAAATCCATGAAGAAAAAGCAGAAGAAGCTGTTGGCGGTGTGCGCATCCTTAAGGAAGCATATCAACACACATGCGAAGCAGAAGAAAGATAAGCATCCAGAGGGAGTAGTGGACCTGGAGGTGGAGGAATTCCAAGGAACAGAGGATATTGATGCTGAAGGAGTGGAACCTGTTAGAGTCGGTCTTGTTGCCCTCCATCAGCGATCAAAGCTCTTTGCATTTGCATATGTAGGTGTCTCATCAGTGTTAATTTTTGCATCCCATTAGGCATGCCATAACCTTGATGGAGGAGCTGGTGTGTTTATACCCCTCTTGGCATTGCTGGTTCAGGTCATTTCAGTCATTAGGCTCTCTCAAAGCTTGTCTTGTTTTGTCATAAGGTCAAATTCCTAGGTCTAGGGTTTTGGTCAAGATGGATTACAAGGTCATGTCTCTGAAGGTCAAATGGTGCCCAGCAAGCCAGAGGGATGATTTTAAAAAGTGTTTCTTCACAAATTTCAATATTGTACAGTTAATTTTCACCTTGGATTTAAAAACTCTATTTTTAAAGCCAAGGTCATTTTAAATTTTTGTAAAAAGTGATGAAATTTCAAAATTGTTTAGCGGACAAAATGCAACCCTGGTCCCCTTGCCTAGATCCCTCAGATGATCTACCTGCAAAAAGAATCAAGTCAAAGCACTAAATGAGTCAATTTCAGGACAAAGGAAGCCAAAAAGTCAGTTTTGTAAAGTGTCAATGAGAAACTTTAGAAAGTGGGTTTGAGCATGAAATTTTTTCAAATGGAGTTTATAAAAACCCAATCTCCCTCCTTTTACTCTCATTATGCATCCAAGGCATTGGCAAGTGCGAGTGAGCAAGTATCCAAGAGCTTTGGGCAAAATCTGGTCAAATTCGGGCTCAAGACAGGCGCGCGACCCGTCAGGCCAGGCGCGCGACCCGTCAGGTGCGCGCGACCCGTCAGCGAGCATCCAGCAGTGTTGTTTTGTAACGGGCGCGACCCGTCAAGCGCGCGCGACCCGTTGGGTAAGGCGCGCGACCCGTCAACGTTTCCCCTGCAAACTCAACTCAAAATCGCTCAAACTCCCTCCAAATCTTCAAGTTGTTTGAGGTAGGCCCTCTACACTTCAATTTGGTTGTTGGTTATGATTGAAGGCCCTCATGCTTGTGTTTAAGAATCAAATTGTGCAAGTGGAAGAGGCTTCATATGACTGCAATATTAATGGTTAAAATGTGCTAGGGTTTGTGTTGTTTCAAGGTTTTTTCCCTTTGTAATTGTTTCCCTCCTTCCCCTTTCCACTCACATTTGTATTTTCCCATACTATTTTATAAATAAAATGCAAACCCTCCCTTCTCCCTAATCACTAAAAATGCAAACCCTACCCCTCTCCCAAAGCATCTAAAAACTCAAACCCTAATCTTGCTGCACCATATGCATGTGTAAACACAAGAATTTGTTGGTGAATATGTAAAGAGTTTTGTAAATATGTTTCCCTATCTTCCCCTGTTAGTGCATGTATTCATATTCCCATATGTTCACTTTCTATACATGTATTCCCATATGCAGTGATTTTTGCAAATGATTTCCCAATATTCCTGATTATAAACATGTATTCCTATATGCAATAATTGTTTGCAATGTTTTCCTTAAATTCCCTGTTATATTCATATATTCCCAATTCCTTGTAAAAAGGTCCCTCCCCTAACATTTCCCTCATGTCCTTGTCCCCTTGAAACAGCATAGAAATCAGCATTTTATAAAGCAGAAGCAGCAGTACATTTTGTCCACTTTGCTCTTTTAAACATGTCAGAAACCGAAACCTATGAGCAAAGTGATGACCAGTCATCAGCTTCAGAGATTGAGGTATAGAGGAGGCCTCATAAGGGTGGTAAGGGTGGACATCATAAGAGAGAGGAGCCCACTTCTTTAGCAGAGTTACAGGCTTGTCCTATGGTAGTCACATGTTTTCAGTATATGTCTTGCTATGAGTTTTGTGAGAGGATCTCACGGATTCAGCACCATAGAGAGTTGGCTCGCCTATTTGTCTTACACTTGCATGATGGACATGTCAACCTTGTAGGGGTAAACTTTACATTGACACCTGAGGTGATCTCACATGCCACAGGGATACCTAATGTTAGGGAGGTGTGGAACAAGCGCAAGGTGCTAGATTATGTTCATTTTGAGCTTTTTGTCCGGCCACCATTCATGAGACATTTGGCAGGTGTGTTTTCGTTCAGGTTTCTCAGGAGCGAGTATGCTCCCATGATGAGGCTCATTATGCACTATTTTACCTGTGAGGGCAGATTTTCACAGGTATATTCATATCATATTCGCCTCTTGATGCACTTCACCCGAGTGAGGATGATGAACATCCCTGTTTTCTTCTATCAGAACATTCAGAGGATGGTGCCCATGTTATAGAGGAAGAGCCCGGCACAGCAGTACATGAGCCTTTATCATTATGGTTTGATTCAGCTAGTAGTATTGCATCAGTTGACTCAGCAGGGCATCTCATGGGAGGAGTTCATCTCTCGTGAGTTTTTCACAGCACCACCCTCGCCACATCCTGAGATTATTCATGAGGAGGGAGGACCATCGTAGCAGCATGACATCCCTGTCACTAGACATGTCAGCTCCTCACCTCTGGTCACCTATCAGAAAGGACCGAGGGCCTTATTTGCAGCAGCTAGATGAGTACTATCTCCACATCAGGTGGAAGGGGCCTCGCTCTCTTCAGCAGCACAGGCAGCACAGAGGGGCAAGCAGCCCAAGATTGATGAGGGGCCATCAGGAGTTCCAGATATTGAGCTTGTTGATCTTGAGGCCATTTCTCCGAGCCAAGAGGCAAAGGAGGTCATTCAGCATCTCAAAGCTGAAAATGATGCCTTACAGAGGAGATTAGAGGGTGCACAATGGACCATTACATACCTGGAGCAGCGCAACAAACAGTTGGAGGAGGAGAAGGCACTCGATGAGCTATGGAGGATTCGTCGTGACCGAATCTTGAACCGAAGAAGACCCGGTGACCCGTTGCCCGCTGACCGAGAGTCCATGCTCATCCAGGTAAATGCACACTTGGAGAGGTTGTTGGCTAAGGCCAACCAAGAGAAGAAATTGCTGAGGAACATGAAGAACCACTACTGGGCAAGGATGCATGTGTGCAAGGCAAAAATGAAGATGTTTCAAAGGCGGTTGACCGAAGCACTAAAACGAAGAAAGAGGCCTAATCCCCTACGTATCTTGGTTGAGGCTTCACTCAAGGATCAAGGCACTAAATAGCCCAGCCACAACACAAATCCCAAGAAATTTTGAGAATTTTGGGTGAATTTTGGCATTTTTTGGCAATTTACAGGTTTTTCCCATTAACGGGTCTCACCCCCCGCGCGACCCTACATCAGGGCAACTCCTTTTGACCAAAACTCAACATTTTTAGGTTTTTCATGCAAAGTTACATATGCTCATGGATGGACTTGAGATTTGGTGAAGTTTTAGGCCTCCAGAAAGTCAAAATACATGCAAAAATTGACTTTCTGCCACTTTTTTGAATTGCAGAAAGCAGTCTTGGGAGATTTGAGTTTTGACAAGGCAAATGAACTCCAAAGTCAGAAATTCCAGTTGGGTTGGAAAGTAGACTCTCTGAACTTTCCAACAAGCCCACTTTTGCTCAATTTGGCCACCTAAAAGTGCCCCAAACATGGCTCCAAAGGTGCGCGACCCGTCAGGCAGGGGCGCGCGACCTGTCAGGCAGTTTTGTCCAGAAATGCACTGTACAGCCCAGAAAACGCAGATTTGACTCAGTTTGACTTTTTGAGATGAAATGTGATCCTCTTTGATGTAATTATTGTACTTTTTATACACTTTTACTCTTATGTAACACTTCTATAACATTCATTCATGAAAAGGGTAAATATTAAATGAATGAATTGGTTTCCAAGTTTATAGAGGCAAGTTGTTTTGACTGCCTAGTTTGTAGTGCTTAGTTTAGAAGTGGTTGAAACAACTCCTAGGATAGTGAGCTCGACCCATGGAGGCAGGGAAAGAGGTTAGATCATCTATATTATGTACTTTCTTGCTCATTTTCATGGTTGGACTCTTGAGGGATAAGCTATCATTGTATTATTCACTGTATCTCTACAATTTTTGGCTAAGGAAGACCAGGGTTTTGCAGTCCTCTTTGGGATTCTTGTGGATTCATGTGTTGATGGTGTGTTTCTCAATGTAATTGTAAGCTTGTTATGTGATTCATTTCCTTTCTTTTACTTCTGCACATTAAACAAATGAAGTGTTAAAGTAAGAATTCATCCCTGCCATGCTCTGCTTTTAAGTTTGTTTAATTTCAATGTTTTCTACTGTCTAAAGAGAATTCAAAGTGATTGTTTGCTCTCTTTAGCTCCTCACCTTTCATTCCTGACCATCCACCTCAATCAAAAGCATCAATATCGTCTCCTACCTCGCCCCAAAGAACTCCCTGCAGAAACTGTGTCCAATCCCCGCACCCAAAATTGCCATCCCCTCAACCTGCCACCAAAAACCCAAAAAACCCCAAATCAAACTCTTTGATCAGTTTACTAGCCTAATATCAGTGTTACTATTGGTCATCTCATCTATTGAAGATTTTATCGAGATTGACCGGAGAGAGCCTTCTCCTGCCCCGTAGGGCTAGCTACGAGGCTAAATGGTTTGATGTTGCCTTGAGGTTTACCTTTCTCAGCTTGAGGTGAAATTTCAAGCGCTAACAGAACCCATGACATGGCTCCCTATGTATATCCCTCCGTAGAAGGGAAAAGCAAAGGTCACGAAGGACCTGGATACTGAGAAGTTTACAATATCCACTCTCCTCCTACCTGAGTAGGTCCCTTTTGAAGGCCCTTGGCTAGTGAGGATCCTGTTGTTAAAAATGGAGGATAGGGACCTCGCCGACCACACTAAGTTTCCACATTTGGCGATGAACAAATATATGCAAAAGGTCTATTATGAAGAAACAAGTGCTACATAATTGGAGACGAGGGAATGGGTCTGCGGTGACGAGCAATCAAGGTTGCTCAATCTTCTATGAGTGCCACATTATCACTGCACCCCCATTAATATGATATGTGTCCACTAGCTCCTCACACTGGTGCACGATGGATTTTTATGGCTAGGACAACCTATCCCCATTACAAACATGCTAATTCATAGAATCACATGACTGCCTTACAAAGGCATGAACCCAATTAAGGAGTTTGGAGGGAAGATTGGGGAGAAAGATCTTGCAACAAAGATGAAGAAGGATTACAACCTCCTCAAGAAGTCGCGAGGGTATTCCATTCTTTCCATAACAAACCAAGAAGTTCAATTCCCTACCCAAATTTTAGCAGGGAAGGTTATGAGAAAATGTCACGCGGATGAAGTTTCAACGCCAGTGGTTTCCCTTGCTACGCAGTGCGCGAAAGGCATACAATTTAATTGGGGGAGGTTCCTTTGTCAAGAGTTCCTAGCGAACTACCGAGAAGCCCAAGAAGAAACCAAGTCATTCCACTATGCTTGGTTGTTGTTGTAAATTGTGCTCGTTGCATGGAGATTGCCAGAGGATAGCCAATTTCCTTTGCTCGAGGAAGGATTGTCAGAGGCAACGCAATTTGCTTCCTTATGGTCCACAAAGGATGCCACAAAGATTGCAAAGACAAAGATATTTTGGATCCTTATGGAAATGGATCTCTGTATGGCAATCAATCAGCGTCCAAGGTTGTCCCCAACCTTGTTCACGCAACTGTCAACCTACGTGGTGTTCAAGGATGACTTCCATAGAGTCTATATCCAAGCGTGGAAGGATCCCAAGAAGAAATGGCTCCAGTTGCCCTATTTGGTGTTAGAAATGGGCATGGAGGAGGTTGTAGCATCATGGCCTATAGAGTGGCACACCCCATCAGAAGTAGACGTTGGAAAAATTATGAGCATGGGAAGCTCTGCTGCACAGAAAAGAAAAGAGGTAGTTAAGAAAGTTGTGTGTACCCTCATAGAACAGTGAAAGAAGGAAGCTGTAGAAAAGGCTCGCATAGAGCAAGAACACACTATTGAGGAGCAGGTAGACAAAGAACAACGTGAGTCACAGAAAGATGATAAGTCACCTTTGCCAGAGACAGAGGAGGAAGAGCCTTCAAGCTAAGGCGGAGGTGGTGATGAGGGGCAAAGCACCCCATTTATTTTGTAAAGACGTGGCAAGAAGCAAAAGGGTGGAACACGAAAACAAGTAGAAATCCGATAAAACATAGGTTGATCCCATGGTGTTGATAGAAAGCGATCTTGATCAGATCAACGATAAATTCGGGGATACAACGATAGAAGTGCTACAACAGTTTGAGCAACAATACATGTAGACGCTGGGGAGCGTCTAGAAGGATCTGTGTGAGCTGCAGACCCAAAAAAGAAGAATAAAGTTGGGCGTTGGACAAGCAAGTGTGGAGTAAGAGAGCCTGACACCTGGGACAAGCCAAGCAGCAGAGCTAGTAAGGACCCTGGGTCTCAGAACTATACCATTGCCAGACGGGTCCATGCACGTAGAGTCTACCGAGGATCGTATTATCCTTAGTATAATCAAGGACATATGGCTGAATATAGTGATGCTCTCCAATGAAACCCTCTACGCATTGCATAAGGGGGTGGCAAATGAATTGAGAACCAGAGAGCAGCGTGCCCTCAACCTCATAAGTGAGTACAAAGTCAATAATGAAAAATGTTCGTTGAAAAGACGTAGGCTCTAAAGGAAAAGGAGGCACTTCAGGTGTATAATTCACATTTGGAGTTAGTAGTAGCAGAGGCATGTAAGATAGTGCCTGAGCTTCACATCCCAGAGGATGCACAACCAAAAGCTAAAATTAGAAAGTTAGCCGCTGGTGTGTGTGAGGCCAAAGCAGAAGTTGGATGAGTAACTTTTGAGTTCAACATGAAGATTGCAAAGCTGCAGTTGAAGTTGCAGCCCATGACTCCACCTGAGGTCCAGGAGTAGTGCGAAATAGCAATAAAGGAAGGGATGACTACTTTGGATGCCATAGTCGCCGACTGTAAGACATTGTTTGAGCAGGCTATGGATCTAGTGACCAATCTGCAGGAGGATTCGAACCTGCAGACATTGAAAACATAGGTAAGGGAGCTGCAATGCCAATATGATGAGGTCAGGGCGGTTGTGCGAACCTTAGTACCAACACAATGCCTTGCCTAATTATAGGAAGGAAAACAACTACTATCACATGTAGAGGAAGCACAGAAGAAGGAAGCCTTGTTAAAGGCCGGGTTGTAGCCTTGGTTGGAGGAGGCTTATCAGGTCACAACTTCCATTCAAGATAAGCTTAAGGGATTGCATCAGACATAACAAATGATGAGGCGGAAGTAGAAGGACTAGCCACTGAGAAATTGATCGAGGAGGTTGTAGTGACCAATCCAGGGGTCTAGATTAGACTAAATTTAATGTCAACCAAGGTAGGTAAACTTAGAGGCACGTGTCTACAATCTATAGACCTAAAAGGATCTCATCTACCTAGATAAGTGTCTACTGTGACAGGCTACAACACTCTTTTACAAGAGGTTGGAATATGTTTCCTTTCACAATTCAAACACTTATATCACCTAATTTAGTCAACTGTTCTAAGAAAACAAAGTGTTACTAGTCTGAGTTTTCAATCCTCTTACAAGGATATTGATCACAAAAACTCTTTCCAGCTAACACACTAAGCATTCATGAAAACCAAAAACTCTTTTAAGCATACTAAGACTCAAATGCATGAAAACAGAGTCCACAGAGATACTTCGAAATTTAGTGCTCAATTAAATCTTTCACAAGATCTTGTTCAATAATTTAGCAGTTGAAGTTTCAAGCGATCTCCATGAATCATACAATAACCCAAGAACTTCTAATCGAATTAATGAATTCACAAGCAAAGAAATGGCATTAAACGCTATTCAGATCTGAAGTTTAAATTCTATGAAAATAAAATGGAAGTATACCAGTCCCCACATAGGGCCCGTCCACGCGTTGATGGTACACTTAGGAAGCTTCAGATGTCGAAAACGTTAACACATAAAACACTAGAATGATAAAACGCTGCCCGTGATTAAAGTTTGGAAATCAATTACATCAAGAACAGAGCTCTGGTAACAATACAATACAATAATACACAGTCTTAAGTCTGCTCATGTCTCTCATCACCCAATCCGATTTGCAATCGAATGTACATACATTATCACGCAGATGTTTCTGCTTTTACAATCAAAAAGGTGATTTTTGTTTTTTTTTCTAATATTAACTGATTTCCAAAGCAAAATGAAATTAGTTTAGGTAACTCTGGCTTTTTGTTGCTTTTATGACCAAAAAGGTTGGGTTTGACCAGCATTGACCATGTACCCAGGATCTCCAGATGCGATGCAAAATAGATATTTCACCATGTATGTACATCTGTGATCACGTCCCTATCCTCGGTTTTGATTTTCCTGCCATGCCACGTGTCACAACATAAACCAATTACAGGAAGTCATGACATCGCGTAATTTTGTTGAAAATTTCTAATTTTTAACAGAAAATTCCACAAATTAAATTTAATGCAAAATAACAACTATAATGCTTAATTGATCAATTTCAATGGATTATCAGGGGTTTATGGAAGGAAATGATGGATGAATGATGGATTTTTAGAAGAAAAAGGATCGCAATAAAATAGTACCAACATCTTCCCCAAGCTCAATGATTTAGCATGTCCTCATGCTAATGCTGATGTGCTCCCTTTATATTTTGTTCATGCTTGTGCCTCTGCCGCTTGTAGCAAGACATCTATACTCCTCTGAACTTGGGCATCCTTATGAACTTGGAACTCATGTTTCAGTTTCTTATATTTTTCTTTCAGAGCTTTTTTCTGAGTGTACCATTTTGTTGCCCATTTGCATGTTTCAATTTGATCAACTTTAAGTTCTTTGATTTGCTTCTTCAGTTTCTCATTTTTCTGCTGAATCTTCTTGCTCTGGGCTCGCAGCATTTCATTCTCCTTCTTTATGACCTTCTCCAGCATGTTTGCTTCCATCAATTCCTCTTTCAGCTCTTCAATTTGTTTCTCTAACCTTCTCTGTTTCTTGTTTGTAGGTACTGGCTCTTTCCTTCCTCCCTTTGCTACTCTCGATTTCCATTTCTACTTCCTGTTCTGGTTGTGAATGAGCACTGCTTTCAATGTCCATTGGTGCATTTTCATTTGACTCTGGTTGATCATCTTGTGTTTGGTTCTTTTGTATTCTTCTTGATCTTCTTGTATAAGTAGTGAAGATTTTGTCTTCTTCAATTTTCTTGGCAATTTCTTGCCTCATCTTTCTTGTCCTTACACCACTGCTGGGTTGAGGAACATTGCTTGACTTACGCTCAGGGATTTCCTCATCAATATCAAGCATAAACTCAGTGTGTTCTTGTTGTTGTTCCTGTTCATCTTCTTTAATTTGGTTGGCAATTAAGAATTCCTTCCATGTTTTTTCTCTCCTATGCAACTCAAATTCAACATAAACTCTTATATTCATTACCCTTTCATTTCTGAATGGTCTTCGCCATTTTAGTCAAACTCTGTAAGAGGAAGTAAGGTAAATGGATGGTGCATTGACCTTTTAAGTGCAACAGAAGTTTGGTGTGGCGTAGGTACACTATACTATAACACCCTTCACATGTAACAAATTTATGAATAATGTATACCATTTCGTCCCAAGGGTGAATTAGCCAACTTCTGGGAACACCCTTTTTCGAATTGACAGAGGAAACCCTTGATCTAGACATAAACTGGGTCCATGATTTTTCCTTAAACTGTTTGGTCTTGAAATACTTTTCCCCTTCTGGACTGATTCCCAATGTTTGTGCTATGGTATCCTCTGAAATTCTAAAAGAGAAGTTTCCTATTAAGGCTTTCTCTCTATTAAATGTGAATGAAAACTGCTTTGTCACTTCTTCATTGTTTCCATTGACATTCTCTAGAAAGGGTAACCAATGTTTTTCCCTTAAAATCGTGACACAGTCATCATGATATTGTGAACTATCAAATGTTTCAGGCTCTGCTCTATTGGTCATGTTTTTTAAAAAAAAATCATGTTCTAACCCTTTTGTTTATGCTTAGCAATTCAATCAGGGTTTTGCAATGTGTTACCTTTTTTTTCTTGCGTTCCACTTGGCCAACCCGGTAACGCCCTCGATTCTCAGGGTTTCCTTCTTTAATTGCTTGGGCGGTGGTAGAAACTTGTGGTAAGCCTGTGCTATGCTCTCCCTTTGTAGCGCCTGCTGTCTTCGCCTCTTTGAAAACTCAGAGTGTAAACATTCACATGGTAATGCTCGGCCTCTTTGAAAACTCAGAGTTTAAACATTCACATGGTAACACACTTTTATGAGCTGATGTTTTATAAAATGAAAACTTAACAACCGACCCTCACCCAATTGCTGTAATGATAATGTAGAGTTGAAGGCACATTCACATCATAAAGACAGAGGAGTGGTACTGATTTGCATAGGTACAATCATGAGAACACCATATACATGTAAAGAGTGCTGTGGTGATGATAACAGATATATGTTTCATGAGCCGCCTTGCCGCCTTGGGTCAATAGACTATTTATAATTCCCACATTCAAAAATGAATGAAACCATTTAACACTTGTCTTTCCAATGATTTACCACTTGTCTTTCCAATGGTTTTCCACTTGTCTACTACGTGTTGGTACTTGGCCGATTGAAAAATGATGGATCGATGGCAAGGTTTGATGGCCGATTTCAAAAAAAATGAGGAGTTGATGACAAGGTTTGAAGAGTGGTGTAAGAAAATGTTTGAAAACCATAGTAGGAATATGGCAATAGGCTATGATAGCAGAGTTGAGTAGTTAGGAATGTTACAAGGGTGATGGGTATAGGGGTTTTTGAAATTGAGAGCAAGCAATCATAATCATCATTTTTAACACTAAAATAATTCAGGAATTTTAAATGTTAAAAATAAAAACTTCACCAATACATTACACTTGTTGGTTGACAGTGGCTGAGTTGGCGTGCACTTGTAGGACTGATCTTCATTGTCCAAATATGACTTGTCTTCACTCTCCAAAACAGGTCCCTTTGAGATGAAATTGGATAAAACAGGTCCCTCTAAAATCTGAAGAACTCTAAAGAACTCTGAAGAACTATGTTTGTGCAGCTTCTTTTATCCTTGTTGTTGATGTAGCCTTGATGATAAGCATCCTTTGAAAACTTTGTTGAAGTAGCCTGATGTATCTTGAATGCAATCTTTAACAGGTCCCTCTGATATTTGTTGAACAGGTCCCTCTAATATTGGTACTGGTAACATAGTCTTCTGAACAGGTCCCACTACATATTGCTTGAACAGGTCCCTTTGATTAGAAAAAAAACAAGAACAACTCTTTTATTGGATTACTGACGTACTGGAACAAATTCTTTGAAGATTTACAAATGAGGAGATGAGATAGGGAAAACGAAATGCCCTGATGCTTCTAATTCTTCTCCCCCACTAAAGCTTTGACTTGTCCTCAAGTCATTATTGAAGTGATGAACAAAATAGTAAATAAGAAGAACAAGGAATTCTTACCAGCCAAATGAATGGTTTTCCAGTAAGAATTCTGGGTTAGAGTGTGCCAGAGTCTGGTTTTCACATCTAAACCATTATTGTTTTTTTTTTTTTTAATATATATATATATATATATATATATATATATATATTTATATATTTATATATATTTTTTTATGTGTTTTTTTTTTTAAATGAAGTTGAATGAACTAAGGTAGAGATATCACAGCTGAAGGCTGCAATATCTCAACCTCCCTTTGCTGAGATACAGTGTGAATAAAATCCTCCTTGCTGATGGGCTTATGATAGAGTTTCAACCGGTGGCCATTGACAAGAAAGGTGTTGCCTTCTCCATCAATGGTAGTAAGCTTGATTGATCCATTTTCATAGACTTGAACTATTTCATATGGTCCCATCCAGTGTGTGGTAAATTTGGCTTTATGATCTCTGAATTTAGAATCAAACAGTAAAGCCCAATCTCCTTCTTTGAACTGTTTCTTTTTGATGTGTGGATCATGCCACTGCTTACTTTGCTTCTGCATGAGGATTACCGTCTCCTCTACTTGTTGCCTCATTTCATCTAATTGGTTCAATTGCATAATTCTCTCTTTTTGTGCTACATTGATATGGTGTAAATTCTGTAGTGTTTTTCCATGTGATTCTATAAGACCAGAGTGCATCTTTGACCTTCTCTTCCCAATTCTTTCTGTTCATTGCTACTGTCTTAGTGATAATTCCTTCCAATGTTTTATTGGTAGATTCCACTTGGCCATTGGACTGCAGATGGTAAGGTGTACTTTTCCTGTGCTTGATTTTATATTTTTTTGTGATGTCTTTGACCAGATTTGAGGTAAACTGAGTACCTTGATCCGTCACTATATCCCTTGGTACTCCATACCTTACAAAAATTTCCTCAAAAAGGAAGTTGACCACTGTTTGTTCAGTTTCCCGGACTAGTGCTTTGGCTTCAGCCCATTTTGTCACGTAATCAGTACATACTAGGATGTACTTTTTACTTTTTGAAGTTGGATTGATGGGTCCTATAAAATCTAGAGCCCATTTTTCAAATGGCTCTAAATGGACTTGAGGCTGAAGTGGCATTTCATCTGTAGCTATTGGTCTGCCCATTCTTTGACAGCTATCACAAATTTTCACATACTTCTTGGAATCCTTAAAAATAGATGGCCAATAGTATCCAAGACTGAGAATCTTGAATGTTGTTCTTTTGGCTGCAAAATGCCCACCACACGGTTCATCATGGCAAGATTTTAAAATATCAATTATTTCATCATTTCTTATACATCGTCTAATAATCATATCATAACCAGTGTAAAATAAATTGCCATTAACCCATGAGTATCTAGCACTTTGTTTGATCAGCGTCTTCTTTTTCTTTGGAGTAAAATATGGAGGTTTTCTTCCTGAATTTTGTAGTCTAGAAAGAAAATCTGCCACTTGATTCTCCTTACCTGGTCTATCCAACACTGTAATATTAAATTCCTGTAATAATAATAGCCATCTGGTAACTTTTCCATTAGTGATTGGTTTATTCATTAAATACTTAATGGCAGAGTGATCAGTATGTACAAAAACCTTATAACCAGTGATGTAATGTCGGAATTTATTCACAGCATGTATGATGGCAAGCATTTCTTTTTCAGTGACTGTGTAGTTTAATTCTGCAGGTGTTAGATTTTTACTAATGAAATAGATGGCATAATTGAAAGACTCTTCTTTTTTGCCTAATGAGGCACCTACTGTAGTATCAGATGCATCTGTAAAGATGTGAAATGGTAGGGTCCAGTTAGGTCCTTTTAAGACTGGTGTGGTTGATAACTTTTCTTTGAGTGTTTCAAAAGCTTGCTGACAATTCTCATTCCAGTTGAAAGGTGTATCTTTTGCTAGAAGCTTAAACAGAGGTGAAGCTATTTTACTAAAATTTTCAATAAACCTTCTATAAAAGCTTGCATACCCAAGGAAACTTCTTACCTCTTTTTGAGTCTTCGGAATTGGAAAATTGACAATGATCTGGATTTTTGATGGATCAACTTTAATGCCTTGAGAAGAAATATAGTGTCCTAATACTATCCCTTCATTTAACATCATAAAACACTTTTCATTGCTCAGGGACAGATTAGCTTCAATACATCTCTTCAAAACTTTTTCAAGATTCTCTAATGCATGCTCAAATGAATTACCATACACTGAAAAATCATCCATGTAAACTTCAACACAGTCATGAACTAAATCAGCAAAAATAGCTAATACAGCTCTCTGAAATGTAGCTGGAGCATTGCAAAGTCCAAATGGTAAAACATTATAGGCATAAGTGCCCCAGGGACAAGTAAAAGTGGTTTTGTCCTGGTCCTCTAAGGCTATCCTGATCTGATTATAGCCACTGAAACCATCAAGAAAAGAGAATGATGATTTCCTAGCTAATGTGTCTAGCACTTGGTCAATAAATGGTAGTGGGAAATAGTCTTTGAGGGTTGCTTTGTTCAATTGTCTGTAATCAACACAAATTCACCACTTTCCATTTTTCTTGGGCACTACTACCAATGGGGATACCCACTGACTGTCAGAGATAGGATAAATAAAATTGAATTTCAATAGTTTTTGTAATTCATCCCTAACAATATCCTGAAGCATAGGATTCATTCTTCTTTGCGGTTACCTCACTGGTTTGATATTACCATCCGTGTAAATATGGTGAGTGCATGTTTCAGGGTGAATTCCATGCATATCGGTGTAGTCCCAAGCAAATTCTCTCTGGTATTTTCTCAATAATTGGATCAATTTTTCCTCCTCAGATGAGTCTAGGTGAGTGCTAATATTCAAAGTTTTTCCTGGACTAATCCCTATGGTCTTGATCTGTGTGTTTGTGATAGATTGAATGGGAAAAATGTTCTGAAATGTTGTTTGCAAAGATTGAATGGTGCATGTTTCTTGAAAATTCTATGCCAAAAGTTCATCTGCAGCATGGTATTGTTCATTTCTTAATTCTTCAGAAATATCAGGTTGAGAAAGGAACAATTCTACCAAATCATCATTATTATGTTCTTGAAAATCATAGATTTGATTGATGCTGAAAACAGATTGAACTTCTTCCTTGTCTTGTATTTATCGTCAAGCCATAAATTGTGTGCTACTGCTGGTGATTGTGTTGATGGGTAAAGAGTGAGTTGTTTTCTTTCAGTTCCTCGTGAAATAATCTACATCCTATGAATGCATCAACAGTTGCTAACCATGGTCTACCAAGGATGATAGGGTGTCCTCCTAAATTAGATTTTGGCTGAAGAACTAAAAAGTCCACTGGATACTCCCAGGAGTCCAGTGAGACAATTATGTCCTCCAAAATCCCTTCAGGAATCACTTTAGACCTATCAGCTAGTTCTAGAACAATTGTTGTGTGCTGCAGTATTTTCATTGTTTCAAGAGTCATCACATTTATTGCGACCCCAAGGTCAATTAAGGTGTTTTGAATAGGTATGTTGTTAATGATTGTAGTGACTCTGGGAATACCAGGATCAACATACTTTTCCATTGAAATGGTGTTTGTCATAAGGCCAGCTAAATGTCCAATAACGTGAGTAGTTTTTGGATCAATTCTTTTCCTAGTAGGTTTCTTGAGGCACAGTTCTTTGATTGCTTTAGTATATATGGGAATGTCTTTTATGGCTTGCAATAGTAGAATTTTTATATAGACTTTCTTTAGCTCATCTAAAACATCAAACTGTGGTATAGACATGGGAAGTTTTGCTTGGACCAATCGTTCTGGAAAAGGTGGTCGATGCAACGGTTGCATTTGTTTATTTTTGATGTCATCATTTTGTTTCTTTTGCATTGGAGTTTCATTTTCATTTTCTTCGTTTTCTTCTTGTTTTTCAGCTATTAGAGGTTCTTTTTGAAGTACCTTACCAGACCTCAGATTGATATTTTGTAAAGGTAATGTGGGATATGATGGTCCCTCATCTACATTATAGGTTGGTCTCTTTGCTCTGCTATTTGGATTTGGTACAGGCTGAGCAGGAATCTGAGTGGGTCTAGGAGGTTGTTGGTTAGATGGGAGTTGTAAGTGGGGTGGATTTATTGGTGGAGGAGTAGGCAATGCTTGTTGAGTGTTTTGGGGTTGATAAACAACTTGCTGCTGAGGATATTTCTGATATGTTTGAGGATATTGCGAATGTGGCTGATGATACTGTTGATATGGCTGAGAATACTGTTGGTACGGTTGAGGATATGGTTGATATTGTTGAGAGTACTATTGAAATGGTTTCCATTGTTGCTGTGGGTAATTTTTGTGTTGCCATGGCATGGGAACATTCGAAGAATTTTGAGCATACATCTGATCTTGTGCAGGAAATTGCAAATTTTGGTTTGGAAACATACCTGGAGGTGGAGGTCTAGGTTGCCACGATCTCTTAGCGCCCATGAAATACACATTCTCCATATTTATATTAGTTGATTCCACATTACAATTTTGCAAAATCTTGACTTTAGAGCAATGAAATATATCATGATTTTCAGTACAAAAGGCACAAACTTGAATGTTTTCTAATGGGCAGTCTTTCAAGGCATGTTTCTTGCGGCACTTTGGACAAAAGACAACCATTATTTCATATTCCTGTTCTTGTCTTTTCTTAGCTTTCAGAGTGTCAATTTGAGTTCCTAGGGTACTTAATAATCTGTTTTGAATTCTTCTAACAAGTTTCCTATTTCAGCCCTTGTGACACTTGTTGAAGCAGATTTTGTGGCTTTAGATGATAGAGCTCTTTTTCCATGTCTAGCTTTGCTCCTTGAGTAATTTTCACATAAATCAGCAATTTCTTCGAAAGGTAAAGTGGAAATATCACTTTTGCCCATCAAATTAAGATCATCTAAGTATTATTCTCGAATGCCCTTCAAAAATATTGTTCGAATCAAATCAAGAGACATGGTCCTATGTTTTGATTTTTGCAAATTGTAAACAAATCGTTCCAAATACTCCTCTAAATTTTCATCCTCTTGTTGATTCATCATAAAGATATCATCTTTAGAATCTTTCGATCTACAATAAGGTTGGTATTTCTTTAGGAATATTCTTCTCATGCCATCCCAATCAGTTATTGCATGTTCACCAAGTCCCATGAACCATCTTGATGCTGATGCTTTTAATGTTGCTGAGAAAAGTCTAAGCCTATGGGCATCATCTGTGTAACCATATGTTCAACATACTATGTCAAACTCAAACAAGAATGAATCTGGGTGTTCTGAAGCCATGCCATAAAAGTTTGGTAGCACAGATAGAGGTATGTTTTTCATTTTTATTTCGTCATCTTCTTCTGGTTCTTGAATAGGAAATTTAAAGGTTGACTCTTCCTCCTCTCTTCGACCTTGATTTGGTGGTCCTCTTGCTGATCCATCTCCTTCCTCAGCCATTTTGATAGGTTCCTCTGTTGATTTAATTTCTTGTTCAGTGTCACTTGTTTCAAAGAGAAGTTCAAGGAGAGATTGTTGAGTTACTATGCTACTTTCTCTTTTTATAGAGGATTCAGGGAGATGTTTCTTCTGTGATTCGTGTGCTAATAGAATTTTCCTCTCAATGAGTGTAAGTCTTTGCCCTGATTTCTGTTTATCCTCTAGTGTTTGTATGGTGACTTTCCCAGCTGATGTTGTGTGTTCAACTTTTCCTAAAGGGTCTGCTCCTGGTGGTAGGTTAGTTTTTGGATGGGGGTTTTTATGAATCTACCTTTATCATCTCTAGATCTAGACATAAGTAAACATGACTTCTAAAATGATGAATTAAGATTAAATCTATGTTTTTGTTTGTTTTATTTTTTTTATATTTTGTTTTTAGAAATCCTCTAGATGCGCCTCCCCGGCAACGGCGCCAAAATGTAGTGACCAATCCAGGGGTCTAGATTAGACTAAATTTAATGTCAACCAAGGTAGGTAAACTTAGAGGCACGTGTCTACAATCTATAGACCTAAAAGGATCTCATCTACCTAGATAAGTGTCTACTGTGACAGGCTACAACACTCTTTTACAAGAGGTTGGAATATGTTTCCTTTCACAATTCAAACACTTATATCACTTAATTTAATCAACTGTTCTAAGAAAACAAAGTGTTACTAGTCTGAGTTTTCAATCCTCTTACAAGGATATTGTTCACAAAAACTCTTTCCAGCTAACACACTAAGCATTCATGAAAACCAAAAACTCTTTTAAGCATACTAAGACTTGAATGCATGAAAACAGAGTCCACAGAGATACTTCGAAATTCAGTGCTCAATTAAATATTTTACAAGATCTTGTTCAATAATTTAGCAGTTGAAGTTTCAAGCGATCACCATGAATCATACAATAACCCAAGAACTTCTAATCGAATTAATGAATTCACAAGCAAAGAAATGGCATTAAACGCTATTCAGATCTAAAGTTTAAATGCTATGAAAATAAAATGGAAGTATACCAGTCCCCACGTAGGGCCCGTCCACGCGTTGATGGTACACTTAGGAAGCTTCATATGTCGAAAACGTTAACACATAAAACACTAGAATGATAAAACGCTGCCTGTGATAAAAGTCTGGAAATCAATTACATCAAGAACAGAGCTCTGGTAACAATACAATACAATGATACGCAGTCTTAAGTTTGCTCATGTCTCTCATCACCCAGTCCGATTTGCAATCGAATGTACATACATTATCACGCAGATGTTTCTGCTTTTACAATAAAAAAGGTGATTTTTGTTTTTTTCTAATCTTAACTGATTTCCAAAGCAAAACGAAATCAGTTTAGGTAACTCTGGCTTTTTGCTGCTTTTATGACCAAAAAGGCTGGGTTTGACCAGCATTGACCATGTACCCAGGAGCTCCAGATGCGATGCCAAATAGATATTTCAACATGTATGTACATCTGTGATCACGTACCTATCCTCAGTTTTGATTTTCCTGCCATGCCACGTGTCACAACATAAACCAATTACAGGAAGTCATGACATCCCATAATTTTGTTGAAAATTTCTAATTTTTAACATAAAAATCCACAAATTAAATTTAATGCAAAATAACAACTATAATGCTTAATTGATCAATTTCAATGGACTATGAGGGGTTTATGGAAGGAAATGATGGATGAATGATGGATTTTTAGAAGAAAAAGGATGGCAATAAAATAGTACCAACAGAGGTTCAACAGGTAGTGACACAGAGCGCTGCTGTAGTTGTAGTAATCTAGGTGGAGCTGGGGGATTTTTTAAGGAAGATTGCAGCACCAGCAGAGTGACTCGAGGGTGAGTCACGATCTTTGTGTTGGGGGCATGTTGGGATGGGGTCCCTTGGGTTAGTTTGGGGTTAAGATAACACAAATTTTGGTACAATTTTGTAAATAATGTAAAGTCTCTACGATTTGGGGATGTGGAGTGCGTAGATGAATAGGAGTAAAAAAGGCTTAGCCCCTTGTTTTATGTAAAATTTTGAGTCGGTTTTGAGATTCACCCATGGTCTGTGGACCATGGCATTGTATGAAAAGTTTATAAATAGTGAGTCTTAGTGAAGGAACAAGGAGAGAACCAGATGGGGTTGATCGATGAGTCTAGGACAGAAGCTAGGGTAGGAAGGCTCTGCTTTGTGCGCTTAGATAGGGAAAGAAAGGCTATGAAGATGAGAGCACGAAGGCCTAGGTAGAGACCGCAGTTGAGTGTGCAAACCCCTACAGCTGTGTGCGCAGGGAAGATTAAGTATGTAATCTTGAATTGAAGATCAATAAAGATAGTTTTCCGAAGAATTCCTGAGTATTTATGTTTTTTAGATCTCTGTTATTGTTATATGTTGCTGATGAATGATTTGTTTTATGAGATATTGATTGATGTTACACAATCCTCTTGAATAAGTCTTAATAATGTACGGAATGTATGTTTAAATACTTCCGCAAAGACTATGGTGATTTCTCTTATGTTTACTAATGACTTAAGTAAATCTGCATGGACACTAATTTATGATTGCCCTCTGATGCACGTAAGTAGGAAAATTGACTATTAGAGGTCCACAAGGACTGATAGTAGACCTTCGCGAAGGTCTGGAGGTTATTTTAACAGAGTTGTAGCAACGTTCCCTAAGAGTTTATCAATCTATGCGAAGGCAAATCTAAGGCGTTGAAAGACATCACACTAGTCTCTGGATGCAGAAACTTGGTTCTTGCATCCCCCATACTGCTTCGGGTGAGATTGTAGCTTGCGCTATGTGATTTATTGCTGAAAGGGCCAATAGTGTAGGGTTTTGTTGTTTGGTGCAGCTAACTCTGAACCTAGGTCAGGACCCCCTAAGCCAACAGGAAACCACCTCCACCCTCAAGCCACAATGATTTCACCAAATACTAGGCCTAGAAATTACACAAACCAATATAATAGCACAATGTGGTTTGAATCTCTTACAATTGGAGTTTTATTGCAGTATCTTAGCCATTGCATTTCATGTGCGTTCTTTTTTTAGAATTCAAGGTCATTTAAATACTTGAACAAGTCACCCTTTAATATCAGTTTGATTTAGTTTCTACCTCAATGGTTTTCCTATTTGTGTTGGGGGTTACAACATTAATCTTCCTAAGCCCACTAGGTAGATGAGTGACATTTAATTTCCTGCAACTTAAATTTGTAATTTTACCCGTGTTAGGGGTTACAACATCAATGTTCCTAAGCTCACTAGGTATAAGTGTGCTCTTTAATTTATTTCAAGTGTTGTTTGGTTTATCCTAATGACTTGTGAAAACATCTTAATATCTTGCCATATGAAATTCATCTACAATACTTGAAATTCAATACACAATACAAATTGTACTTGCATATATGGTGCACAACAATTTGCAAGTTCCATATAATGCTCAGATTGAAAATTAAATATACAACTCTTTAGTTGTCATCTAAGTAATTAGGAGGTAATTTAAAATCACGTCATTTTTGGCACCATTGTTGAGGAACTGTCATTGGTATAATTGTTATTTTTCTATTTGATTTAGGCAACTTTTTTTGTTTATGTGTGATATGCTTCTTTTGATTTTTTATTTTCAATAGTATGTTTTAAATATAATGTATTTTTTATTTTTCATGCCCAAAGTTAGAGATCAACAGGGTGGATTTATTAGTTCCACCAAACCCCCCATAAAACTAACAATGCAGGTCAATCTCAAGAGATAAAAGGACATAGTAAACTGAATTACTCAACTCCCACATCGAGTTCCCTTTCCAAGAAGAAAAATGAAATATATGGCAAGGAATCCAAAATTTCACAAGTTTTATCTTTTGCACCAAAAAAATTTCTATTTCCTAAAGATATGATAAGTGAGTAGTTGCACTCTAGAGAGCTGATTTTTTTTTTGAATCTCCTAAAGAAACTTCAGAAGAAGAAAATAAGCGTCAAGAGGAGATTACCCACAAATTTAAGTGAGTGACATCTACCTTCAGATTCCTTATTCAAGAATTAGATTAGGAAACCAAAATTAAGAGTATTCCTCACTCAGATTTGTCGAACTTCCATGGTCTATCCAAGGAAGATCTTGATACATTCATGGTTTGTAGGCATTATCATTATGTTCTGAATGTTTAGAAGTTGGAACTTTTTCTCACCACACTCAATAATGTCACACTACAGCAATTCATAGGCCTTGGAAAGGACAACATATGTATTTTTTTGAATCAGTGACCGGAGAATCCACAGTATGAACATTTTTATACCAACGTTTCAAATCCCAAATGGGATCCATCATCAGGATTTAAGAATGATGATAAAAGAAGAGCAAATTAGACAGAATAAATACTCATGAGGATAAATTTAAGGAAACACACTGTCGGCTAGAATCTTAATATAATTTAATTTAATTTTTATTTTTATTTTAATAAATTACTTTTTATTTTTATTAAAATTTTTGAAGAGTTAATATCTTGGTTTATAACCTATTGATTAAAAGGAAATAGAACTCATACTAAAATTAGTTAATTGATTGAACTAAAATATATTAATTTCTATACAAATTAATTTAATATATTAAACTAATTCATATTAACAATTATAAATAATACATAATTATAATTGATTAATATAATAATTAATATATTAATTAATAGTTATATAGAAATTATTATATTATAGTATTAAAATGTTAATTATTATGTTAAAAAGGCTATTTCTATAAAATATATGGATAATAAATTAATTCTTAAAGAAATACTAGGGCAATGTATCAATTTCTATATAAATTAAATTAATATATTTAAACCAAATCATATTAACAATTATAAATAATTAATATTTCTAATTAATTAATATAATAATTAATATATTAATTGATAGCTATATAGAAATTAATATATTATAGTATTTTAATGTTAATAATTTTATTTATGATATAAATAAAAAGGAACTGACAACATATGTACTTCGAAGTAGATGAAATAGAAATTTGTGACACTGCCTTTTCATTTTCCCGCAATTTGTGATGTAATTAAATACTTGTAATGTTGGGTTATCAACATTTATATTATGTACTAAACTTTATTATCTGATGTATTTTTCTATTTTAGTAATAAAATTTCGATAGTCAAAGGAAGGGAGTAGCCAACAAATCATGATGCCTTATGAAGGGGGAAAAATTGAATAGGGAGGAAAAATATACCATGTCTGAATATTTCCCTTTGATGTGATGGTTAGTCATCCCAAGAAGATAAAAGGTTGAGAAGATGAAGGGTTAAGGTGCGATTATAAAAATGAAAGGGAGGAGAAATCAAGGGGTTCTTATTCTTGGTTCTTAATCTTCTAGTTTTTCTCTCTTATATTACTCTCTCATACATCTCTCTCTCTCACTCAAAAATTTGGTTTGGAAATAATTATGGTGGTAGAACCTAGAGAGGTTCAGACCTTGTGACTAGTTAAGAGTTGTGAGTGATAACTTATGTGACAAAGACTGATTTTTTCCTATGTGTGAAGGAGAGTAGCCTTCACATTTTGTGTTAAATATAGTCTAAAAATAATGTGTTAAATCCCTAATTTTATGTTCCCTCAAGCATCAATATCTGGCATGGGGTTGGTCAGTTATGAGAAAAATTTCAGCACAACTGAGCCTAAGGTTGGGTGGAATATGGATCACCCTATTTCACTGCTAGTATTTTCTGGTTACAAGAGAAATGAGTTTATTTATGTGTTATTGATAATTATTGCATGATTGATTTAGTGATATGCATAAATTATTGGTGTTGTTATATTGTTTAATTTATGATTGTTATGTTGGTTATGATAGTAAAGCTTGGAGCAATGAGTTTTGAATTCACTTGGTTCTAGAACCTAAATGAATGGGGATGCATGGGAAATGCATGATAAATTTGGGTACTTGCATGAATTCCCGATTATTTACATGTTTTCCCTATCAACTACATGTTTCATTTTCTTTAAATTCCTTTACATTCTGTAAGTGATTTCATGGAGTTTAATGGTGGAAGCCCAAAATGTGATTTATGGGGTAAATAGGCCATCTTGGATTTTCTCTATAAGGTTTTTTTGGGGAGTTTCTAGAGGATGAAACTTGGATCATAGTGAGGGGAAATCATGCTAATCATTTGGTTCAATTTTTAGTTCTTGGTTTGCTATATTTTCCAATATATTATATGAGGAAGTCAAGCTTATTGAATGCTTCTTCAAATATGCTATCTTGAAATTTTTGCTGTAAATTTTCTTCTGGGAGGTTCCATAGGTTGGAACGCATACCATAGTGAGGAGAAATTCCACGAATCATCAAGTTTAATTTTTAGATATTGATTCACTATATTTTCGGAGTTATTCTTTAAGAAATTTGAGCTTCTTGAATGCTCTTGAAATAATGTCAGTTTGAAAATTTCTCTCTAACTTTTCTTCTAAGTGGTTTCAGAGGCTTAAATTTGGACCATACTTAGGGTAAATCCAAAGGAAATTCTTATAGATATTTAATATCTTGATTCACTATATTTTAGATTATGCTCTAAGAAATTTAAGCTTCCAGAATGTTCATAAAATAAGGTTAGTTTGACCTTTTCAATATAACTTTTCTTTTGGGTGGTTTCAAAGGTTGAAACTTGGGCCATAGGGGAAATCTTGAGGAAATTATTATAGAGATTTCATATCTTGATTCTCTATGTTTTTGGAGATATTCCCTAAGGAAGTTGGGTCTCCTGAATGCTCTTGAAATATAACCTCAACATAGGTCAACTTGGTATATTTGACATAAATTTATTTCTGAGAGGTTCCAAACTGTGAAACTTGGAGGAGACAAGGAAATTATCCCAAGGAACATGTGGTAGAAATTTCATGTTTTGGTTGTCAATAATTTTCGAGATATACTGTATGGAATATTTAGGTTTGATAGAAATAAACAATGCACACAAACTGTTTTATGAAATGCCCCAACAAAATGTGTTTTTGTGGAGGGTTATTAGACAATGTGTGCGAATTATTTGATAAAATACTTTAGAGAAAATTTGATTCCCCATAGCCCTAATGAGGGATTATAGGGTTGGTTATGTTACAAAGTGATATCATATTTGATTTTATTCTTGTGAAGAAGAAAAAATTTCACACCTCTTATCGTTAATTGAGCATTAAGGCATCGAGTATGTTACAAAGTGGTATGAGAGCATGGTTCAACATTGGACATGTATGGCTTCAAGAGAAGATGAAATGGGAGATATGATACTATGTTACAAGTGGCATCAAAGCTAAGGTTCAACATTGAACTTGAATATGCTTGAGTATAGGAAAGTAATTAAGTTTTAAATTAATAATTTTATGCATGCATGTGTACTAATGTGAAATTATTTTGTTGTATATATTGATATATTAATGTTACTTGAAGACTAGATTTTGTTTGATGCAATAAGATAAACATGTAGGGTTGGTATAGGCCTATGAAAAAATGATGTAAAGGTAATATACATGTTTAATTGTTATGATCTTAATGGTAGTAATAGTTGTCTGTTATTTCAGCAGATAAGAAGACCTTTTAGTAGTGAAAAGAAAGAGAAGGGCATCCAATAGGAAGGCAAAACTCAATATTGAAATTATCTCCTATTAGGAAAAGGGAGATAAGAGGGAACATCTCTTGACATTATTGAGAAAATGAATATTTTGAAGGAATACCTTTGGAGTTAGAAAGTAGATAATGAAAGACTCATTATAGAATAAGAAGAGCAGACAAAGCTAAACATGATACTGCTACAAAACTTGTCATATATGAAAGAGTTTTTGCAACATGGACCAACCAATGGATATATAGAGGGGTATCATAATGGAAAGATTAGGGAATTCTATGAACTAAAAATGGTACAGTTCACCTTAGACAACTATGCTAATTCATAACATTGTTGGAATATGTGCCATTTCTCAAAGATGAAGAGACAGATATACAATGTTTTCTCAATAAATAGCCAAGACCATTTCAAGATAAGATAAAGTTTGAGGAACCCAAGACACTTGATGACATTATTCAAAAGGAAAAATATTACTATAAGCATTTAGAAATTGAGGTAAAACCCCATATGGTTTGGAATAAGGAAAGGCCATTGAAATGTTGGGTTTGTGGAGCAGAAGACTTACTCTGTGAATTTCCTCAACAACAAAAAAAAAGGATAGCTCATTTAAACTCTAGAGAGATCGGCCAATAAACAAAAATACAGAAAGAAGTAAATCAAATATGAAAACTTTGAAATGTTGGGGCTTCAAAAAGGAACACCAGATTTTTTAATGTGCCTATAAGCAACATGAGGGTAAGGAAATATCTAATGTCCAAGAGAATACCTCGATGAAAAAAGCATACATAAGTGTGTTAGAGGTTGGTATAGTAGTGGGAAATTAGTAGGAAGAATCCTTAGCAGTGGCAGTAGAGATTTCCAAGAGTTGGACGGTACCTAAAGAAATTAAGAAGGTTGAGTCACCCACTTTTGCTGGGTGAAGAGAAATGAGGGGGCATCCCTAAAATATCTCTAATTTAATTAAGAAACCAATGAAATTTCCATGATAGGATTGTATGATTTAATAATAAATGATGCATAGCTAAGGTAATCTACTTGCATAGGAATGCATAACATGGGGTTCCTCCTAAACTATTTAGAAAGATCTTGGAATTTTAAGGTCGCTATAGACCTTAAGAAAGACTCTAATTAAATTTGTGTATATGATAATATGTTAAGTGAACCTGATGCAATAAATGTAGAGGGGATCTTTTGAATATAAAAAATCATGTTGTACACTAAATTACAAAACACCATAAACATGAGAAGGTTTGGTTTGTTGCAAACATCTAAATATATAATTAACATACTAAAATCAAAATTTAATAATTTTGAATTGGTTTCTGATTTGATATGTTATAACTCATGCATAAATTAATTGACTAACTATTGACGTGTATAATTGACATGGAATATGTGTAAGGATGGCAAATGCATGGCAATATGTACATGATTTGAACAACATAATATGGGGAATTCCATTGATGAGCATGCTGCTATAACAATGTATTCATTAACAACAATAACTAGTGCAGTGAACAAGGAAGACACAATAGTTAACATTAGGTTGGAACAAAAAAATCTAGGGATATCCATCTTCAAGCATGTTGTTGAAACATCGCCTTCGTTATCAAAATGAGCTCCATGAGTAGCCCGGGGTCAGTTAATAAGAATAAGGACTCTATAATATTCGGTTCCGACTCTCATTATACCACCAATAACACTATTGATAATCCCCATAAAGTAGACAATATCAATATTAACAGGGGTAGCTTCTCATTGTATAACATTGGTGGCAAGAAGGTAGTAAACATATCATCTTATGAACTTAGTCATGAAGAGATGGATGTGTTATATAAGGGTCTCAACTTTTCCATTTTCCCTAACTGCATTCCCAATGAAGACATCATTTGTTGCCTTGAGGATGGGATAAAAACTCTTAAGGATGAAGATAAGGAGCTAGTTAGGTAGGATTGTTCTGTCATCTTAAGAAAAGAAAAGCCCCCTAAAATAAATTTAAGTATGGAGAAGAAATTTACACTAAAAAACCTAAGAAGCAACAATAATATTGTTTTTTTAAAAGCAGACAAGGGAGGGGAAAAAATAGTAATGGACAAAGTAGAATATATATCCAAAATGAGGGACCACATGTATAATAATGGCATCTACAAAAATCTGAAGGAAAATCTTGCCTCAAAGATCATTACGGTGATTAGAAAGGCCATCAATGATTGTAACCTTGATGAAAAAGTAAAGAAGCACCTTTCTCTAGATAGTGAAATCACTCCTAGGATATATGGAGCCCCTAAAATACATAAAGAAAGTGCCCTCTTCAGACCTATTGTCAACATTATATGGGCTCCCACATATGAATTGGCCAAATATGTTGCAAACATATTAGGTTCATTGGTTGGAAAAACAAGCTCATACATTAAAGACTCTAATCATTATGTGGAGATCATAAAGAAGGAAAAACTAGAGCCAGGGGACAAAATTGTAAGTTTTGATGTTGTACAACTCTTCACAAAAATTCCTTTAGAGGAATCCATCCCTATCATAAAAGAGGTCACTGACCTGCAAACTTCAAAGCTGGCAGAGATATGTCTTCGTTCCACATTCTTTTCCTTCCAATGCAATTTTTTTGAGAAAATTTCAGGAGTAGCCATGGGGCTACCACTATCCCCTATAGTATCCAATCTCTTTATGGACAATTTTGAAAAGAGAGCCCTTGTTTACTTCCCTCTAAAACCAAAATACTGGATTAATTTTGTTGATGACACCAGTGTAAACTGCCTGAATGGATATCATGAGTTAAATAATTTTTTGGACCACCTAAACAGCTTATCTAAAGACATCCAGTTCACTATGGAGGTTGAAGAAAACAACTACATCCCCTTCCTCGACATTCTCATCCTTAGGAAAGAGGATGGATCATTAGGGCACAAGGTTCGGTTGAAGCCTTGAAATTCGCTGCAACAACATGGGAGATGACCACCTGGTCTAGACCTTAAAGCAACTCATTTTCTGTTTGGAATGGTGGATCCGACTCGTTCAACTAGGTCTAGTTACCTTCTCTTAATATCTAAAATGGTTTACAATATGACTTTCATCCACCAATGGTGAAGAGACATCAAATCAACCCTCTTGTTGATCAGGCAAGAAAGCAATCCTAAGTTGATCTGGGGCTCAGCCAAGCCACAACTAAAGTTCGCCTATTAGGGAAGAGGACTTAGAGAAATGTAGAATTAACCTAAATGCAAACTTATTCGATAATGAAAGTAAAAGGAACTAAATCCTAATCCTATATCAATTAGGTAGATATAGATCTAACCCAACCGAGAGCAAGATATTTAAATGATTGGGATTTAAATATGTCTGGCTTATAATGAATATCAAGCTAACGAAGTAGTTCAATTAACTGACATTGTGAATACTAAGTCACATTCTATTAGAGACCTCTTGACTGAAATAATCAACCAACAACATTTAGGAAGAAGTTCGCAAAAATGATATTGATTGTTTAATCAATAATTGAAATAATTAAACAATAATATGAGGAAGAAGTTCACAACATATTACTGTTTGTTAAACCAGTATTAAAATATAGATTTCTAAGTAAATAGTTACTCAAAAATCAGAATTCGGCCCATAAGAGTAAAGATAAATAATAACATATGATTGAGAGAAATTACTCATACCAAAAGAAATGCACAAATATGAATAAAATGACACGTTCCTGCCATCATAAAATAAAACTAGTATTTAAAACAGTAGTTTTAGAAATGCCAGTTTATTGAATCCATTTTTCTGGATTTGGTCTCCAACAATCCTTTACATTGCTTGAATTTCTGTTGTTACAACAAGAGCTACAGAAGTGCAGACTCTGCCCATGATACATAATTCAAAATGCAAAAGAAAAATCCTTAATAATCCCCAGATCTGAGATTTTCACCCCTCCCACCTACGGTTCTAAATCCCTATTACAGAAGTGTTTTTAGAATTCCAGAATTGCAGAGGAGAGAAGCCATTTTTACATTCTACAATCTGGTATTTATAATATTTACAAAATAATTTAGAATATGAAAGTTTGTTGAAAAATAAATATGTTTAATCAATTTTCATTGGCTCAAAATTCCATTCTTTTATTTATGGAGCGTTCTCATTGATTGGGATCTTGTTCTTCTCATCTCTTCAACTGTTTTCTGGAAAATCAAATCAAAACAAAATTAAAATGCAAAAATAAAATCAAAATGCCAAATTTGGAATTAAAACAAATATAATCAAATTCAATTAAATAAATAATTGAAAATGAAATATGAGCTTTCTATTGATTCCTATGATGATTTAATTAGCCAAAGAAATTATTGACGAATGAATTTGCATTCAAAAGGGGCTTGGGCAGATGAAAATGCAGAAAATAAAACTCAGAAAAATTAGTTTTATTAAAAATTCGGAGCTTGATATTTTGCTGGATTTTAGACCTAATAAATGATCAAATCTGTTAATAAAACCTCCTTAGAAATGTTTTCCACGATTTTATCTTTCCAATAAGCCATCTTAGGCCTCATTTGGCCAAGTAAAACTCCATATATGAGCTTCTGAAGTTGGTATATTAAAATTGTCAGAATTCTGAAAATCCTGTTGCTTGGGTTAAAAGTCTGAATTTTTTTGATTAAATTCTCTTTCTAAATTAAATTGTTGTTATTAATTAATTAATAACAATTAAATATAACTGCATTATTAATTCTTATTAAGTGTTAATTAACAAAATTAATTAAAATTTTTAATTTAATAATTAATTAAAATAGTATTCTATTAATATTATAATTAAAATATATAAAAATTATAATTAATATATAATTTTATATTATTAATATGATATTATATTAATTAAATCATTTTTAAAATTACAAGAGGTTCCAGTAGTGTTATGAGAGGATGGTGGAGAGTTATGGAGGTCAATAAGAAAATGGAGTGATAAGGATCAAGGGATAAAGAGTGGAAAGTGAAGTGGAGGGTGGATGAGGTTATGGCGATGGGAGTCATAAGAA
Organism: Pinus tabuliformis; assembly: GCA_031772625.1. Lineage (NCBI taxonomy): Eukaryota > Viridiplantae > Streptophyta > Pinopsida > Pinales > Pinaceae > Pinus > Pinus tabuliformis. The sequence goes on from CM062814.1 coordinate 927,976,144, forward strand.
GTCATAAGGTGTTGAAAATTTTTTTATTAAAAATTTTAACCCTTGGATAAAACCAAAAATCGTGTATCAGAGTTTTAATACCTATGCATAAAAACAAAAAAATTATTTGCAATATGTGATTTGGGATGTATCATAATCGCAATTTTTGATCGCGTTTTTTAATTGCAGTTTTTTTTTTAAATTACAATTCTTGAAAGGAAGCAAGTGATGTGAAGTGGGGCCTGCATGGAATTCATAATTCTACAAATTGAACTATAGCCACTTTGCAATTTTGAGAATCTAGTCTTGACAATTTGTTTTAAAATAATAAATTGGAGTAAATTACCAAGATTCTGAAACACATTTTCATCCGTTTTATGATTTCATTGGGTCGTTTTGTAGGACTGTTAGTGAAAAAATGAAAAATTAATAAAAGTTAACTAAAAGTCAATATTTACAATGAATGACTATTGAACTTAATTAGTTTCAAAAATTGAAATATTATACATTTATTTACAATTTTAGTCTAGGCAAGAAAATGATCAAACTTCACGGTAGTGCCATTTACAAACCGGTTGACTAAATGAGTCGAAACAAGTATCGATGGAAAGCTTGTGAAAAGTCAGATTCAATGAAGCAATCAAAACATAAATACAAAGAAAATGATAAAATGATAAAATTGTAAAACAATTAACTTAAATGAAAATAATAAAAGATTCCTAGTAAAAAAATTAATGGAAAGGGTCCTTATTACTTGACGTTATGGGGGGTGTTGGGTTTTCCCTACAACAATGACGACACACTGGGAAGAACCAGTTATCTTTGGTTAAAGACAATGAACTTTGATTTACCCAAATGTTAAAAATAATGGAGTTCACAAAATTGTCCAACAATAAACTATTTCCATAGGTCCCACATAAAATAGATTAAGCAATATGAGTCTGTAAAGATAAGTACTCAAAAAAAGACTAGAGTAAAAGTCATGAATCCAAATTTGAGAAGATTTGTTTTAAAATTACCTTATATAATAATAGAAGAAGGTAGAGATATGAGTTTTTTGATAAATCATATATCCATTTTATGATTGTCTCTGACATTCCTTCGTTGCTAGCGAGCCTGAACAGTACTTCAACGAAGTTGTATTTTATGCCATACAAGCTTAGTCCTGCTGCCAGTAAGCATCCATAGCCTCGACGAGTTTACTTGTATTTCCCATGCTTATTCTTTAATCACTCTTTTGATAAACGTATTTGCAAGCTTGTAGTTTATGATGTATGTGAGTGAAAGAGGTGGTATGGTGATAGAGATTTATGTTTAATGGACATAATATTTTCATAATGTTTGCTCCAAATTCTTTTCTTGCAGCTATCAATCAAAGTATTTTACGTGGAGGGGTTGGAGGGATTCATTGTGTTAAACTCAAATCAATTCTGTCTTTGAAAAAGTAAACTCAATCACCTAGAAAAGATGTGTGTTTCTCCATGAAAAATATTTAAAGCCATATGATCTTATGGTTCCATAAGGATATGCCTTTAATGATAAATGAAATTCACTGAAATCGATAGAGTTAAGATATTTTCCATGTATGCCAACTGCTGTCAGGCAAGGAAAAAGGTCTATCATATAAAGCATGGCAGAGTCACCAAACTGAAATAAAAAATGAAAGCAAAAGGAAAAAAATCTTAAACTAAAGTAAGAAAAGAAATCAACAAACCAAAATAAAATTGAAAAAAGCAAAAATTGGAATAAAAATCCAAATTTAAAAGATAAACTCCATCAAGACTACTTATACAAATGTCTCAACAAAAGAGCTAAAAGAAAATAATCATGTGAATGTTCTCTCTTTTATTGAGTTTTAGATAAATCTTATCTTGCGGACTTATAAGCGTTTCGGCTTTTGATAACAGTGATGATAAAATTCAGCAATAACGAAAAAAAATTTGTCTGCTGTCAATGTTTTGTTTCAAAGCATCATCTTAATCATTTTCTAACAAAAGAAATGTTTAAGGAAACATTTAATGGTTCAAAAATTCCCCAGTTTAACTGATTCAATGAGGATTATTATTATTTCTTTCAAGAATCTCAAAGAAAACTAAACAAAAGAGAATGAACTTCAACACTGATTTGGTAGAGGCGCAATAGATTCATGAAGACCTGAAAAAACAAAGTTCAAGATCAACAAAAATTAAAAACGAAACTAAAATCAAAAGTAAAGTAATGAGAATGGGTACATGAAACTTACCATTGGAGAATTACTTTTAATCTTACTTGAAAGATGTCATTTTCTCCAATACTAGCTAACTTCTTACTTTAATTAGAATTAAAAGCATGGGGAAGTTAAACTAACTGAAATCTTATTAACCCAAAATCATCATTTATTAAATATAAACTAAAACAAGTGAAAACTAGAAGAAAACAATGTTTCATGTTCCAGGAATCTGAAGTGAACTGAATTCATAAAAAATGAGAATGAAATGATGTTTTTTAATGAATCACAATGATGAATGTTCTCATAATATTATAAGTTTTATATCAACTCCATGATTTTCATAAATATTTCAGAATTAAGACCAAATCCAAGATAACGAAATACATATGTGTAGATGGGGAGGCCTTGAATTTCATATATTAAATATAGAGTGATATATCTAAAACTCAAATATAAGAGAAATAAAAATGATTTAACCATGTTGCAATTTTGTTATCAATTGCTTCATTACCATAGTGGTTGCCCAAGAGTGCCTTAAAATCTTTTATACAACACAACGTCTTATCGAATTTTTCGCATTGCAAGTTTTTTTGCCATGCATAACTTCAAACTGCGAGATTCACCTTTGCCGATATGTGATTGAATGTTATATAATAGTTAAAAGTCATTGGAAGAAAGACATATATCAGATTTTATCGCATCAGAGGATGTCAAGACAATATGTGATTTGAGTTTCACGATGCGATATAAGTGTTGCGATGGCAAGGTTGCGATATGAGCATATGCAATGAGAAATTGCGATGGAGCGATTGCTATATTGGAGAATAGTCATATCGGTGATCTGAATTGTTAACAAAAGGAAATGTCGATATGATTCTTGCGATAATAGGATTGTGATAGATGACGTGGCTCACTGGTGGGACCAACTTTGAATTTTATAAGAAATCGGCAATCAGAATATTTTGAATACGAGATGTAAGATCATTGATATGTCGATATTCGATATAGAACAGACGCGATAGTTTTATTAAATGGATTCAATCTCTTATCGGATCCGGGATATCAGAACTTTTAAATGTATGTCTCAATTGAAATTATGATTTTATGAGCGGATACGATATCTTTTAAAACTGAATTTAAATGCCATGTCGAGTCCAGGACATCAGAACTTTTAAAACATGCGCTTCAACTAAAATTGTGATTTTATGAATGGACGCGATATCGTTCAAAAATGAATTTAAATGTGGTATCGAGTCCGGGATTGTGTGAAAATCACAATAATTCAATTGATGCTTTATATGAAATGTCCCGACATTAGGATACTTTGATAATGCTACACAACAATCCGTCAAGATTGGGATGTTTTAAAGTATCCAATTTACATGGAAGTGCCCAACTCAAATTTTCCTTTCTATAAAAACTCCATTCAATAATTTAATTAACCATCAAATTATTCGATCAGAGGAAGATGTTATCGCGACTTTCTCATGAGGAGAGTTGCGATATTATAATGATCCAACATGAATTTTCCGATAATGTATTTAAAAGTCTAAATGGAATTTTAATGAAATATATAAGGAAAATTAATGAATCCTAAAATTCTAGCAAAATGACTAATACTTCCCTGAGCATGCTGTAGATTTAAAATAGTTGTTTGCTTGTTTCAAGTCTCCAAAATCAAAGCAATGAAGACCTGCAAAAATAAACAGAACATAAATAGGCAATAAATTATGAAAAAGAAAATCAAACAATAGATGAAGATGAACCTTTTAAAATGCATACCTGGAAGAAAATTTACTGCAAATTTACCTCATGAATCTTCAATTTCTCCCATGTATTTTTCAAAATTCCCATATGTTCAAGATCATCTATTTATTTAATCTAAAATGCTAAGTAATGAACTTTCATATTACATCCACCTCCAATTTACATCGGAAGACAAGAGTGGTGAAACTGAGCTCTTTTTCAGACATACTCATGAATCAAGGATTGTCAAGCTGTAGCAAATTCTTGGAATTTCTTCATGTATGATCATCGTGATGATTTTTTTTCCAAAACGAGACAATCAAGTGCTTTTCATAAATGTGTATGATCTAAGAGCTTCTAAAATATTCTAAGTTGTTTTTCCGAAAATGAAAGGGAATGCCCATAAGAAGTCAGATTCATTACTTGCTTTATTGAAATCTGAAATAATGAAATAGGTGCTAACAGAAAAGAAATCTAATTTAAATTAATATATTCCTAATTTTAACTTAATGAAGGAAACATGATTAGGTATAGTCATACTTCCAATGTAACCATGTAAGCATTTTAATTCTTGCATGTATGTACAAATCAATTATTAGTAACAAAAATATAAATAAAATTAAACTAAAGAAAATAAATCTGAATTTAAAATGTATAGTTACTATCGGCAATTTATTTATAATTAACTTCTCTTGAAATTCCCTTTCCAATTTAATTTCAATTGGTTCATAGAAACCTTGATGAATTTCTATTAATGATTGGAAGGGATTCAAAAGAGGAGATGACAGGCCAGATCGTGAGAATGAGCTTTTAGATACAATGGCCTGCATAAATTTGTTAGTGTTATGTACAAGTGTTAAACTATTAACAATCTTCCATGAAGGAAAACTTTCCAAATATTTTTCAAAGGGGTCTATGAAATATGGATGGAAATTTGTTAAATACAATGGAAGATTATTAATTGAATCAGATTGTTGGTCATATTGTGAAAATTCACTTTCTTGTTTACACTGCCTTTGAGAAGGTAGAAGTAATTGATAAAAAAAGAACATCAGTTGAAATTGAAAGAAAAATAGCTCTTGATGTTCATGGTTAGAATCTAAAACGTCATTTTCCCATTCAGACAACACATCAATTGAGTGTTCAATACTGAGCTTCTCAATATGCCAACACAAATTATCTAAAAATCGAAAATTAAAAACAGAAAACAAATTTGAATTTAAACAAAATAAATGAAGGAAAAATAATAAAATCAAATCATGGTTTACACTAGTGTTACAATTATTGTTATAGCACAATTGGAACTGACTTAAAACAATTTCCTTTTCACAAGACTTGGTCAGAATAATAAGATTCGAATGATTGCTAATACCAACTTGTGAATTAGAAAGACAATCATGACTATGAATAAGAATGAGATCTTGATCGTCATATAAATCATAGATTGGGAAGTTTTCTCGAATGCTAAAGTCATGAGTATGATTAATTATTTGAAAATGAGAACTATTTGAAACAATTTCAGAATTAGAGTGTTATTCATTTTCACATTTTATTAGGCTTTGATCATGAGGATTTAATAGTGAAGAAGACAAATCAATGTCCTCAATGTTAAAGTAACTATTATAAATGACCTTATGACATTCATTAAAATTCACTTCGATCTTATCCGATGTATCAAAACAAGAAGGAATATGAAACACATGCTCATTAATGATAGAAGAATGATCAATAATTAATTCTCTATCTTGATAAAAATTATTTGGCAATTCATTAAGATCAGCCTCTCTGTTTTTTGAAATATCATTGATGTTAAGAGGAGATAAATTTCTATTAGCAAAAATACCAGGATAAAGGGAAAAATTAAGAATCAGAAGCAATGGATTTAAAAATGTCTCTATTTAAGAACTCTTGTGCATTATGTTCATTGTAAATTTTAGATTTGAGATCATTCATTTGTATACTTGTGATTTCTTGAAGAATGTTTCTCTGATGCCCTGAATTTAGCATTTGCTCATCGTAAAAGAATTTAGAAATTTGTACAACATGTTGCATATTATTGGAAACTTCAATTGTTGCTTGTACTTTCTAATTTGTGGTTTGATTTTCTGAATTAAACGCACAATAGTTTTCAGATTTCAAAGCGGTATCTTCTTCAAGATTATTGTTAGTATCTTCTTTCTTTGAATAGTAAAATTTTCCAAGATTTTTTATTGAGATTTGCTGACATGTGAAAGTGTATCTTGATTATTATTAATACTATAAGAAGTGTGCACTAAATGAAGAAATTGATCGTGCATAATAGAGGCCACTTCATCATTATTTGTTTGCATCTCATATTGGAATTCTCAATTGTGTTAATGTAATTGGAAGAAGTTTGAGCAAAGCTTGAAATATTTTACATGGTTTATGAATGAGAGGAAGAGAGCAAATATGTTTATAGAAATCTAATAATTCATCTTCCGTAGGTTTTTCTTCAATTTTAAATTTCAAACAATTTAAATTAAACCTGATGGTAAAATCAACCAAAGATTCATTTTTGAATATTTGTAAATCTTCAAAATCATCACATGCATGTTCTTAGTTATAGCTATCAAATTTACAAAGGAACATTGTAACAAATTGATCCCAATTGTGAATTGAGACAACTAGAAGAGTTCGACACCATTTTCTGGATTTTTTTATGAATATAAGAGTAAAAATTCTGCATAAAATGCCTTCATCTATTCCTTGAAAATCATAATTTGAAAATTTTTGAAAAAATTGAAAGGCATGGTTAAAAGGAAAAGAATTTCTCTTACCATTAAATTTTACCTGAGACAAGAGTCTTGCCACTTCTGGTGGAATATTGGAAGATGCACATCCATAAATATAAATCCAAATTGGAAGTTTAAGAGGAGCCATTGTAATAAAAATTAGATGTTTAGAATACAAAGACTCCAATAGACAACAAGTTTCAGGCCCTCATTCTAGTGCCAAAATGTTGAAGCCTTGAAATTCGTTGCAACAACATGGGGGATGACCACCCGGTCCAAACCTTAAAGCAGCTTCTTTTCCGTTTGGAATGGTGGATCCGACTGGTTCAACTAGGTTCAATTATCTTCTCTCAATCTCCAAAATGGCTTACAATATGACTTTCAACCACCAATGGAGAAAAGACATCAGATCAACCCTCTTGCTGATCAAGAAATAAAGTGGTCATTAAGTTGATTTGGGGCTCAACCAAGACATAACTAAAGTTCGCCTATTTGGGAAGAGGACTTAGAGAAATGTAGAATCAACCTAAATGCAAACTTATTCTATAATGCAAGCAAAAGGAACTAAATTCTAATCTTATCTCAATTAGGAAAATATAGATCTAACCCAAACAAGAACAAGATATTTAAATGATTGAGATTTAAATATGTCTGGCTTATAATGAATATCAAGCTAACAAAGTAGTTCAATTAACAGACATTATGAATACCAAGTCACATTCTATTAAGAGACCTCTTGACTGAAATAATCAACCAACAACATTTAGGAAGAAGTTCACAAAAATGATATTGATTGTTTAATCAACGATTCGAATAATTAAACAATAATATGAGTAAGAAGTTCAAAATATATTACTATTTTTTAAACCAGTATTAAAAGAAAGATTTCTGAGTAATAGTTACTCAGAAATCAGAATTCAACCCATAAGAGCAGAGATAATTAATAACATATGATTGAGACAAATTACTCATATCGAAAAAAGTGCACAAATATGAATAAAATGACAGATTCCTGCTATCATAAAATAAAACTAGTATTTAAGATTGTAGTATTAGAAATACCAATTTATTGAATCCATTTCTCTGGCTCTGGCCTCCAACATTCCTTTACATTGCTTGAATTTCTGTTGTTACAACAAGAGCTGCAGAAGTGCAAACTATGTCCATCATACATAATTCAAAATGCAAAAGAAAAATCCTTAGAAATCCGCAGCGCTGAGATTTTCACTCCTCCAACCTAAAACTATAAATCCCTATTAAAGATGTGTATTTAGAATTCTAGAATTGCAAAGGAGAGAATCCTTTTTTACATTCTACAATTTGGTATTTATAATATTTATAAAAGAATTTAGAATAGGAAAGTTTGTTGAAGAATAAATCTGTTTAATCAATTTTCATTGGCTCAAAATTTCATTCTTCTATTGTTGGAGCATTCTCATTGATTGAGATCTTGTTCTCCTCATCTCTTCAACTGTTTTCTTGCAAAATCAAATCAAAACAAAATTAAAATGCAAAAATAAAATCAAAATGCCAAATCTGGAATTAAAACAAATCTAATCAAATTCAATTAAATAAATAATTGAAAAGGAAATATGAACTTTCTATTGATGTCTATGATGATTTAATTATCCAAGGAGATTATTGACAAATGGATTTTCATTCATAAGAGGCTTCGACAGATGAAAATGCAAAAAATAAAACTCAGAAAAATTAGATTTATTAAAAATTCGGAGCTTGATCTTCTGCTAGATTTTAGACCCAATAAATGATCAAATCTGTTAATGAAACCTCCTCAGAAATGTTCTCCATGATTTTATCTTTCCAATGAGTCATCCTGGGCCTTATTTAGCCAGTAAAACTCCATTTATGAGCTTATGAAGTTAGTATATTAAAATGATCAGAATTCTGGAAATTCTGTTGCTTAGACTAAAAATCTGAATTTTTTGATTAAATTTTATTTCTAAATTAAATTGTTGTTATTAATTAATTAATAAAAATTAATTAAATTTTTTAATTTAATAATTATTAAAATAATATTATAATTAAAATATATAAAAATTATAATTAATATATAATTTTATGATATTAATATAATATTATATTAATTAAATCATTTTTAAAATTACAAAAGGTTCACGTAGTGTTATGAGAGGATGGTGGAGAGTTATGGAGGTTAACGAGAAAATGGAGTGATAACGATGGAGGGATAAGTAGTGGAGAGTGAGGTGGACAGTGGGTGAGGTCAAGGAAAAGGGAGTCATAAGGTGTTGAAAAATTTTGTATTAAAAATTTTAACCTTGCATAAAACCAAAAATCGCATATTGGAGTTTTAATACAGGTGCATAAAAAATAAAAACTTTTATTTGTGATATGCCATTTGTGATGTATTGCAATCACAATATTGCATCACAATTTTTGATCGCGTTTTTTAATCGCAGTTTTTTTTAAATTACAATTCTTGGAAGGAAGCAAGTGATATGACTACAAATTGGACTATAGCCATTTTGCAATTTTAAGAATCTGGTCTTGGCAATTTGTTTTAAAATAATAAATTGAAGTAAATTACCAAGATTTTGAAATACCTTTTCATCCGTTGTATGATTTCGCTGGGTCATTTTGTAGGACCGTTAGTGAAAAAATTAAAAATTAATAAAAGTTAATTAAAATTAAATATTTACAATGAATGACTATTGAACTTAATTAGTTACAAAAATTGAAATATTATACATTTATTTACAATTTTAGTCCAAACAAAAAAATGATCAAATTTCAAAGTAGTGCCATTTACAAATCGGTTGACCAAATGAGTCGAAACAAGTATCAATGGAAAGATTGTGAAAATTCAGATTCAATGAGACAATCAAAACATAAATACGACAAAATGAAAAAATGAAAAAATTGTAAGACAATTAACTTAAATGAAAATAATAAAAGGTGCTTAGTCAAAAATTAATGGAAAGGGTCCCAATTACTTGAAGTAATAGGGGGTGTTGGGTTTTCCTTACAATAGGTTCTTAGGAAGAAAGCACATACAGACAAGTACCTTCATGTTGATTCACACCATTATCCAACTTCAATGGTGGGGGTGCTCAAAACTCTCTTCACCAGAGCATTAAGGATTTCAGACTCAGAACATGTGTATGAGGGGATTAAATATCTGAAGAAGGTATTTACTAACATTGGATACAAAAATAAGGAAATCAATAGAGCCATCACAAAATCTAAAGATGGAAATAAAGCCAATCCCTCTTCATTAAGCTTTCAACCTCTTAATAAGACCTATCTTCCATACATTCAAGGGGTCACCAATAAGCTAGCCAAAGTTCTCAAAAAGAAAAATATTGATACCTCTTTCAAACCCCTAAATACCATTAGACAGAGAATGAGATATGTAAAGACAACCTTGATCACCTCCAACACAAGGGAGTTTACAAGGTCATGTGTTTATGTGGATAATGTTATATTGGTGAAACAGGGAGATCCTTTAGGATTAGAACCAAGGAGCATGGTGTGGACATTAAAAATGGTTGATCCAGATCCTCGACTCTTACAGAACACTCAGAAAAAACATGCCACCATGTTTGCCTTGAGGATACAAATATCATCGCCAATGAAAACATCAATATAAAGAGGAAGTCCATGAGGCCCTTGAAATTATAAAACATCCTCGGAATCTAGATAGAGATGGTGGCATGGACATTAGTAGAAATTGGATCCCCTTAATTAATCACTTAGATGCCCAAGTCTCGTAGCCTTGTCATACTCCTTTCTTCCTCCTCTGCTTTTAACCTCTTTTGACCATTCTCTCTTTGTCTTAACTTTTCCCTCTTATTCTTTTCTTCGGTTCACTCTTCCTTATCCCATCATATCATCTCTACTTGGTCTTCCCCTAATATTTCCACTTACCTCTTCAGATAAGTATAAAATTAATAACTACAATAATTATTAATTAATTATAATAAGTATATTAGGATATTAAGTTATGAATACAATATTTAGTATTATTATTAATTAGCTTTATTATGTGTTTTAATCTAATGATTAACACTAAATATTAATTAATAATAATAAGAAGATTCTTGTTAACAATTATAACTTTATATGATAATAAATAATAAATAATTCTATTAAGAAAATTATATAACCCTTAAAATATTAACAAATAAATAATAATTTCCAGGTTAATTATTATTATTATTATTTACATTAATATGCTTTACTATTAATTAAATTCTAATTCTAGTTATAATTAATAATAATAAGCACAATTATTCATCTTTTTATTATATAATATATTCTACAATAGTAATAATTTAAGATTATTAATTTAATTTCCATTTTTTTTTTAATTATTAATTTAATTTCCATTTAAACCTTTAGCATGTCAGCCTTTTCATTTTCTCACATTTCTTTATTAATATCTTTCCCTTTGCACACTTCTCTGTAGGGATTATTTTGATGATGAGTCTTACTATAGACTCGAAATTTCGATTCTAAGCTATGGCTACTGTGGAATGGATTCCGATCTCAAAACTTAATATGTACATGTTTGGGTGCATGATTAAAGGCATTGTTTGAATGCATGAATTGGATACATAGTAGGTCGTTGAGTGCTGCAACGTCAAGTATGCTAATGTAGTCACATGAGAATGGGCCTCATCGAAATTCTATTTAGGGGGCACACTTATGAATGATGAAAACAATGATAGTAGTGCAGGTCAAGAAAATCATATATGGGGCTAGTTGGACTCCTTGAAAATATTTCAATTGAGAATGCATGTTGATGGTAGCCAAGTAAGTAGGGAAAACAACAAGTGAAGCTAAAATTGTAAAGTAATTGGGTAAGAATTTTTTTAGCTAAATTTAATATCTTTTTTTGATTCAATTTAATGCATGTAATGTTTGCACACTCAGGAAGGGGTATGTTTTAGGAAAAAAATTATTATCACATTAAGATTTAGTAAAATATCAGTATTGCATGCATGCATTGAGTTGCCATGTTGAACATAAATTAAATGAATGAATAATATGCTCATGAGATAAAATATGTTAGGTAATTCATTGAGAGGTTACATGAAAATGTGGGAGGTGTGAAGATAATGTAGAGAGTGCATTGTGTTCATGAGTCCAAGAGTATTGGTCTAACAGTTTATAAGCTTAAGCAAGTTTGTCATGAATACCTAGTGGGTTATGAAAAAGGAAGAATTTTTCATTGTGTATATATTTTCTATATTCATGCTTTTGTGATCCATAATGAATTAAGCAAAGTCTTTAGGTAGAAATCACATAAGAGAAATTTTTGGCCGACGTGTTTCGAACCAACAAGTGTGGTTCATCATCAAGACCATATGAAGAGGCATACCATGGAAAATGCTTAAATAGAGAGCAATGTAGAGACATAATTTCAAGTAACGACTATCTTTGAACAATAATATTTAAATTATGATATTAGTTTATTAATATATTAAAAACAAATATTATTAAGCAACAACTATATTAAACAACTAGTTTTTTAAAAATAATATTTAAATAATGATATTAATTTATTAATTTATTAAAAAATATCAATAGGTAATGACTATATTAAACAGTTAGTTTTTGAAAAATAATATTTAAATAATGATATTAGTTTATTAATTTATTAAAAATGTTAATAAGTAACAACTATATTAAACGACTAGTTTAAAAAAAATATATTTAAATTATGATATTATTTTATTAAAAAATATTAATAAATAACCGCTATATTAAACAACTAGTTTTTGAAAAATAATATTTAAATTAATTTATTCAAAAAATAAATAAATCAAAGTGTATATATTACTACAATCCATGTGATGCATCCATGAATTACTATTATATGATTGATCATGACACATATTATGAATCATGATGTCACATATGCTTAGTGCATTGAGTGCATGCATGCTTGTATGGAACAATCAATTGCATGATTGAATGCCTTGAAAGGAAATAAATTCTAATACTCTTTAAGAAATTGTTCATTAGTGAAATGAGTGGCATGAATCCCTCATCTTGTAAGACAATTGTAAACTAATTACTCATGAATTTAGAGATATGTATCTTAGTGGAGAAAGTGTTTAAGTAACTCTCAGTTTTGACCATTTGGGTTGTTGGAATAAATTTTTGATTGCATTATGAAATTCTTAGAATGGTTGTGATGCAAATATATAATGAAATGATAATTTCATTCAATCTATTGGACATCAATTGAAAGTTATAGAATTATTGTGCGTAATGATTCATTGATCACTTTAGGGGATGATGTTAATTTTGCAATGCAAATATTTTATGCATGAACACTTACCACAATTTTGCTAATTGAAAGATCAAATTGTAGGCAGAGTGTTAGAATGGGGTGTGAGATTGAAGTCTTCATGAAAGAAAAAATTACCACCACCTGCAAAGGATTTCAACATTATAGCTAAAAGTCACATGTTTGTGAGATCTAGCTTCTAAATGAAGCAAATTTGGGAAATTAAAATTTCTGATCTGAAAATTTCTAGTATATCTCATGGGTACTGAATGTTGTAATCTAGGTGAAATTATAAAGCAAAGAACTCATGAACAATACCACTATGATGTAATTACATCCTTGTGGCACACTTTCATTACCTTGTGGGAGTGATTCATAAAGGGCATCTTGACTATAAGACTCCATGAAAAATGTAGTGTAATTTATGTTAAAGCATGCCAAAGGAACTTGGTTATAAGACTCTAAAAATATATTTAATAATCCCATACATAAAATCCATGGGACAAGTAGATCAATCGAGGATGGGGATTTCATGGGACTGGAAGGGTGAGTAACTAATGGGAGAAGAAATATGTCACATGCTCATTGGGATGTGAGTATAAGAGGGTTTATCCAATGTAGATAGTGAGCTAAATTTGTTACTTGTTGAGGCAAAAGAGGAAAAAAAGAACCATACAAATAAGTATTGTTTTAAAACCTTACTTGTTAGAAATTCAACTTTTTAAGGGGGAAATCCATCTCTCCTATAGAAGGATTACTAGATGAGAAAGAAAATGAATGTAACACATATGTGATGTTGTTCGTTTGGTGTAGATACAAAATGGAACACTTCTTGAAGTAAGTAGGTTGATACACAAGAGAAGAGAGGCATTGTGTGCCTAAGGCTATAAGCAATGCAATAATGATTTTCACATATAAAACTTATTATTTCAGTATGCAATACTAAACATTGGTAATATATTTTATTGGAAGAAAAGTTGGTGTTGTATAAGGAAGCTATATAAGGTCCAAAGGTATCCAAATTGAACATAATATACACAATGATAAAAGGAGAACAATTGAAGAGAACCAAACTTTTGTTGTAGCCACAAAAAGGATGAAGACTAATGTTGCAGCGAAACACAAAACCTAGGTTGGTGTTGTTACATACAAAGAAGGTCCCAGATTGAAGAGAATGTCAATGATGATGTTCATTCAAGGGGGAGGGAATTGTGACACCCCCTTTTCATTTCCCCAAAATTTTTGATGTAATTAAATACTTGTCACATATTGGATTACCGGCATTTATATTGTGTACTAAAATTGATTATGTGATGTACTATTCTATTTTATTAATAAAATTTCTATAGTCGAAGGAAGGGAACAACCAACATATCACAATGTATTGGGAGGGGGGAAACTTAACTAGGTAGGATAAATATACCTTAGCTGAATATTTCCCTTTGATGTGATGGTTAGTCTTCTCAAGAAGATGAAATGTTGGGAAGATGACACTAATAAAAATTGAGCCGATTTTTGATAGCCCTTTGTCGTTCTTTCCAAGACGTTTCGATGCTATAATGATAAAAGGAGGTTTTATTAAACATGGAACATGGTACAATCGTATTATTGACATTTTCCAAATTCTTCATAATTTTTTGTCCTCTTACACGTTAGTAAATTGATAAAAGGATGATCTTTTGGTCTCGCATGCTTGACGACAATTGTGGTTGGTATATAGCATAAAGCATACACACTTCGATGAAATTGGCCATTGGAAGACCAATGGAAGTAGGAGTCACTCTATCAAAAACCTCGGCCATATCTTTCGTAAGCCCAATGGATCAAGTTGTGTCGATCTATTGACATCACTAGACATAGGAGTCCAAAGACTAATGGAAAAATTAAAGTTGGTAGATCGACGATCACAAATATTTTGCAACCGACTTTTTGTATCATTGACACTTCTCCTACAACAGTTATAGGTTCCCTAACATCACATGAACAACAGTTATATGAGTCAGTCATCATTGAAAACCAATAAGGTAGAGTTTAATAAAAAACCAAAAATATCTTTGGCCACCTTTAACATCTATAAGTTCCTGCACTCCATTTCTCATAGCCATCTTTTGCTAGAAATATTCTAGAGTCAACTTTATGAAACCTAATTCCATGCTTCTCATAAATTTTGTTAATTTAGCAGATTAGGGACAAAATTTGTCCTTTCTACAGTATTCCTCATCAAGAAAGAACACTCCTATCCCTTTGAAGAATTTAATTTGGTTAAGGAAAAATGTATTTTTAAGGAGCAAAACCACATGTGCACAAAAGTACAAGTCGAGTTTAAAGAAAAATTGGGAACCCTTGAAAGAATATAAATGTAAGACAAGTAAACTTCATTTGGATATCATCATCAAGAATATTCTTCTCTCTCTTATTTGGATTGGTTCATACATGTCTGAAATTGGTTCATACAGGTTCGAAATTGCAGGGTCCTAGGTCACACATGCGAGAAAAATAAATTGATCTAGAGATGCAGGGTTGGAATGTGGAAATGTCGGCTACAGTTGCTCGATTGATAGGATGTTCCCTACATCTAGATATCTACAACTGCACTAATGGTCACTAGATCCCTACAGTTGTGACCTAAGATATTTTTTATCGTTCACCACAAAATTTGATTGTTGACCGTAGGCGTGGAAACTTTGATTTTGATCATATTGTCTATTGGGCTCATCTCTTGGATATTTTTTGTTGGTTTTGTTGGATAATCAAAGGTTGACTTTAAATCTTGGTTGATTGTAACATTGTACTCTCTCTCTCTGAACATTTTATGATAATCCAATAAGAAGAAGAATTTTAAAGGGTTTCCACATTGAGGGATTTTCCCTCGTATTTGACCAAATCCTTGTTTCTCTTATTACTCTTGATTGTCTTATATTGTCTATTGCATTTAGTGTTCTATCTACAATTTCTATTGATCATTCTAAGATTTTGTTTTTGAAATATTGTTAATTGAACAAAATAATTGGGCTAAAGTGATTGTAACAATATAGAACAATGGAAAATTAACATGGTACTAGAGCTAAGGTGAAGACACGCCCAAGGAGACAAGAGACAAGAGAAATCATTCTTGAAAGAAGTTAAAGGAGGCTATTGAACTTGGACAAGATGTATACCTCTTACTTCAAGGATAATGAGAAGTTGGGTGAATCATCTAACTTTGTTGCTTGGAAGATTAGGTTGGAAGTTATATTGGATGACAAAGATGTTTTGGAATATGTACAAGGAAAAGGACTTGAGCCTCCATTGAATGCTTCTGTTGTTGTCAAATCCAAGTACAAGAAAGGTGAGGTCAGAACCAAGAAAAATATCATTGATGGTTTGTAAGATCATTTACTTGTTTATGTTGGTAGCTTGAAGAAGTTCAAGGATATTTATGAAAATTTGGTTGGATGTATGAAGTCAACAACTTGAATGACATCCTATATTTGAAAAATAAACTCAAAGAAATGAAGATGAACAAAGGGGAATATGTGCCTTCCTATATCATGAGAGTATCCCGCCTAAGGGATCAATTGCAATCTACCAGTGAACAAATATCTGATAGAGAGATGGTGGTGGTGACTCTTCAAGGTATTCCTCCTATTTGGGAAACCTTCATTTCTACTTTAAGCAACAATAATGTTCTTTCGTCATTTGATGAGCTTGTTGGTAAATTCACTCAAGAAGAGGCTAGGATGATTTCCAGAGGAAGGATTCAAAATCATGAAGAAGGAGAGCCCTCTGCATTTGTTACTCTGGATAAGAAGAGAAAAGGAAGAGGAAGACCATTTGGTTCAAGAAGGCCTCCCCTTAAATCAAATAAATCTAATAGAAGACTAAGGGATATTGAATGTTTCAGTTTCCATAAGCATGGTACTACCCGAAGAAGAAATATACTTCAAGGTCCAATTACAACAACAATCATGGCTTCAACAACAACAAATTCAACAATATAAGAATACATTATGATCGAAGGAGAGAATAAGGAGAGAATATGATAGAATAAGAAGGGATGATAGAAGGAGATGAGATACTTTGGATGACTACGAAGAAGGCCATCGCCCTGAAAATAGGTAAAGGAACTTTAGGTATGAAAATAGTAGCTGCTATTCAATCTAAATATATTCTTATTTCTTCTCTTTCTAGTTCTTCCCCTTCAGATTCATATGATAATTGGTTGGTAGATAGTGTGGATTCTAGAAATTTCTCTAGGTACAAGGAAGTCCTGGTTGAGAGGTATACAAGTTTGAAAATCAGCCTTGGAGACAACTCTACTCATCCTGTGAAGGGTTTTGGTTCCATCAAATTTCATTTGGACTCTAGTGAATCCATTATTATTCATGATGTGATGTATGTTCTATGATTAAAGAAGAAATTGGTATCTATTTCTACTTTGGAAGACAAGGGCATGAGAGTATCTTTTAAAAGAGGAAAATTCCTCACCTGGTGTATGGAATATCGCATGAGGGATGATTTTACCTTGGGATCTAGAGTTGGAGGACTCTTAGAATTAATGGAATACCTCTACTAGCAATGGCCCACAACAGTCATCATTAAAGTGATCTATGGAACTGAATAAGTTAGTCTTTGGTATTCCTAAATTGAATAAGTTAGTGTCTGGTATTCCTGATGTTCAAGCCAATCATGATCGAGTATGTCGAGGTTGTGCCTATGGAAATAAGACAATGGGGCCATTCCCCTCTAGCAGGAACAAGATCGATGATATTCTTCAACTCATTCATTTTGACCTATGCGGACCCATGCTTGTGCACTCTATTGGTGGACATATCTACTACATATTCTTTATTAATGACTTCTATAGGAAGACATGGACATACTATTTGAAGCATAAGGATGAGGCTTTTGATATGTTCAAGGAATTCAAGGCATTGGTACAAAATAAAACAAGGAAGAAAATCAAAATCTTTAGTTCCAACAATGGCAGAGAGTATATGTAAAATGAGTTCATTGAATTTTGCAGGAAGGTTGGAATCAAGAAGGAACCTATTATAGCTTACAATCCTGAGAAAAATGGGGTGCCTGAAAGAAAGATTTGTCCATCATGGAAGTTTCTCGAGCTATGTTGCATGATCAAAATTTACTGAAGTTCCTTTGGGGAGAAGCTATCTATACAATAGTCTATGTACACAATAGGGTTCCTCATCCAGCTTTAGATAAAATACTCTTGAAGAAGTATTCACAGGTGTGAAGCACGACATTGGACATCTCAGGATAAAATACTCCTGAAGAAGTATTCACAGGTGTGAAGCATGATATTCGACATCTCAGGATATTTGGTTGCCCCGTATATTTCTATGTCGAAGGACAAGAGGAACAAGCTGGAATCCACTAGAAAGAAAGGTACATTTGTTAGTTGCTGTGAAAAATATAAAGCATTTGGAATATATATATCTCTCTCTATATATATATTTATGGTCAAAGGAATATCGATTTTAGCAAGGATGTAACTTTCAATGAAGATGCCACCCTTGGAAAAGCAAGGGACCTTCCTCCACCTCCTCTTGTTGATAAGAGTGATGATGACATACTAGAAGGTCATTTTGTGTTGGAATCTGAGAAGGATAGTGTTGGTGAACTCATGGAGCCTATGGACCCCTTGGATCCACCTCCAAGTGATCCCCCTACCAGGAAGAGACCATTATGGCTTCATGATACTTTATAGGATGCTAAGAGATATGTTTATACCAAAAGGACCTTTAGAGAAAGCAAGTAGCCATGCCAGTATCAAGGATACATTGTAGCTATGAGTTCCATCATATAGGCTGAACCTCCAACTTTTGAAGAAGCTATGAAATAAAAAGTTTGGAAGGATTCCATGTTTGATGAATATGAATAAATTATGAAGAATTATGTATGGGATGTTGTTTTGAGACCTAAAGGAAAATATGTCATAATTTTAAAATGGCTATACAAGATAAAACATGGATTTGATGGAAGTATTGAGAAGTACAAAGCAAGGTTCGTGGCTTGAGATTTCTCCCAGAAAGAGGGAGAATACTATGATGATATATTTTCTCCCATTGCTTGCTTCACCACTATTAGATCAATTGTTTCCCTTCCTGCTAGTCAAAGATAGAATCTTCACCAGATGGATGTAAAGACAACATTTCTTCATGGAATACTACAGGAAGATGTGTTGAGAAACCTCAATTATTTGAAGTGAAGGAAAAAAGGAATCATGTTTGTAGGTTGAAGAAAGCATTACATGGTTTTAAGAAAGCCCCCAAATCTTGGTATTACCACATTGATAGTTACCCGATGAAGCTGGGATTCATGTGAAGCAGTGCTAACCCAAAACTTTACTTCAAAGTGGTTCAAGGTATGCATTTTATTTTGGTTTTATATGTTGACGATCTATTCTTGATAGGTAGTGAGATTTTGATGCTTGAGTGTAAGAAGGAGTTGGCCTCTAGGTTCGAGATGAAGGATCTTAGTATGTGTTGTGGTTCCTAGAGACAACCTTGAGGAGAGGTTAGTGCCTAAGACATCTTAATGTGTCTTAGGGATAAATTCATTTTGCTCAAGTATTATATACAAATTTATGAATTCTGGTTCAATTACCATACTCAAAGTCATATTCAATTTGTACACGAACAATAGGTCATTGCAAATAGATAATGCTCATATCTAGTGGCATACACACAAAGAGTGCAGTTTCATTGACTTTTGTAGTATATGTGAAGGAGGAAATTCAAGGAAAGAATCCAAGCGTGGAGGGCTGAACATAGAATCCTATAGAATATATTTCAGTAGAATTACGAATTAGACTAAGGAAATGAAATGCATAAATCATGGAGCGTCTTGGATTGAGGGGGTTGGAGCCATGTTTAGAGTTAGCTATGTTAACCAACAAAACCCTACACTATTGGCCCTTTTGGCAACAACCCACGTAGCGCAGGTTGTAGTCTCACCTGAGGCCATATTGGGGGATGCTAGAACCAGGTTTCTGCATCCAAAGGACTATGTGATGTGTTTCTGTTAAACTTAGGGCTTCATCCTGACCTTCACGAACCCTAAATCTTGAAACCTGGAAATTGTAGCAACTAATAGTTAACAGATCTAAATCCTTCACCGATTGCACTAAACATTCATAACATTATGTAAATAAACATATCTACTTCTTCGCGTATCTATTAAATATTTTTCCAAATTAATCGCATCGAGATATCAATAATACAGTGAATTCAAAGATAAACAATAACACACAGATACACTTATTTCTTCCAAAACAACATTTATTATGCTTAGATCTTCAATTATAGACTCTTCCAACCCTGCACACACAGCTACAGGGGCCCGCACACTCATCTGCAGTGTTAGGTCCCTATAATACTAGTGATTACCCCATTATTATTGTAGTTGTATCCCTTATTAATATTGTTGTGCCCCTATTGTCCCCATATTGTTATTATTGTGCCCCATAGAATCCCTCTATTGTTATTTTTGTGCCTTTATATTATTATTGTTAGGTCGGTGGGTTATATTGTGACTCCTTAGACTCCTATATATAGAAAGGAGGTTTTGTCATTTGAATCATCAAGGAATCATTCATTTGTGTAATGTAAAGGAGGTTTCCCCCTCGAAGAGGCTGAATTCTAAGGCGTTTATCTATCTTTTCTATCTTTTTGTGAGCTGGTTTCATAACATTTGGTATCAGAGCTTTTGGATTCTAGGGTTTTGCTGCTCCAAATAGGTCATCGTGGTATTTTTGCTATAACTTTTTTTCTGTGACGTTTCAGAAGCAAAAAAAAAAAACCCATTTGAGAAAGAATCACACTGAACCTCGGGTCCAAATTTCACAACTTTTCGCACTATATTTTCGGAGATATGATCTGAGGAAGTTGGTCTTTTTGCAGACTCCTGAATTACATTCAAAACAGGTGACCTGGGGAAAATCGTCATAACTTTCTCTCTGAGCATCGGCTTGAAATTTCGTAAGAAGGTATAGGAAGAGGATGGACTGTAGTTTCTTGTATATATTTTTCAGAGCCAAAGGTTGAAACAGGGACATGTGGCATGTCGTACAAGTTCGCTCTACTGAACTAGTCTATAATTAGGTCACTGTGGGAGATTTGGCATAACTCATCCTTGGAGAATAAAATTTGGATCATACTGGTGGCATTGGAAAGAGAACATAGAGGGTTACTACAGATCGCAATTTCAAAACTAGATGATCCGAAATTACAGAGATAATATCTAGCTCCTACAAAGTGAAAAAAGGTGTGTAGATTTTTTTAAATTCTTGCTTAAGCTTGGTTTGAAAATTATTTTGAAGGAATTCAAAGGGCATAGTAGAGAATTATTATCGGTAACTGATGCCCCGAGGAAAGAAAATGCAAACACCTAGTAAGCAACTTGAAATCTCTAGCATGACTCATGAAGAAGAGGAAGAAATGCTACATGATATATCAAAATTACAAGACCAAGTGCAACAAATGTCACTCTCACAAAAGCTAACAGAAGCTAAGATAAATGGCGTGGAAGCTAAGATGAATGGCATGGAAGCTAAGATGGAAAATTTAAAGATAGATTTGAACACAAATTTGAAGACATGCATGGCAGATTTGAAGACAGATTTGACAAATTTTCTACAAGAAATACTTACTAATGGTGAAAGGGTAGTAAAGGAAACTCATGATGCGAACAAAAGAAATGTTAATCATGATTTCATAGACTCTAATGTTGGATTTAAGACCCACCATATTCCAAAAATCGATATGAGGAAGTTTGATGGCAAGGATCCCGCAACATGGATATTACAGATGGAGCAATTTTTCGATTTCAATAATGTGCAAAACACACAAAAGGTACGTATTGCAACTTTATATTTGGAACCAAATCAGTTTGTATGGTATCAATGGCTTTGCTCTCGTAAACAAATTATCACTTGGGCAATTTTTACGGAAGAATTGACAGCACATTATGAGGATACAAAAAGCAACACTTTTTTTAGCCAATTGATAAGTCTCAAACAAAAGGGTTCAATAATGGAGCACATTGAGGAGTTCCAAAAATTGAACATAAGGGTAAAAAATATTCCAGAGGAGCATAGGATTGATGTGTTCATAGGGAATTTAAAGGATAATATCCAACATGATGTTCATCTTTGGGAACCTGATTCATTAGAGAAGGCATTCAGGTTAGCAAGAAAAATGGAAAGCAAAATTATGGCAACCAGGAAGTGTACCACTCACAACTATAAATATGGAAGTGTTGTTGCCCCTAGTCTTCCACAACCTATAAGGTTGACACCACAACAAGTAGAAGAAAAAAGAGCAAAAGGGATTTGTTACAGTTGTGATAGAAAATACACTAAAGGTCATAAGTGTGCTGAGAAGAAATTATTCTACATAGATTGTGAAGAGGAAGAAGAAAAGGAGCAAGAAATGTCAAAAGAAGAGGATATACTCCAGGAACAAAGCCTAGATAAAGAAGTAATGAATCCGACCATATCTTGTAATGCATTGGCTAGAACTACCACTCCTCAAACCATCAAGATAGAAGGACAAATCAAGAAGAAAAAGGTAATAGTGTTGATTGATCCAGGAAGTACACACAATTTTATTCATTGTAAGGTAGCAAAAGAATTGAATTGCTTCCTATATCTAGCACTAGAGTGTCAAGTGATGGTTGCAAATGGAGGAACAATAAATTGCTCTGGAAAGTGCCATAATATCAAGCTATCCATGGGAGAATATGTATTGACTAGCCCAATGCTTTCCATTCCAATGGGAGGTGCTGATGTTGTACTAGGAGACCAATGGCTACAATCCTTGGGTACAATAGCTTTTAATTTTCAAGAACTTTTCATGAAATTTTCTGTGGAAGGAAAGGAAGTTGAATTAAGGGGTATTGTAGGGAAACCGGGAAAGATAATCAGCTCTAATGGTATGACAAAGCTTCTAAAAAAGGAACAAAGAGGTGTAATTGCACAATTATGTTCGCTAGATGTTTCCACATCGAAATCATCTATTTCTCCAGATCTCCAAAAAGTCTTGGACAATCATTCCAAGGTATTTGAGACTCCCAAAGGTCTCCCACCTATTTGTGATCATGATCATGCTATTCATCTGATTCCAGGAAGTGTTCCTCCAAACATCAGGCCGTACAAATATCCCTATGCCCAAAAGAGTGAAATTGAACGTATGGTTGCAAAAATGCTAGAGGCTGGTATAATTCAACCTAGTCAAAGTTCTTTCTATGCTCCAGTAGTATTGGTGCACAAGAAGGATGGATCATGGCACATGTGTCCGGATTATAGGGAGCTCAACAAGCTCACTATTAAAGATAAGTTTCCCATTCCTGTCATTGATGAATTACTGGATGAATTGCATGGATCAATTTACTTCACCAAGTTGGATCTTCATTCAGGATATCATCAAATCAGAATGAAGACAGAAGACATTCCGAAAATAGCATTTAGAACTCATGAGGGTCATTATGAATTTTTGGTCATGCCTTTTGGCCTTACCAATGCACCTTCTACATTTCAAGGTTTGATGAATTCCATTTTCAAACCTTCCTTAGAAAATTTGTGTTAGTATTTTTTGATGATATACTAATCTACAACAAGTCTTGGAAGGATCATGTTGAACATGTTGACAGGGTGCTACAACTATTGGAGGAGAAACAATTATATGCAAAAAGATCCAAATGTTTCTTTGGAGTACAAGAGGTGGAATATCTGGGTCATATTGTATCTCATGAAGGAGTTAAGGTAGACCCTAGCAAAATTAAAGCCATTAAGGAATGGAAAATCCCCACATCCATAAAGCATCTGCGAGGATTTTTCAGGTTGACAGGGTATTATCGCAAGTTTGTAAGAATTATGGGAGAATAGCAGCACCTCTAACAACATTATTGAAGAAAGATGCATTTTCATGGACTCCAGAAGCAACAGAGGCCTTCGAACATCTTAAAGAGGAAATGTGCCAAGCACTGGTCTTAGCTACACCAGACTTCACAAAAACCTTTATTGTGGAATGTGATGCTTCAAGAAATGGAATTGGTGCTGTTTTAATGCAAGATGAAAGACCCATTTCTTTTGAAAGTCGTCCAATCAAGGGAAAGTTTTTACACAAAGCTATTTATGAGAAGGAAATGTTGGCAATACTACATGCACTTAAGAAATGGAAACCCTACCTAATGGGAAGACACTTCAAGGTAAAAACGGATCATGATAGCCTTAAATAATTTTTAGAACAAAGATTATCCTCTGAAGAGCAACAAAAGTGGGTCACAAAGATGTTGGGTTATGACTTTGAAATCATCTACAAAAAAGGGAAGCAAAATGTGGTGGCAGATGCACTCTCAAGAAAGGATGAGGATGTGGAAGCATTGTTGTGCGCCATTTCTATTATCCAACCAGATTGGATAAACGAAGCAAGGGAGGAATGAAAGAATGATGAAGAAGTGTGGGCACTTATTCGAAAGTTACAACAAGATTCCAGTACATATGATACATTTAGCTGGAAAAATGATTCGTTATGGTACAAAGATCGCTTATACCTCTGTAAGAATTCCCAACTCAAGCAAAAGATTCTTATGGAATTGCACACTTCTCCCTTAGGAGGGCACTCAGGATTTTTAAAAACTTACCACAGGGTTAAGAAGTTTTTTTTTGGGATGGCCTTAAATCGGATATTCAAAAGTTTGTGGCGGAATGTTTGGTTTGCCAACAAAATAAAGTTGAAACAATTAAGACCCCAGGTCTATTACAACCTTTATCCATTCCAAGCCTTTGTTGGGAGGAGGTTTCAATGGATTTTATCACAGGTTTACCCAAGTCTGAGGGAAAGAGTGTCATCATGGTGGTAGTTGACAGACTTACCAAGTATGCACACTTTTGTGCATTATCACATCCATTTAAAGCCAGTACAGTTTCTATTGCATTTATGGAAACAATTCAAAGGCTACATGGAAACCCAAAGATTATTGTAAGTGACAGAGATCCCATTTTCACTGGAAAATTTTGGACATAATTATTTTCTTGTCTCGGTACTCAGTTAGATCATAGCTCATCTTATCATTCTCAATTTGATGGGCAAAATGAGATAGTAAACAAATGTTTGGAAGGATATCTTCGTTGCTTTGCATCTGATAAACAGACACAATGGGTCAAATGGTTGCCTCTGGCTGAATGGTGGTATGACACGTCCTTTCATACAGCAACAAAAATGACCCCATTTATGGCACTTTATGGATATCAGCCACCATCCATCACATCATATTTAAAAGAAAATTCTAAGGTTCAAGCAGTGGAACATCACATCGAGCATCAACAACAAGTCCTCCAACTCTTAAAGGATAACCTCGTGTTGGCGCAAAATAGAATGAAACAACAGGTAGATCAACATCGCAGTGAAAGAAGTTTTGATGTAGGTGATTGGGTATTCCTACGGCTACAACCATATAAACAAATGTCCCTCAAGCAAGCTAAGAAGGATAATAAATTATCACCAAAGTATTATGGTCCATACAAGGTGTTGCAAAAGATTGGTACTATGGCATAGAAATTGGAGCTTCCTGCAGCTTCTCGAGTGCACCCAGTTTTCCATGTTTCATGTTTAAAGAAGGTCATAGGCGACAAGCTCCCATTTCAAACAATATTGCCAGAACTTGACGTGGAAGGAAAAATTATATTGGAACCAGAAGCAGTGACAGAAACAAGAACTTGACAGCTAAGAAATTGATCAATTTCGGAGTATCTCATCAACTGGAAGAACTTATCCGCTGAAGATTCCACATGGGAGGATGAGAATTTTATACAGAAGCAACCAAAACTACTCAAGCATTGAGGACAACACTTTTTTGAAGGAGAGGGGCATGTTAGGTCCCTATAATACTAGTGATTACCCCATAACTATTGTAGTTGTATCCCTTATTAATATTGTTGTGCCCCTATTGTCCCCATATTGTTATTATTATGCCCCATAAAATCCCTCTATTGTTATTTTTGTGCCTTTATATTATTATTGTTAGGTCGGCTGGGTTATATTGTGACTCCTTAGACTCCTATATATAGAAAGGAGGTTTTGTCATTTGAATCATTCAAGGAATCGTTCATTTGTGTAATGTAAAGGAGGTTGCCCCCTCGAAGAGGCTGAATTCTAAGGTGTTGATCTATCTTTTCTATATTTTTGTGAGTTGGTTTCATAACATGCAAACTTACCAAGGTCTCCACACACAAATTTGTAGGGGCGCGCACACTCAATTGCGGACTTACCAAGGTCTCCACGCACATAGCTTCAGGAGCCTTCCCCTTCACCTAAGTACAGAAACAGACCCAAACTTTCACTTCTTACTTATATCATCGATTGATTTCTATAACTCTTCTATGAATCCTTTTTATATCTTTCTTCATTACAATACCATGGTCTGCGAACCATGGACAGGTCACAAAACAACTTGAATCTTAACAAACTAAGGGGATTTAACCTTCCTAAATCCCCTTTGACTCCTATCGACCTATGCTACTCGTGCTCCACTCCTTAAAATGCAGAGACTTTACAATATTAACAAAACTTTTACAAATTTTAACCCTAGGGGACCCTGTCCCAATAGGCCCCCAACACAAAGTTGTGACTCGTCCTGAGTCACTCTGCTAGTGTTGCCTTGATCTTTGCTTGTAGACCATTAAACTTTGTCTTAAATGCTTGAAGATCTGTTGTTCCCTGCGTAGCGACCTGATGAACCTCTTCAACCAGTTTCCCTGTGGTTGGACCTTTGACAGCAAGGCCCATGGTTCTCTGTGTTTGCTACATAGCCTTCAACTTGCTCTACATTATCTATGTCAATTGGCTTGCCTCATCAGCCCAGGGCTGTGTCCTTAAGGATATGATGGAGGCCTTCCGATGTAGCTCATCAATCTGGGTCTGGATGAACTTTCCCTCCTGTAGTCTGGTGAACCTTTGCACTGGTGCTAAGGTCCGCATTATAGCCCTGATCTCGTCAAACTGCACATGTTTTTCTTGGATGTCTGCTTCAATTTTCTGCAAGTGTGGATCCTCTTGCAACGAGATCCACATCTCCATGGTCTGCTCAAACAATTGGTTGTAATCCTTGACTGCAACTTCTAGAGTAGTCATATCCTCTTTAATAGCAGCCTCGCGCTGCTCTCTGACCTATGAAGGAGTGGTTGGTTGTAGCTTAAGTTAAAGCTCAGATATCTATAGTTGTAGCTCAAAGTGGACCTTACCAATTTCCTCCTTTGACTCCTTCACCGCAGTAGCTAACTTCTTTATTTTCTTTGTGGAGGTTGCTTCTGCTGGGATTTAGAGCTCAAGAAGCTCACTGCAGGCCTGCGCTATCGCTGCTTCTAGCTGCTAACTATGCGCAACGACCTCTTCCTGTTATTTGAGCGCCTGTGCCTTTTCCTTGAACATTTTTTGGTTGTTAGTTTTGAATTCACTGATAAATAGTAATGCCCTTTGTTCCCGGACCCTGAGCTCATATGATACTCCCCAATGCAGCTTATGCAAGGACTAAATGGAGAATGCCGCAAGGTAAGGCTCAAATTATTTATATGTAATAGGCGCGCCTTGTCCTCTTAAGTCTCAACATGTAAGGATCGCTCTGGTAACTGCATTGCATGGAGGTCCATGGTGATCTTTGTTGTTAGGCTATCATGCTTGCTTATCCCACGCTCGCCTGGGTGACCCCTGTCTAGACCTGTAATTCCTTCAGGCCCTGTTATACTTTTTCCAATGCCTAATGGTACTAGTCCTCGATGTGTCCCCAAATAGTTTCCGTGGCATTATGGACCACATCACCAATCTCATTCAGTTCCCCCGCTGTGAGGACCAATGGTGTTGCACTCGCAGATTTACCAGATTTTTTCTTCTTGTGAGGTCCCATGGAACTTGGCTTCTGCCTCTTCTTGAGTATGAAGGGGAACTCTAAGTCTGCGCCCCCTTCCTTTTCGTCCCGAGTCTTGACCTCCACATCAGTGTGATCTGTTTTAGGTTCATCGAGGTTAATAGTGGCCTGCGACATGGTTGAAACTTTCTCCTTTAGCACTTCCGTCTCTTTTGCAAGAGACCTTTTCTTTTGGTGCTTCCCTCTCCTTTGTAGAGGCCTCTTTCTATTGTATGATCTTTTCTTTTTGCACGACCTTTTCTTTCGCCGATCCTTATGTGCTTCTTTCTTCTCGTCTTTCTCTATTAATGTCATAGCTGCACCTTTTGCATCCTTACTTGTTCCTGCACCTGCGTCCGATGGGGTGAGCCATTCACTCATCCATTTGATGATGACCCCCATAATGTCGTCTTCTATGACTAAGTATGGCAGCTTATGCCATGTGCCCTTAGCATCCTTTTTTTGTGGATAGACATATTATGAAATTCTGCCTTGAAATCTACAATATTAGCATATTGCACATGTAAACTTGGTGTTAAACATGGTCGTTGGTTGATCACCATCAGAAACTCAGACTTGAATAGGAACCATAATATCTTTGTTTCCATGACACATTCAGGGTCCTTTGTCACCCATAACAAGGCAAATTTCGCAGCCTCTCATAAGTCTAGATCATGTTGTGGGAACTGGCAGTCCTCAGGCATCCTTCATGCCACTAGCGCAATCAACAAAAGTAGCCACACGTAGTGGAATTCCTTGTTGTTGTCTTGGGCTTCGTGAAAATCCTCCAAAAACTCATGAGAGAGATACTTTGCCCAATTATACTAGACTCCTTTCCTGCACTACGCATCTAAAAATACCACTGGTGATGGCACTTCATCGGCGCAACACTTCTGCATGATATTTCCAACCAAAATTTGTGCAACAAACTGCACAACGCCATTCGATATGGATTTAATCGCATAGTCACATGATTTCTTCACCAACCTGAAGTTGCTCTTCATCTGGTCTGCCAGCTTCTTCTCCTGCGACTTCCCCACAAAAGCATCTGTGGGGTTCATGCCCTGATAAGGCAACAAGGTTATTCGATGGATCAACATGTTGGTAATTGGAATGGGACCTCCCAATCAAAGGCACCCATCGTGAAACAACGTCAATAATTGACTTGCACATATAATGTTAATGATACTATAGCTAAAATGTGGCACCCACAACATCTTGAGAAATCCTGCGTGCTCAATTTCAGCCGCCCACTTCATTGGCTCAAGTCGTGTAACATCTGACTCCTCATAGTAAACTTTCTTAAGATATTTTCTCAATTCCAACTATGGGAACTTTGCGTGATCACCCAGGTCCCAGTCCTCCATCTTTAAAAATGGTATTTGGGCCAACAAATTTCCCTCAAAAGGTAGAACCTCCCACAGTAATGGTGTGGAGACCTGGAATTTCACCGAATCTAGGTCTTTAGTTACTTTTGTTGTGGATTTCTTAGGGGGTAGATAAGGTGGTAGCCAAGTAATCGACATTGCTTCATTTGCATCAATCTCTTTGACCCCCATATTCAAATCTTCCTCCTCCACAGGGGCTTCACTCAATGAACCTCAGACATAGCATGTGTGTTCATGGTATACTAAAAAATACCCTTAATTTGACTAAATATTGGAAAATGCCTCTAAAAATAACATTATTTAACCCCCTACCAATACGAACCCAATACACCTTCCCAATTTAAAAAGCCCCTAATTTCACTATATATTGTAGGTATCCATTTTTTCATTGACATTTTTTATACCCCTTTATATGTTTTCATTAAATTTGTGCCCCATTTCTTATACCTGCCGATATAAAAATCCTTTACCCCCTATTATATGTTCAATATATTATGTCGTTTTTCCCTCAATATATATCCCCTAATATGAATGCACGTGGTATGGTATTGCTCCTCTAGTGAAGGCCCCATGTCCTCCTCCAAGTCCAAGGGTTCTGTTGGCTTCTTGCTTCTATCCATCTGACCCTTCTATATGATCTTTGTTGGATTTTTCGGCAGTGATTGCCGCACCGACACTTGATGGGGCTTCTTTTGCTTCTTCTCTCCTTCCATGAAGGTAGTGGGTTTAGGCCTTGATGACTTAAGCGTTGTGGTAGGTACAAGTTATGTTGAAATCATTCTCTCCCAGAATATTTCTTTCTGCCACTTAGGTAAATCTTCCTCCCACCTAAATCCTTGCTACGAAAAATTCTCTTGTGTCTCTTTCCAATCCCCTCTAGACATGCAACAATTGTCTTGGCGCAAACTAAAGAGCAAAATATCAAGGCAATTTATTAGGAAGAAAAGTGTTCGAAGGTGGGGCAGGATGCTGTATTTATAGCCCAATTTGAATTCAAATCCATCCATTCCCTCCAGATCTCTGTCATTAATGCTCTTTTGGTGGCAGACTTCCAAAGATATTCTCCTTAAATGCTCTCCCCCCGCTCCTTTTATGTTAGGTCCCTATAATACTAGTATTGTCATTGTAGCCCTTATTGTTATTATTGTGCCCCTATTGTCCCCATATTGTTATTAGTGTGCCCCATAGAATCCCACTATTGTTATTGTTGTGCCCTTATATTTTTATTTTTATGTCTGCTTTGATTATGTTGTGGCCCCTTAGGCTCCTATATATAGAAAGAAGGTTTAGTCATTTGTATCATCCAAGAATTGTTCATTTGTGTAATATAAAGGAGGTTTCCCCCTCGAAGAGGCTGATTTCTAAGGTGTTGATCTATCTTTTCTATCTTTTGTGAGCTAGTTTCATAACATTTGGTATCAAAGCTTTGGATTCTAGGGTTTTTCTGCTCCAAACAGGTCATCGTGGAATTTTCGCTATAATTTTTTATTTTTTTTTTCTGTGATGTTTCAGAAGCTAAAAAAAATAAAATCCATTTGAGCTTAAATCTCGATGATCCTCAGGTATGAATTTCAGATCTTGTCTCGCTATATTTTTGGAGATATGATCTAAGGAAGTTAGGGTTGTTGCAAGCTCCCGAATTACATCCCAAATAGGTGACCTTGGGAAAATCTTCATAACTTTCTCTCTGAGTATTAGATTGAAATTTAGTAAGAATTTACAGAAAGAGGACGGACTTTATTTTTCTGTGCATCATGTTCAGGTCCGAAGGTTAAAACAATGACACGTGGTACTTCGTACAAGTTTGCTCTACTAAAAAAGTGTATAATCAGGTCATCTTGGGAGATTGGGCATAACTCTTTCTTGGAGAATCCAATTTTGATCAGAATGGTGGCATTGGAAAGAGGACTCGGAGGACTACCACACTTCACAATTTCAGACCTTGGAGATTCAAAATTTCATATATACATCATATTAAATATCGAGATCCTACAAAGTGAAAAAAGGTGTGTAGTTTTTTTTTTTTTTTTTTATTTTGCATAAGTTTGGTTTGAAAAATTAGTTTGAAGGAATTCAAAAAGCATAGTGAAGCATAATTATCATTAATTGATGCCTTGAAGAAAGAAAATGGAAACATCTAGTAAGAAACCTGAAATATCTAGCATGACTCATGAATAAGAGGAAGAAATGCAACATCATACATCAAAATTACGAGACCAAGTGCAACAAAATTCACTCTCACAAAAAGTAGCAAGAGCTAAGATGGATGGTTTAAAGAAAGGCGTGGAAGCTAAGATGGATGGCATGGAAGATAAGATGGATGGTTTAAAGAAAGGCATGGAAGCTAAGATGAATGACATGGAAGCTAAGATGGATGGTATAAAGAAATGCGTGGAAGCTAAGATGAATGACATGGAAAGAAAAATGGAAGATTTGAAGACAAATTTGACAATGTTACTACAAGAAATGTTTACTAATGGTGAAAGGGTAGTAAAGGAAATTCATGATGAGAACAAAATAAATGTTAATTGTGATTTTATATACTCTAACGTCTTATTAAATACCCACCATGTTCCAAATATTGACATGAGGAAGTTTGATGGCAAGGCTCCTGTAACATTGATACTACAGATGGAGAAATATTTCGATCTCCATAATGTGCAAAACACACAAAAGGTACACATTGCAACTTTATATTTGGAACCAAATTAGTTTGTATGGTATCAATGGCTTTGCTCTCGTAAACAAATTGTCATGGGCAATTTTTACAGAAGAAATGATAGCACATTATGAGGATACAAAAAGCAACACTTTTTTTAGCCAATTGATAAATCTCAAACAAAAGGGTTCAATGATGGAGCACATTGAGGACTTCCAAAAATTGAAGATAAGAGTAAAAGATATTCCAGAGGAGCATATGATTGATGTGTTCATAGGTACTTTAAAGGATAACATCCAACATGGGGTTCTCCCTTGGGAACCTGATTCATTGGACAAGGAATTCAAGTTGGCAAGAAAAATGGAAAACAAAATTACGGAAACAAGGAAGCCTACCAATCACAACTATAAAGATGGAAGTGTTGTTGCCCCTAGACTTCCACAACTACAAGGTTGACACCACAACAATTGGAAGAAAAAAGAGAAAAATGGATTTGTTACAATTCTGATAGCAAATACACTGAGGGTCATAAGTGTGCTGAGAAGAAATTATTTTACACAGATTGTGAAGAGAAGGAAGAAAAGGAACAAGAAACATCAAAAGATGAAGATATACACTAGGAAAAAACCCTAGATAAAGAAGAAATGAATCCGACCATATCTTGTAATGTTTTGACTGGAATTACCACTCCTCAAACTATCAAGATAGAAGGACATATCAAGAAGAAAAAGGTAATAGTGTTGATTGATTCGGGTAGTACCCATAATTTTGTTCATTGTAAGATAGCAAAGGAATTTGAATTGCTTCCTATATATAGCACCAGAGTGTCAAGTGATTGTTGCAAGTGGAGGAGCCATAATGTCTCTGGAAAGTGCTATTATATCAAGCTATTCATGGGAGACTATGTATTAAATAGCCCAATGCTTTCCATTCCAATGGGTGCTGCTAATGTTGTACTAGGAGTCCAATGGCTACAATACTTGGGTAAAATAGCTTTTAATTTTCAAGAACTTTTCATGAAATTTTGTTTGGAAGGAAAGGAAGTTGAATTAAGGGGTATTGCAGGGAAACTGAGAAAGATAATCAGCTCTAACGAAATGGCAAAGCTTCTAAAGAAATAAAAACGAGGTGTAATTGCATAATTATGTTCTCTAGAGGTTCCCACATCAAAATCATCTATTTCTCCAGATCTCCAAACAGTCTTGGACAATCATTCCAAGGTATTTGAGAATCCCAAAGGTCTCCCACCTATTCGTGATCATGATCATGCTATTCATTTGATTGCAGGAAGTGTTCCTCCAAACATCAGGCCTTACAAATATCCCTATGCCCAAAATACTGAAATTGAACATATGGTTGCAAAAATGTTAGAGGCTGGTATAATTCAACCTAGTCAAAGTTCTTTCTCTACTCCAGTAGTATTAGTGCACAAGAAGGACGAATCATGGTGCTTGTGTCCGGATTATAGAGAGCTCAACAAGCTCACTATTAAAGATAAATTTTCTATTCTTGTCATTGATGAATTATTGGATGAATTGCATGGATCAATTTACTTCACCAAGTTGGATCTTCGTTCAGGATATCATCAAATCATAATGAAGAATGAAGACATTCTGAAAACAACATTTAGAACTCTTGAGGGTCATTATGAATTTTTTGTCATGTCTTTTGGCCTTACCAATGCACCTTCTACATTTCAAGGTTTGATGAATTCCATTTTCAAACCGTTTCTTAGAAAATTTGTGTTAGTATTTTTTGATGATATACTAATCTACAACAAGTCTTGGAAGGATCATGTTCAACATGTTGACAGGGTGCTCAAACTATTGGAGGAGAAATAGTTATATGTAAAAAGCTCCAAATGTTTCTTTAGAGTACAAGAGGTGGAATATCTGGGTCATATCATATCTCATGAAGGTGTTAAGGTAGACCCTAGAAAAATTAAAGCCATTAAGGAATGGAAAATCCCCACATCCATAAAGCATCTGTGAGGATTTCTCGAGTTGACAGGGTATTATCACAAGTTTGTTAAGAATTATGGGACAATCGTAGCACCTCTAACAACATTAGTGAAGAAAGATGCATTTTCATGGACTCTAGAAGCAACAAAGGCCTTTGAACATCTTAAAGAGGAAATGTGCCAAGCACCAGGCTTGGCTATGCCGGACTTCACAAAAAACTTAACGTGGAATCTGATGCCTCAAGAAATGGAATTGGTTTTGTTTTAATGCAAGAAGAAAGATCCATTTCTTTCGAAAGTCGTCCAATCAAAGGAAAGTATTTACACAAAGCTATTTATGAGAAGGAAATGTTTGTAATACCACATTCACTTAAGAAATGGCGACCCTACCTAATGGGAAGAAACTTCAAGGTAAAAATGGATCATGATAGTCTTAAATACCTTTTAGAATAAAAATTATCTTCAAAAAGAAACAAAAATGGGTCGCAAAGATGTTGGGTTATGACTTTGATATTATCTACAAAAAAGGGAAGAAAAAATGTTGTGGCAGATGCACTCTCAAGAAAGGATGAGGATGTGGAAGCATTGCATTGTGCCATTTCTATTCTCCAACCAGATTGGATAAATGAAGCAAGCGATGAATGGAAGAATGACGAAGAAGTGTGGGCACTCATTCAAAAGTTACAACAAGATCCCAGTACATCTGATACATTTAGCTGTAAAAATGATTCGTTATGGTACAAAGATTGCTTATACCTATGTAATAATTTCCAACTCAAACAAAAGATTCTTATGGAATTGCACACTTCTCCCTTAAGAGGGCACTTAGGGTTTTTAAAAACTTACCACAGGGTTAAGAAGGAATTTTTTTGGGATGGCCTTAAAGCGAATATTCAAAATTTTGTGGTAGAATGTTCGGTTTTCCAACAAAATAAAGTTGAAACAATTAAGACCCCAGGTATATTACAACCTTTATCCATTTCAAGCCAATGTTGGGAGGAGGTTTCAATAGATTTTATCACAAGTTTACCCAAGTCTGAAGGAAAGAGTGTCATCATGGTGGTAGTTGACATATTTACCAAGTACGCACACTTTTGTGCATTTTCTCATCCATTTAAAGTCAACATAGTTGCTACTACATTTATGGAAACAATTCAAAAGCTACATGGAAACCCAAAGATTATTGTAAGCGACAAAGATCCCATTTTCACTGGAAATTTTTGGACGGAATTATTTTCTTGTCTTGGTACTCAGTTAGCTCGTAACTCATCTTATCATCCACAGTCTGATGGGAAAACTAAGATAGTAAACAAATTTTTGGAAGGATATCTTCGTTGCTTTGTCTTTGATAAACCTACACAATGGGTCAAATGGTTGCCTCTAGCGGAATGGTGGTAGAACACTTCCTTCCATACTGCAGCAAAAATAACCCCATTTATGGCACTTTATGGATATCATCCACCATCCATCACATCATATTTAAGAGAAAATTCTAAGGTTCAAGCAATGGAAGATCACATCGAGCATCAACAACAAGTTGTCCAACTCTTAAAGGATAACCTCACTTTAGCGTAGAATAGAATGAAACGATAGGCATATCAACATTGCATTGAAAGAAGTTTTGATGTAGGTGACTAGGTATTCCTATGGCTTCAACCATATAAAAAAATGCCCCTCAAGCAAACTAAGAAGGATAATAAATTATCACCAAATTATTATGGTCCATACAAGGTGTTGCAAAAGATTGGTACTATGGCATACAAATTGGAGCTTCCTGCAGCTTCCCGAGTGCACCTAGTTTTCCATGTTTCATGTTTAAAGAAGGTTATAGGTGACACGCTCCCAGTTCAAACAATATTACCAAAACTTGATGAGCAAGGAAAAATCATATTGGAACTTGAAGCAATCATAGAAACAAGAACTCGACAGCTATGAAATCAGTCAATTTCAGAGTATCTCATAAAGTGGAAGAACTTATCCATTGAAGATTCCACATGGGAGGAAGAGAATTTTATACAGAAGCATCTAGAACAGCTCAAGCATTGAGGACAACACTTTTTTGAAGGAGAGTGGCATGTTAGGTCCCTATAATACTAGTATTGTCATTGTAGCCCTTATTGTTATTATTGTGCCCCTATTGTCCCCATATTGTTATTAGTTTGCCCCATAGAAGCCCATTATTGTTATTGGTGTGCCCTTATATTATTACTGTTATGTCATCTTTGATTATATTGTGACCCCTTCGACTCCTATATATAGAAGGCAAGCGTCAAGTGACAGTGATGACATCAATAACCTAATGCAAGCTACAATATCCAAACTCGATACAAACTTGGCGGACAGAAAGAAGACAGGTAGGAGAGCAGACTGACATGTAGAAAAGAAGGGAAGAAAAAAGGAGTTTTAGTCATTTGTATCATCCAAGAATTGTTCATTTGTGTAATGTAAAGGAGGTTTCCCCCTCGAAGAGGCTGATTTCTAAGGCTTTGATCTATCTTTTCTATCTTTTATGCTCTAGGTTCATAACACTTTAACGGAAAAATCACCATCCAATCATCTACAGTGCTTCCAACAGTCACTTTTTGGCCCGACTATGTAGGACCCACCATGCTAGTGCAACTCTTTCATTTCATCTCCCTTCTACACTTTTCTCCTAATCGTCGCGCATCTCCTTTGCTTCACCAAACTGTCTTTTTGGTAGTGTAGTTTATAGTCCCACACTTCCTTGCAACTACCTGAAGTACTAACATTGTCCTGCATTCATATAGTCATTGTGTAGGGGTGGGGTCACCCATGTACAACCTCAGTTGACTCCCATTGATTCTACCTGGAAATAGCTCCCCATTTAGCTTCGCGAGCTAAACTGCGCCTCCATCCATAATCTCCTTGATGATGTATGGCCCCAAGCAATGCATCTGAAATTTTCCTGGAAACTTCATGAACTTGATATCATACAACAATAACAAAGCTCCATTTCTTAATGTGGCAATCATGCCACACCTTTTCGCAAGCTTTCTGCACTTGCTGATGAAAACCTGCCAGGAAGTGATCTTCTTCTAACTGAACTATCTACGTGAGGTGTTTTTCCATAATATCTCAATCTGCCATCTATGAAACGGCAACAATCCTTAAAATCAGCATGATGTACTCCATTGGAATCATTGCCTCTTGTCCATAAACTAGCCTAAATGGTGTCTTTCAAGTCAATTTCTTATAGGTAGTTATATATGCCCAAAGAATAGCTGGTATGCACACATCCTAGTCGTTCCTATTTGCATTACAAATCTTCGTCAAAGCACTTTTCAAGATTTTATTAAAGGCTTCCACTGTACCATTTTCTTGAGGATGATACAGTGTGCTTTTCTGATGATATATCTGGAATTACTCAAGTAGAGCAACAATAGTTTCATTTAGGAAGTGCAAACCCTTGTTGCTCATCAAAATCTTAGGACAACCAAAGTGAGACAAAATGTATTCAAATATGAACTTCATAGTTGTATCGGTGTGGAAATCATTTACGAGTTGCGCCTCAACCCACCTGGTCAAGTATTCAATTTCCATATTGATGTAATGTGCCCCTGTCTTCTTTCCTGGTGGCTGAATTGGTCTCACAAAGTCTATTTCCCATTTATCGAATGCTTGCAATTACACTTGTGGGTTCAGAGGAAATTCATCCCTTCACGACAACCTCCCCATCCTCTGGCAGACATCGCACACCCACACCCTAAAATATTCCTTGGAATCCTTGTGCACAATTGGCCACCATAGCCCAGCTCATAGGATCTTCTGTGCAGATGCCCTTCCTGCATAATGTCCTCGAGCAAATCCTCCATGCACATTCAATGAGGATACTTTGTCTTTCATAATTCGATACATATCTGTGCAGAACTTCATCCAATCCCATTTTATATAAGTGCCTCGCAATGACAGAAAATTCTGCATCCTTGACCACCAATTCTTTCTTCTGTTGCATCGTATACCCTTCAAGAACTGTACCCGTAGACAAAAATTGGATTATATCTACAAAGTGTTCATCTGCAACATGCACAGCAAAGAGTTGCACATGAGGCAATCCTTCATCTATACTTGTAGGTTCTTTGCCATACTCAATTCACGAAAGGTAATCTGGTTCATCATTTAATCTCCCAGGATTAACAACTACCTCAAATTCGTACTCCTAAAACAACAGTAACCACCTACACATTCCCTCCCCCAACACAAGCTTGTTGACTAGGTACTTCAAAGCTGAATGGTCTATGTACATTTTGAAGTGAGCACCCAACAAATAATTCATGAACTTCTGGAGATCATACACCATCACCAATCCTTCACGTTCCATGGTCAAATAATTCTTCTCTTCCTTAGACACATTCCTGCTCGCGAATGCAATTAGATGGTCGATATTACCTGTGCCTGGTTGGGTTAACATTGCTCCTAACACTATGCAGGACGCATCTACATGCACGTGGAATTCTTCTTCCAATTAGGAAACACTAGAATAGGTGTTGTAACCATATTTTCCTTTAATACATCTAAGCTTTTCTAGCAATCATCATCCCAGAAAAACATTGCATCCTTCTTCAATAATCTTTCCATGGGCACAGTGATCTGCACATATGCCTTGATGAATTTGCTATAGTATCCTGTATGGCCCAATGTTGTGTGCAACTGTTTTACATTCCTTGGGGGCTCTAGATTTATAATCACTGCAATTTTGGCAGGCTCCACCATCAACCCCTACTTACAAAAAATGTGGCCCAAGAGTATCCCATATGGTACGCAAAAGATGCACTTCTTCAGATTAAGGGATATTTGATACTTCCTACAAGTATCAAGCATTAGATGAAGAATTTCAACATGCTTCTTCACTAACCTCCAAAAACTTATGAATAAATTCTTTAAAGGTTGTGACTACCACCATAGAAAATGTTGTAGGGGAATTATTAAAACCAAAGGGCATAACTGTATACTGAAAACAACCCCATTCTATGGCAAAGGTAGCCTTGCTTCGATATTCTAGCCCGATCTTGATCTGGTGATACCCTGCGAATCCATATGTAAATGAGTAGGCTTATTTACCACCAACGTTCTCTAATACTTCATCTATGAACGATGTAGGGAATGGATCGTGTACACAAGCATTATTCAATTTCCTGAGATCTATGCAAATTCAGATTTTTCCCTTCGTCTTCTTCTCCTGAACTACCATAGGACTAACCTAGTTCAATTCTTCTACAGGCTCAATAATCCCTGTTTCAAGCATCTTATCCAGTTCTTCGTGCACTTTTTCCTTGTACTTAGGATTCAACCAGT
This sequence comes from Pinus tabuliformis, assembly GCA_031772625.1. Taxonomy (NCBI): domain Eukaryota; kingdom Viridiplantae; phylum Streptophyta; class Pinopsida; order Pinales; family Pinaceae; genus Pinus; species Pinus tabuliformis. The sequence goes on from CM062814.1 coordinate 928,015,329, forward strand.
ATGGGAGCTGCTTTACCGGCTTCACATATGGCTTCATATTGATCTTCATAACACCTAGATCACCTACTACACCCTTCAAATCAGAAAAAAATGTTGGAAACAATTCCTGATATTACCATAATGGCTCCACAAATTTGTTAATGGTGTCCTCATCCCAATAGTCGCCTATATTTGTGATATTCGTCTGCGCTTCCGACCCAATGTTTATTTGCTTTGTTTTCAAGAGTTTTGAGATGTCAAGAACTTCCGCCTTAGGCCTAACGACTTCGCATTGTCCCTCTGTCTCAAGGATACTGATATTCCTGGGATCCTCCTCGCCTTCTTCTATGGTCACATTGTAGCATTCTAGAGCATGGCGCAATTGCATACTCCAGCCTGGTTGTACCCATGTGACATGTTCTTCTGACATCTTGAATATTGTAGCCTTAATTTCTTGTAATGCTTCATCAATGCATTTGAATCCATCCTCAAAATTGAATGTTAACAAAAATATCTCCTTCAAAACATCCCATTCCACAGTTTGGTGTTGCAGCTCTGTTTCTAGATACTAATTCATTGGAATAATATCCAAGGTATGGCAGAATATGTGCACCCATTTAGGCTATGGTTCCTCTCCCCATTCTTTTGTCCAATGAGCTAGATGCTTACGTAGATCATCATTCCTATATATTTTTCAGTGATGCGGGTATTGAAATACCCAAACCATAGCTTCATCATCCTATGGTATTCCTTCCAATCTGCAAAATTGTTCTTATGTGTACCCCACCATCTGGCACGCGTAGCTCTCAGCACAATGTCTAGTGCCTAGAACCGATGTTCCTCTGATACATCCCTTTCAAACTCATCCAAAAAATAAATTTACATCTCCTAAGCCATCATAATATGGTAAATTGCGTACCTCAGTAGATATACACTGAAGTGATTTAGTAAGCATGTTGTATCACAACATTGACACTTCATGCAATCTATTTTCCAATGCTCAAGCTCCTCATTTGAATCCGAGTTGCAGGAGTTGTCATTTTCCCAAGTAATTCACCCATCCACCATAGGGTTGATCTAGTCCTCATCCCACGTAGTAATCTTAGAGATCTATTCAATATCATCCTCATAGTAATCTTAGACTGGTTCATTATACCGTGCACCCTTGGCTGGATCTGATGGAACAATGACCCTCAGTTCCTTCTTCTCAAACATCATGCTATGCTTCTTCAGGTTGATGACTGCATTCATATCAAATGCCCAATTAATTCCAAGAAGTGTTGGTACTGTCATCCACTATTTTGATTACTTCAAAATCATCTATACCGTGCGCTCCTTCAATATCTACAGTTACTCCATGTAAGTGCCCCATTGGAATAATCTTATGTTGGTTCACCATTTGCAGCTAAATTGGGGACCACTGTAGCGCTGACTTTCCCATTCTTTCCCCCTAGGTTTATTTAGGAAAAAAATTAACATCGGATCCTAAATCTAGGATCACCTAGTCCATTTCAAATTCTTTGATCTGTATAGTCAATCTCATCTCTCAACCAATACTTTTCTTGCCCTTGTCCACTTTGTGCACTGTGCCTTATTCAGGCAGTGGCTTACCCTTTCCAGCATAGTTATCTATCAACTATTGCAATCCCTCTACTAATTTTTGGTCCCTTAGGAGCTTCATGCAAGTTTGTAAGAAGGATGTCAACATTGAAGGATCTATTTCTTACACACCAATGATTTCTTCAAGCTTCTTCGTTCAGGCACCCTGAGTTTTTGATGTGGAGGCTCCTGAATCTTCAAAGCTCTTTTTTGCCTCCATAAAAGTCTCCTTTTCCTTATGTAAATAAAATCCAACATATTTTTCAACAACATTGTGCACCCTTATACTTTCTTCTGGTTGTTTTCGTTTATCCTCCTCGATAGCTATATCACTTCATGTAACGATATTAATACTACGCCCATCTTCGCGCGGTTCTGATCTCATCATTTGGATGTTTTGAGCAGGCTGTTGGGTCTTTTTATCTTGCATATTTGTGATGAGCACGAGACAATCATCTATGACATGATCAAACTGTTGACAATATTGACAAGAGGGGTGTGTCGGGTTTTGAAAATCTCACACAAAGTGGTCTGGTTCCCCACAATTATAACAAATGATCTGTTCGTGACCTCTTCCAGCTCCTCCCCCTCGTCCTCTTCCTCGTCCCTGGAATCCTCCATGTGTTTCAGGTGTGCCTTGATCCTATTAAGGATGTATCTCAGCCTGTACTCTATATGTCGGGGTTATGTCCATCATTAACTCGTAGCTTTGACAATTGCGCTCATCGTGGCCTACATACTAACACAAATTTTAGAACAGTTGTTGAGGAGTCTGCACAAACTTCTATAATAAGTGGCAATTGTCTATCACATGTTTCATTGTTATTTGGTAGATAGTGCACCATGGTACTATGTCAGTACTTGATCCAGTGGTATTTTTTGGCTTCAGGGGGACAAGACCTCCCCTAATTAGATAGCTTTGATACACAGGGAAATGATCCTTGTCATGACCATGCCTTTTGCACTTTAAATGCCATACTTCCACGCGGGTCTCATTTTGGACCTCTTTCCCCTTTTTGAGATCCTGCAACTCCATATGCAGGCTAGCCAACTACGACTGAATCTGCTGCACTTAAATATTTGTATCCTAAATAGGCGAAGCCTCAAACTTCAAAGAAATCTTCAGTGCTTCTACCTATGTTCCCAACTTCTGTTGTGACAATGGTAATCTCAAATGAGATAACAACAAATAAATATACCAATCCTTATGTTTCTCATCTGAGTTGTTGTAACATACATTTCAACCTTTGATCAAAATCCCATGCAGATTCATTCACCCTCTGCTTAATTTTTTTGACCTCAGTTAGAGACTGGGCTTGAGATTTAGGCTTCTTAAATTCATTATTCAACACATCTTTTGTGTCTTTGAACATTGCAACTGGGTGAGTTGCACTGTACTTAATATACCAGCTCAGTGCCTTATCTTGCAATGATGTGACCAACTGTGCTTTCTTCATGTCATCATCTGTTATCTGTTGTGATTTCCACATAGCATCTGCTACAAACCATAATTTTTTAGTATCTTCAGTCCCTAGACCCTTTAATATAGGCATCTTCATAGTATTCGCCATGTTGAATAGTAGAGGTGGAGGTGGAGGTGTAGGTGTGTGAGGTGGAGGTGGTGGCAGAGGCAGAGTGGATGGATTTGGTATTCCCGCAATACCCTAATTTACGATCTTCAGCGCACCTTGAGGTGTCTTCACACTATTACTTTCTTCGTCACTATTATATGCTCCCAACAAAGGACTATATTCTGCACTTGAATCTAGATCTCTTCTTAATGGTTTCCCACTTCGCATAGCTCCTGTAAAGTCTCGTCTAAACCTTAATTTAATGGCATAACCCATTTCTCACACAATAGCATCTTAATCCAAGTTTTTGGAGACCTCGAATACTTAACTCTTGGTCCTTTGAAAACCTAGCATTCAGCTTCGCTATAACTGACAGACGTGTCAATCGTGAACTTAGTAATAAATCCACCCAAAATACTATCAATCCAATAATCAACAGCCTTCACGATCTTGTTTTCGGATTCTTCCAGGTGCCTTACTAACTCTGGAGTCCACACAATAGGGTTATCCAACTTCCAAGTACCTTGACTATCCACCAATTTAGCCAACCATTCATTTAACTTGCATGGAAAAGAGCATAATTTTTTTTCGTGTTCTTCTATATACATGTATCTATTCAACCACTCTTCTTTTGATAGGTGCATATTCTTGTTTTCTTGGGCTGGAAACTCATGTAGCTTCCGATCTATCCACTTTTCAATCTCCGTTTTAGTCAGTATCCACTTATGCTACATCACACATTCCTCAAATAGATCCTGGTCTCCGCAATGGAACCATTTGTTGGCTTGAGGGGGCTTGGTCCCAGGTTGAGAGTTAGCTGCGCTAACCAACAAAACCCTACACTACCGGCCATTTCAGAAAGAACCTGCATAGAGCAGGTTGCAGTCTCACCCGAGGCAGTTTTGGGGGATGCTAGAACCAATTTTCTGCATCCAAAGGGCTTTGTGATGTGTTTTTGTTAAACTTATGGCTTTATCCCGACCTTCACGAACCCTAAGCCTTGAAACCCGTAAATTGAAACAACTAACAATTTGCTGATCTAAATCCTTCACCGACTGCGCTAAACATTCATAACATTATGTAAATAAATAGGTCTACTTCATGCATCTATTAAGTATTTTTCCAGATTAATCACATTCAATAGATCAACAATACAGTAAATTCAGAGATAAATAATAACACATAGATACATAGATAATTCTTCCAAAACAACCTTTATTATGCATCTATCTTCAATTACATACTCTTCCAACCCTGTGCACATAGCTGCAGGGGCCCACACACTAAGATGTAGACTTACCAAGCTCTCTGCGCACAGTTGTAGGAGCCTTCCCCTTCACGTAAGTACAGAAACAAACCCAAACTTGCACTTCTTATTTAGATCATTGATTGATTTCTATAACTATTCTATGAATCCATTTTATATCTTTCTTCATTACAATACCATGGTCCGTGAACCATGGGCGGGTCACAAAACAACTTGAATCTTAACAAACTAAGGGGATTTGGCCTTCATAAAGCCCCTTTGACTCCTATCGACCTACGCTACTCACGCTCTGCTCCTCAAAATGCAGAGACCTTACAATATTAACAAAAAATTTACAAAAGTTTACCCTAAGGGACCTTGTCCCAAGAAAGCACGTTTAAGGCTTCCAATTCAACATATCACAAATTCCATTTTCCATCACACCACATAGGTAAATATGCAGTTTAAAATTGAAACCAACAGCTACAATTACACAATTTATGAAGAATAAAAACAAATATGAAGGCATAAATAAAGGTAGAAACAAATACTACACATATCAATGCTTGGAATCAACATAAAACTTCTTCATTAATATTCAAAGATGTATACATCTCATAAGTCTCAAACTTGTAAAAAACTTGCAGAACAATTACATCCTCTAAGGCAAAAATTTGAACCCAAAAGATGGTGTGCTTCCTAGAGGCAACCTTCGAGTTGAGGAGAGGTCAATTCCTAGGACATATTAATGTGTCTCAGGGATAAATTCATTCTGCTCAATGATTATATATAAATTGATGAATTCTAGTTCAAATTTTTGTCTTAGAGGCTATAATTATTCTACAAGTTTTTTTCAAGTTTGGGACTTATGAGATGTATACCATTTTTAATATTAAGGAAGAATATTTTTGGTGATTCTAAGCATTGAGATGTGTAGTATGTGTTTCTATATCTATTTATCCCTTAATATATGTTTTTCTTCTTCATAAATTGTGTAATTGTAGCTATTGGTTTCAATTTTAAGTTGTATATTTACCTATGTTATGTGATGGTAAATGGTACCTGTGATATGTTGAATTGGAAGCCTTAAACACGCTCCATGATTTTTGCATTTCATTTCCTTAGTCTAATTCATAATTCTATTGAAATCTAGTGTATAGGATTATGTGTTCAGCCCTCTGCACTTGGTTTATTTCCTTGAATTCCCTCCACCTATACTACAATAGACAATGAAACTGAACTCTCTATGTGTAGGCCACCAGATCTTAGCATTTACACTTTGGAATGACATATTGTTCATGTACAAATTGAATCTACCTCTGAGTATGGAAATTGAACTAGAATTCATCAATTTATATCTAATCCTTAAGCATAATTAATTTATCCTTGAGACACATTAAGATGTACTAGGCACTGACCTCTCCTCAACCCAGAGGTTGTCTCTAGGAACCACAATAGTATGATTCATTACTTCCTGGGATTAGAGGTTTGGAAAAGACCTAGATAAATTTTCCTTTCTCAAGGAAAATATGTCATGAAGCTATTAGAAAGATTTGGAATGAAAAAATGAAAAACATTGACCACCTTGATGGAGATTAACTTCAAGAATTTATGTGGAGACACTGCAAGACCTAACTTGGAAAACCCCTCTGAGTACCGAATGTTGATTGGGGCATTGATGTTCCTTGTTAACACCCGTGTTGATATATGTTTTGCAGTGAACAATTTGAGTATATTCATGACTGATACCCTTCATGCACACTGGGTTGTTGACAAAAATGTGCTGAGATATTTTCATGGGATGATTAACCTTGGTCTAAGATATATTGCTAGAGATGTATGACTTCATGGTTACAATAATGCGGACTAGGTTGGAAATTTTATTGATATGAAAAGAACATCAGGGTGTTTCTTTATTTTGGGGTTTGAAATGATATCATGGATGAGCAAGAAACAAAATTTCATAGCTTTAAGCACCACTGAGGTAGAGTACATTTCTTCTAGCATAGCTAGCCACCAGCTAGTTTGGTTGAGGAAGCTCCTTGGAGAGTTATTTGAGTAGGTTTTGGATACAATAGCCATATACTGTAACAAAAAGAGTGGGATCTAATTGACAAAGAATCCCATATTTCATGACAAGTCCAAGCATATTGAGATCATGTATCACTACATTCGAGACATGGTGCAGAGAGGGGACGTGATACTCCATCACATTTCAACTGATGAGCAAATAAAAAACATTCTTACCAAGGCTTTTCCAAAAGGGAAGTTATTGGTCTTCAAAGTGTAGCTTGGGCTAATGGATGTGATCTTCCTTCCAGGTAAGGGTCTTGGCTGATCAAGGACACAATGTTATGCTCTTCCCCCTTGTCTGAGCTCCAAGGCTGAGGAATTGATCCAGAGAGCTCATGGGGTTAAGGGAACTCATGGAAAACAGGTGTGTCTAATCCTTACCTCAAAATAAGTGTGTATCTCCCCTATTGTCATCATAGGGTTGTGTCTCATCCTTACCTCACGATAAGTGTGTATCTCCCTTGCCGGATATACCCCAATATGCATCCTATCCACAAGTTGGGCTTGTTGTGATTGTTTCCCCACTCTTCTGTCCAATGGGTTCTTGCTACTTGAGTTAGGAATGATCCTTTCCATTTATGGTAAGTATTATTTTTCTCAAGTTATGGATGTAAGTGTTCTACCACTAACCCTTGAGGTTCAAGTTGGGAAGATTAGAACACAATAGGATAAGTGCGATCATTACCATTGATGATAACTAGTATCCCTCCTATTGTCACTTGGTAGTGGGATAGGCATGATCCTTACCTCATAAGGTAAGTGACATCCATATTATTGATTTTGTATTTTGGGTAATAATGGAGGCTCCCGATGATGATGATTCCAGGTGGTAGCAGAGGCTCCTCGATGATGATGATTCTAGGTGATAGCAGAGGCTCCATGATGATGATACTTCTAGGTGGTAGAAAAGGTTTCCTCTATGGAAATAGGGTGGTAACTTGAGCTCCCTATGACATCAAATTATTATTCTTTTAGATTCATGAGTGTTCAACGGAGATGAGAAGAGATGAGAGGTGGCGACATTTGATTTGATGATGACAAGATATGTGCGATGGGACACATGTTGCAGTCTGTAATTTATCCCTAGCTGAGAGGGAGTGTTAATTTTTTAGCTAAGGGAAGAATTTAATTTAGTTAAGGAAATATGTAATTTTAAGGAGGAAACTGACGTGCAAAAAGTATAGGTCAAATTTAAAGAAAAATTAGGCACCCTTGGAAGCATATAAATACTAGCCAAGTTAACCTCATTTGGATATCATCATCAAGAATATTATTCTCTCTCTTCCTTGGATTGGTTTGTACATGTCTGAAAATAGTTTGTATAGGTCCAAAATTGTAGGGTCCGAGCTCACACGTGAAAGAAGAAGAAATTAATCTGGAGTCACAAGGTTGAAATGAGGAAATCTTGGCTACAATTGCTCACTTGATAGGGTGCTCCCTATGGTTGGAGATCTACAACCACACTGATGGTCACTAGCTCCTTACGACTATGACCTAAGATATTTTTATTGTTGACAACAAACTTTAACCATTGACCATAGGCTTGAAATTTTTTTATTGGGATCATCTCTTGGAAATTGTTTGGTTAGTTTTACTGTACAGTCAAAGGATTGACTTTGACTCTTGATTGATTGGAATATTTTACTATCTCTCTCTCTCTCTCTCTCTCTCTCTGAATATTTTATGAAAATATAATAAGAAGATGAATTTGAAAGGGTTTCCCCATTGTGGGTTTTTCCCTGTTCTTTGACCAAGTCCTTATGTCTCTTATTGCTCTTGAGTGTCTTCTATTGTCGATTGCATTTACTATTCTATCTAAAATTTCTATTGGTCATTGGAAGAATAAATTATTTTTAAATATTTATAATTTAAGAAAATAATTTGGCTAAAGTGATTGTAATAGCATAGAACAATGGAAAATAAATAGACTTTTCATTTGTACAGTTCAAATAGTGGTTTATGGAACCTTCATTCCCAATACCATCCATCAGTTTATCCATTGTCCATGCTTGATGTTGACAACCATGCACAATAGAAAGTGCATGCTATTTACTTCTATTCACTTTCTTGACCATATTAAAGGTAGATTTTTCCTCATTCGCTTCCCAAGGACAACATGTATATGTTTGGATTTGTCCACATGTTTGTGCATTGGAAAAATTACTCAAATATGAGTTTGTACATAAAGGTAATTGAGAATACATTTTGTTGTTTCCAAATCCTTGCTTAGTAAATTGAAGTGCAAGATATCAATTGTTGTTTGAGTGAAAATATTCATTACTGACACTCAATTTCTTAATGTACAGAGTCACAACCAACATTGATCTTCCCTTGAAAGTCAGGCTAAAATTGTAAACACCATTTCTTGTGACCCAAGGAAAATTTTAAGGATGGAAGTTTATCTTAAAGTTTAGAAAACTTGGTGAATCTTACTAGTCCCTAATATGCAAATTGTAAAATGTTTGGCGATATTTTTGTAAAGATATTTAGACTTCTAATGATTTTATATTAGTCCATATATAATTATGGAATTTTTAAAGTAAAATAATTTATAACTATAAAATGTGGGAAAATAATTTAAAAAAAATGGAAATTGGCGAATCTTTTTTTTTGGAAAAAACATGGAAAATTAGCCCACCTACGAATATGAGACCCTAAAATTTTCCCTATTCTTGTCCAGTGAGAGGCTTGGATTCATGTTGATGCAATGGGAAATTATATTTTAAAGGAAAGGGTTTTGAACAAGAAACTATAATATATTAGGAATATTTAAAAGCATATCAAAGAAAATAATTTCGTGAAGTTACTCCAAAGAATCTTGGGCATTAGATCTCAACAACAAATATATGAAATCATTCCTTATCACTTTCTCCTAACAGTCAAAACAATAATAGTGTGAATACTTAGGCACCACTAAATTTAGTATCAAGCCTAAATGGTGGTGTTGCAACCCTATGGACAACCTTTGGTTGAAAGGAGGTCATTGCCTAGGACATCTATGAAAAATAAGCACAAAATGTTCTTTTATCATCTTAAACATGTTTTCCTAGAGATACTTCTTGAAAATGTAGTGTATTTATAACTCTTGGAGACAAGAAAAAACCCTCCCAAGATAGCCAATCTATCTATGAAAATGAAATACTAGAATTACAATATGGATAGAGAGAAAATAAAGAGGAATATTCTATGTATAAGGTTGAAAGGAAAAAATATTTTACACCAAATCTTAGTCAACATTATGGAAGTCTGTAGAAGTGAAATGATGGAAAAGGTGGAGCAGTGTTTAAGGCCACTTTGACAAAGATAAAAAAGTACTATCGATTATTTAAAACAAAAATAAATTTGTTTAATTAAAGAGAACCAACAACTTCATTACACATTTTCCCAAGAAGAAAAACACATAAATGACTTACAGAGAGAGATGAAACATGCCAAAATTAACACACAGTTGGAATAATCTGGAAATTTCATTACTTATCTAATAAAATATTGTACATTACATAACAAAATTATGTCTCCAAGGAAAAAACCGGAACCCTAAAATTGGTCCTTGATGTTATTTTAAAGAAACTTTTACATTGGAAGCAGTTACCAAAACTATCAACTATCACAACTACCTTCTAACTATTTGGTCTTCATAAAACATTAAAATACTAAACTATTTCTAACTCTTTTAAAATTAAAAAATGAGGCGCTTTCTAGATATTCGAGAATATTGAAAAATAATTATTCAATAACTTGAGACTCTTCTACAACTTCAAGCTTGCTTGATGAAACTCCAGGTTCCACAACTCAAACCTTTACTGGTGAAATTAGACCCTGCCATTTCTTCCATAATGTCAAGTTAGGAACTGGGCACTGTAACATCCCGCTATAGGTCATTCTTAAGTTTGTTACCTTGGTGTATGTGTGTTTGTCATTGACCAAAGTCTTGAAAACCATAGCACATGGAAATATCTCTGCAAGTAATTTAAAATTGTAGCTCCTTTTAAAATTGTTATTTTTTCATGAGAATAATTGATCTTACTCTTTGCCTCCACCACCAATGTTTCATATTGTTCTGAGGAGAGGAGGATTCCTTGTTGACCCCAACATGAAGGTAACCCTGCTTCGACTATCTTGTCAAAGCTAGAATTAAAAGCTACCACTGACTCTCTGACTTATAATAACATACTTTTTGCATGCTTCATATGCATGTTCTTTTGCACCATCTTGGTTATCTATGATACCACAGTTGTTCTATCTACAATATCTAATGCCCTTAATTCCTGAGAAGATTTTTCATTTATATAGTCAATGCTATTTTTAGTTAGTTGTGGAATTTCCTTTGATTGAGTTTTATTGGTGTAAATAAGGGTTTCAGAGGCCCTAATCGTTTCATTTTATTTAGCTATGACCACCATATGATCTCAGAGTACTTTGATTTGTTGAATAATATCATTCCACATTATCTCTTTTTCCTGAATCAAAGACATATTTTCCTTTAACTTTTCTTTCAATTGCTTGATTTCATCACATGTTGACTAGTACTTACTGTGATACTGAGTCACATTCTGTGTGGCCATGTTCAGTTGTCTCTCCTTATGCTTCAATTTCTCTTTTGCATCATCCAGTTTATTTTGTAGCTTTTACAATTCATTTTTTGAGATATTCAACTATGCAGTGACTCTAGTAAGCTTTTCTGTTGGGTCTTCTAAATCTTGATGCACTATAATTGTGTAAACATGTTTGTCTATCTTTTGTTGCAAATCTGCATTAAGTTACTTAAGAACTGACACTTCTTAATTCCTTTCCAGTATATCATGAATTAATATTTATTTTTCATTTTCAACTTGGGCTAACTCTAGATCTTGAACATGTTTTGTTGCAGGCATCTTCAGTTTCCTCCTCAAAGACTAAACATCAGATTCTGCACTTTGGATCAAGGCTTGAAAAATTGCTTTATCCTATGGATTTACCCCAATATTTATTATCAACTTCTTAAATTATTCATTCAGAGTATGAAGAGCTTGGGAATTATCCCTTTCTAGCTTCAATTGATCTATCACCTTCCCTAGTAAAGCTTTTGCCTTATTTGCTGCCAGAGATGTTTTCCTGAGATCAATGTATATTAACTCCCCTGTTTACTTGTGTAGGTTAATTTTATCTGGTAATGGGATATATTTAGTATTTATAGATAAATTTATTGTTCTAAAATCTATTCTAGAAGAAATTGACTGGGACAGAGGGTGGGTAAAGGAAAATCTCAACTAGGTTTCTCTCCAAATGAGAGAAGTCTGGTTTGGTAACGAGAAATGGATTGGGCTTCCAACTGAGTGATGGCTTTTGTATTTATTTTCATGTACCTCTCTTCAATATTTTGATAAGTATATTTCAAAATATTCAAGGAATCTTTCTCTTCTTCATTGGGAATCAAAGATGAGGGAGCACACTTTATCCCCCCAGCTGCAGTTGAAAACTAACCTCACATGAAGGTGTTTCTGTGAATTGTCCAAACTCTTTTTCATCCTATTTTATTTTTTCTTTCTTACTGCCTTGATAACTTTCTCCATAAATATCTATAACATAAAAAAAAAACTTCTTTTGAGGCCCTTTTTAGTAGGAAGAGGGGTTTTTACCTCCATGCTTTCTTGTGTCTCCACCAGGCCATAATTTGCTAATTTCTCAATCTCTAGATTTGATTCATGGATATAAGGAGCACATGATATTTCCAACCTCCTCTTTGAAATGACCTGGTGTGGATCATAGTGCCACTTCTTCCCTTGTTGAAAATTCATTGCTTGTAACATTTTCTCAGTCTCTTTTGTTGCATGTCTGTTATTTACAATAAAAGGGCCAAAAATACTGAATAATTTGAATAGAAACCCTTTCCTAGCTAGGACAAAGTGTACTTGATCCACATTCAAACTTTGTCTGATAAAATCTAATGCAAATATTCTCATGGGCACAAAAGAAGGAAGCCTATAGGGTAAGACCTCTACTCCATATAACCTTATTTCTACATATTCTTCAAACAAGAACCAATCTCCAACTTTTAAATCTTTACTCAATTGTAATAAGGACTAAGCCTTTGGTAGAATTCTTGGAGGAGCAATATTATTGATAATTCTATATACAATTGACATGAAAGAGGTAGTATAATAATATAATCCTTCATTATTCTATTTGCACCTAACTATATCAGTCCAATTTATCACTATTTTCTTCTTCTTGTTTATGTCCACAACATTCAAACCCAAATCCATGAATTGGTCAACATGAACATACAAGAAGAGGTATACCAAGGAAGGAAACCTAAAAAACCCAGAAATACTGAAATTTAAGAACTGTGAGTTGATGTAATGTTCCCAAAAAACTGGAATTTCCAACACAAAATTAGGCTGCATCACCAAATGAAAAATCCCTAAAAATTGACAATCAATCACTAAGGTCTTCTCTCTTCCCATAATTCCCATAACTACATATAAACCTGACTGGAAATTTTTAGAAAAACAAGCTATAGGAAATTTTTTTGACTCTCCTAGAAGAGCTGCATGTGGAGGTAAAATAAGATTATACAATTTATCCGCTAGTGATAGACTATGATATACAGATAGAAGGGCTCCATAGTGTAAATATCATATTAGGGAAAATCTAGGGCTTGCTAAATTAATAAGGAAGACACTTGTAGAATGTTTTCTCCAAGCGAGTTCATTATATAAAATTTCCGTGGATATAAGGATGAGGTTAACCAACTAATGAACTTAGGGAAAGAGTAATTCTGAGGAATAATTATAACAAATAAGCCCAATTTAACCACTCTCAAGAAAATTTCTAACTCAACCTAACTAGGTAGGATGTTATGATGGATTTCCATTAAGTTTAATGGACAAATGGAGTCAAAAATGTCATGTTCCATGTCCATGAGAGGTATATGGGTTGAAGAACCAAATAAACTAGCTTTCTTAGTCATTTTCAAATTTTCATTTGAAAAACACAAGGTGGTTCAAAGATTTAAATACTTGGAAGCTCATAGTCAATTTGCTGATAGAATCGATGTCATTGAAAGAAGTAGTAATAAGAGTGAAAATAACCAATGAAAATAGGAGAAATGAGAAAAATTTGGGTTTTTATAGGAAAGAGAGGGAAAATCAGAATTATGGTAATGGAGACTGTGACACAGTAATTTTTCATCGTCCCTGTTACCCCTTCTCCCGCACCTTGGAGGAATTATTCCGGGACCTGTGAGAAGTGACATAACCTGGAAACACTTGCATTGTATTCCCCTAAGTATGTACTTCATATGCCCTGAAGACACCTTCTGCAAAATACCCATAAAAATAGCCCTTTTTCCATTGGTGCGGGTTCACTGTGTATCACTCGCGCCAATGGGGGAAATCCTCCAAAGAGGGCGCGCCAGCTGGCGCTCTATCTCAGAGTCGCACTTGCGCTAGCCCAGTTGGGTAAAGTTTTTAACAAACAAACTTACGAAGGTTCTTCCTAACCCACTCATGAACTGAATCTATATTGAGTTGGGTCAGTTTGGCTTCGAATCTCCATAGGAGGGAAGTAGTTCACCACCTCTCATGGAAGCTTCTTAGTGATAAAGCCAACCCCATGAATATTGTGGAAAATCCTAACTCCTTCCCCTCTATCTATAAAAGCTTGTCCTTCTACCTTTGACAAGCTAGTTCCAAATTCCAAGTCCCAAAATCTGAGAATTGCTAAGCTCATGCTACAAGAAGCCTTCTTCATTCCCATAAAGCTAAATCTAATGTGAGGAGATTCTTGTCCAAGTAACCAAGGAGAGAGAGGCTTGTTTCCCCATTCCCAACAAGCTTTGCAAGGCATGTGCTGCTGATCACCCAGCCAAAGAAGGATTTGACGTCAGAACTATGGTTGTATTCTTCTTTGATTGATTATTAATGGATGACTATTGGTTATGGTTCCACTCCTGTTATTGTTTGTAATGATGATGAGTTATGTCCTTTTTGACTGACATGTAGTTGCATATGCTGGATTTTATGCTTGTGTTTGTGTTGTTCTTTGCATGTGCAGGTGTCTATTCACGAAGATCGTGAGGATTGTGATCTGCCGGAGCAAAGGAACGGGGAGCACCACCTCTTCTACAAACAATAGCGTTGGAATCTAGGTAGGCCTTCATCCCTGGTCTATTAATTTGTAATTAGGAACTTGCATTGTAGCATTGTTTGACTGTTGCTAGACCCGGTCTGGGCTAGTAGGGATTGCCTTTGTCCGCAGAGGGGATTTACCTCCACAACAATTTGGCGACTCCGCTGGGGATCGAACCGAGAATCTCTGGTTTCGTAGACCAGAATCTGTTACACAGTAATTTGTCACCGTCCTTGTTACCCCCTCTCCTGCACCTTGGAGGACTTATTCCGGGACCTGTGAGAAGTGACATAACCTAGAAACACTTGCATTGTATTCCCCTAAGTATGTACTTCATATGCCCTGAAGACACCTTCTGCAAAATACCCATAAAAATAGCCCTTTTTCCATTGGCGCAGGTTCACTGTGTATCACTCGCGTCAATGGGGGAAATCCTCCAAAGAGGGCGCGCCATCTGGCGCTCTGTCTCAAATTCGCACTCACGCCAGCACAGTTGGGTAAAGTTTTTAACAAAAAAACTTACGAAGGTTCTTCCTAACCCACTCATGAACTGAATCTATATGTTGGGTCAGTTTGGCTTCGAATCTCCATAGGAGGGAAGTAGTTCTCCACCTCTCATGGAAGCGTCTTAGTGATAAAGCTAATCCCATGAATATTGTGGAAAATCCTAACTCCTTCCCCTCTATCTATAAAAGCTTGTCCTTCTGCCTTTGATAAGCTAGTTCCAAATTCTAAGTCCCAAAATCTGAGAATTGCTAAGCTCATGCTACAAGAAGCCTTCTTCATTCCCATAAAGCTAAATCTAAAGTGAGGAGATTCTTGTCCAAGTAACCAAGGAGAGAGAGGCTTGTTTCCCCATTCCCAACAAGCTTTGCAAGGCATGTGCTGCTGATCACCCAGCCAAAGAAGGATTTGACGTCAGAACTATGGTTGTATTCTTCTTTGATTGATTATTAATGGACGACTATTGGTTATGGCTCCACTCCTGTTATTGTTTGTAATGATGATGAGTTATGTCCTTTCTGACTGACATGTAGTTGCATATGCTGGATTTTATGCTTGTGTTTGTGTTGTTCTTTGCATGTGCAGGTGTCTATTCACGGAGATCGTGAGGATTGTGATCTGCCGGAGCAAACGAACGGGGAGCACCACCTCTTCTACAAACAATAGCGTTGGAATCCAGGTAGGCCTTCATCCCTGGTCTATTAATTTGTAATTAGGAACTTGCGTTGTAGCATTGTTTGACTGTTGCTAGACCCGGTCTGGGCTAGTATGGATCGCCTCTATCTGCAGAGGGGATTTACCTCCACAACAATTTGGCGACTCCGCTGGGGATTGAACCCAGAATCTCTAGTTTCACAGACCAGAATCTGTTACACAGTAATTTGTCACCGTCCTTGTTACCCCCTCTCCTGCACCTTGGAGGACTTATTCTGGGACCTGTGAGAAGTGACATAACCTAGAAACACTTGCATTGTATTCCCCTAAGTATGTACTTCATATGCCCTGAAGACACCTTCTGCAAAATACCCATAAAAATAGCCCTTTTTCCATTGGCGCAGGTTCACTGTGTATCACTCGCGCCAATGGGGGAAATCCTCCAAAGAGGGCGCGCCATCTGGCACTCTGTCTCAAAGTCGCACTCGCGCGAGCACAGTTGGGTAAAGTTTTTAACAAACAAACTTACGAAGGTTCTTCCTAACCCACTCATGAACTGAATCTATATGTTGGGTCAGTTTGGCTTCGAATCTCCATAGGAGGGAAGTAGTTCTCCACCTCTCATGGAAGCTTCTTAGTGATAAAGCCAACCCCATGAATATTGTGGAAAATCCTAACTCCTTCCCCTCTATCTATAAAAGCTTTTCCTTCTGTCTTTGATAAGCTAGTTCCAAATTCTAAGTCCCAAAATCTGAGAATTGCTAAGCTCATGCTACAAGAAGCCTTCTTCATTCCCATAAAGCTAAATCTAAAGTGAGGAGATTCTTGTCCAAGTAACCAAGGAGAGAGAGGCTTGTTTCCCCATTCCCAACAAGCTTTGCAAGGCATGTGCTGCTGATCACCCAGCCAAAGAAGGATTTGACGTCAGAACTATGGTTGTATTCTTCTTTGATTGATTATTAATGGACGACTATTGGTTATGGTTCCACTCTTGTTATTGTTCCTAATGATGATGAGTTATGTCCTTTCTGACTGACATATAGTTGCATATGCTGGATTTTATGCTTGTGTTTGTGTCGTTCTTTTCATGTGCAGGTGTCTATTCATGGAGATCGTGAGGATTGTGATCTGCCGGAGCAAAGGAACGGGGAGCACCACCTCTTCTACAAACAATAGCGTTGGAATCCAGGTAGGCCTTCATCCCTGGTCTATTAATTTGCAATTAGGAACTTGCATTGTAGCGTTGTTTGATTGTTGCTAGACCCGGTCTGGGCTAGTAGGGATCGCCTCTGTCCGTAGAGGGGATTTACCTCCATAACCATTTGGTGACTCCGCTGGGGATCGAACCCAGAATCTCTGGTTTCGAAGACCAGAATCTGTTACACAGTAATTTGTCACCGTCCTTGTTACCCCTTCTCTCGCACCTTGGAGGAATTATTTCGGGACCTGTGAGAAGTGACATAACCTAGAAACACTTGCATTGTATTCCCCTAAGTATGTAATTCATATGCCCTGAAGACACCTTCTACAAAATACCCATAAAAATAGCCCTTTTTCCATTGGCGCGGGTTCACTGTGTATCACTCGCGCCAATGGGGGAAATCCTCCAAAGAGGGTGTGCCAGCTGGCACCAGTTGGCGCTCTGTCTCAGAGTCGCACTCGCGCCAACCCAGTTGGGTAAAGTTTTTAACAAACAAACTTACGAAGGTTCTTCCTAACCCACTCATGAACTGAATCTATATTGAGTTGGGTCAGTTTGGCTTCGAATCTCCATAGGAGGGAAGTAGTTCTCCACCTCTCATGGAAGCTTCTTAGTGATAAAGCCAACCCCATGAATATTGTGGAAAATCCTAACTCCTTCCCCTCTATCTATAAAATCTTGTCCTTCTGCCTTTGACAAGCTAGTTCCAAATTCTAAGTCCCAAAATCTGAGAATTGCTAAGCTCATGCTACAAGAAGCCTTCTTCATTCCCATAAAGCTAAATCTAAAGTGAGGAGATTCTTGTCCAAGTAACCAAGGAGAGAGAGGCTTGTTTCCCCATTCCCAACAAGCTTTGCAAGGCATGTGCTGCTGATCACCCAGCCAAAGAAGGATTTGACGTCAGAACTATGGTTGTATTCTTCTTTGATTGATTATTAATGGACAACTATTGTTTATGGTTCCACTCTTGTTATTTTTCGTAATGATGATGAGTTATGTCCTTTCTGACTGACATATAGTTGCATATGCTGGATTTTATGCTTGTGTTTGTGTCGTTCTTTGCATGTGCAGGTGTCTATTCACAGAGATCGTGAGGACTGTGATCTGCCGGAGCAAAGGAACGGGGAGCACCACCTCTTCTACAAACAATAGCGTTGGAATCTAGGTAGGCCTTCATCCCTGGTCTATTAATTTGAAATTAGGAACTTGCGCTGTAGCGTTGTTTGATTGTTGCTAGACCCGGTCTGGGCTAGTAGGGGTCACCTTTGTCCGTAGAGGGGATTTACCTCCACAACAATTTGGCGACTCCGCTGGGGATCGAACCCAGAATCTCTGGTTTCGCAGACGAGAATCTGTTACACAGTAATTTGTCACCGTCCCTGTTACCCCTTCTCCCGCACCTTGGAGGACTTATTCCGGGACCTGTGAGAAGTGACATAACCTAGAAACACTTGCATTATATTCCCCTAAGTATGTACTTCATATGCCCTAAAGACACCTTCTGCAAAATACCCATAAAAATAGCTCTTTTTCCATTAGCGCGGATTCATTGTGTAAAACCTCGTGCCAATGGGGGAAATCCTCCAAAGAGGGCGCGCCAGCTGGTGCTCTGTCTCAGAGTCGCACTTGCGCCAGCCCAGTTGGGTAAAGTTTTTAAGAAACAAACTTACGAAGGTTCTTCCTAACCCACTCATGAACTGAATCTATATTGAGTTGGGTCAGTTTGGCTTCAAATCTCCATAGGAGGGAAGTAGTTCTCCACCTCTCATGGAATCTTCTTAGTGATAAAGCCGACCCCATGAATATTGTGGAAAATCCTAACTCCTTCCCCTCTATCTATAAAAGCTTGTCCTTCTGCCTTTGACAAGCTAGTTCCAAATTCTAAGTCCCAAAATCTGAGAATTGCTAAGCTCATGCTACAAGAAGCCTTCTTCATTCCCATAAAGCTAAATCTAAAGTGAGGAGATTCTTGTCCAAGTAACCAAGGAAATAGAGGCTTGTTTTCCCCTTCCCAACAAGCTTTGCAAGGCAATTGCTACTGATCACCTAGCCAAAGAAGGATTTGACGTCAGAACTATGGTTGTATTCTTCTTTGATTGATTATTAATGGGCGACTATTGGTTATGGTTCCACTCTTGTTATTGTTCCTAATGATGATGAGTTATGTTCTTTCTGACTGACATATAGTTGCATATGCAGGATTTTATGCTTGTGTTTGTGTCGTTCTTTGCATGTGCAGGTGTCTATTCACGGAGATCGTGAGGATTGTGATCTGCCGGAGCAAAGGAACAGGGAGCACCACCTCTTCTACAAACAATAGCGTTGGAATCCAGGTAGGCCTTCATCCCTGGTCTATTAATTTGCAATTAGGAACTTGCGCTGTAGCATTGTTTGATTGTTGCTAGACCCAGTCTGGGCTAGTAGGGATCACCTCTGTCCGCAGAGGGGATTTACCTCCACAACGATTTGGCGACTTCGCTGGGGATCGAACCTAGAATTTCTGGTTTCGCAGACCAGAATCTGTTACACAGTAATTTGTCACCGTCCCTATTACCCCTTCTCCTGCACCTTGGAGGACTTATTCCGGGACCTGTGAGAAGTGACATAACCTGGAAACACTTGCATTTTATTCCCCTAAGTATGTACTTCATATGCCCTGAGTACACCTTCTGCAAAATACCCATAAAAATAGCCCTTTTTCCATTGGCGTGGGTTCACTGTGTATCACTCACGCCAATGGGGGAAATCCTCCAAAGAGGGCGCGCCAGCTGGCGCTCTGTCTCAGAGTCGCACTCGTGCCAGCCCAGTTGGGTAAAGTTTTTAACAAACAAACTTACGAAGGTTCTTCCTAACCCACTCATGAACTGAATCTATATTGAGTTGGGTCAGTTTGGCTTCGAATCTCCATAGGAGGGAAGTAGTTCTCCACCTCTCATGGAAGCTTCTTAGTGATAAAGCCAACCCCATGAATATTGTGGAAAATCCTAACTCCTTCCCCTCTATCTATAAAAGTTTGTCCTTCTGCCTTTGACAAGCTAGTTCCAAATTCTAAGTCCCAAAATCTGAGAATTGCTAAGCTCATGCTACAAGAAGCCTTCTTCATTCCCATAAAGCTAAATCTAAAGTGAGCTAATTCTTGTCCAAGTAACCAAGGAGAGAGAGGCTTGTTTCCCCATTCCCAACAAGATTTTCAAGGCATGTGCTGCTGATCACCCAGCCAAAGAAGAATTTGACGTCAGAACTATGGTTGTATTCTTCTTTGATTGATTATTAATGGACGACTATTGGTTATGGTTCCACTCTTGTTATTGTTCGTAATGATGATGAGTTATGTCCTTTCTGAATGACATATAGTTGCATATGTTGGATTTTATGCTTGTGTTTGTGTCGTTCTTTGCATGTGCAGGTGTCTATTCATGGAGATCGTGAGGATTGTGATCTGCCGGAGCAAAGGAACGGGGAGCACCACCTCTTCTACAAACAATAGCGTTGGAATCCAGGTAGGCCTTCATCCCTGGTCTATTAATTTTCAATTAGGAACTTGCGCTGTAGCGTTGTTTGATTGTTGCTAGACCCGGTCTGGGCTAGTAGGGATCACCTCTATCCGCAGAGGGGATTTACCTCCACAACAATTTGGCGACTCCGCTGGGGAGTTGGATTTTTGTCTTGTTCTTCGTTTTGTCTTGTTGTTTGATTTGTAAACTTTAGACGGAGGCTGAAGTACGGCCAAATAGCCTTCGAAACGCTATTGCTCTGCATTAGCAAAGTATATCAATGCCACTTCAGTCCATCTCTGGTGTGGTTTACGAGCTGAACGGCTTGGAACTTGCCTTGTGTTGGAAATAATACTGAGAGTGGGGGGTGAATCAGTATTATCTAGCAATTAATAAATCTTCCTTATTTGATCTTTGAATTATTTTTGCATGTCAGTACCATAAAATAATGAGCATGAACAAAGAAAACAGATAGTCACACCAAAGAACACAAGATGTAAGGTGGAAACCCAATGTGGGTGAAAACCACCTGCTGCAATATGTCTCTATCTTCTTTCAAATTAGATACTCCTTTTACAATGATTTTGTACTGGTGCAGTCCTTTACCAGTACGCAGGCTGCAACCTGCAGAGAGCTACAACTCTCTCTCGTTTTCCAGTCTCTCCTGGAAGGGAGCTACAACCTCCTACTTCTTTTCATAAAGCATCAAATGGTCACCAAGTACATATCAGTTACAGTCCACTACAGTTATCAGATCAGCAATAACAGAACTAACCCAGAACACCTTATCAACAGAGAAATTCAATCAACAGAACATCTTAATACAGAGACACAACTTTTCCTTCTGTGACCTGCGTATAGACGCAGTTCACCTTCTGCTTTCCTACAACCACCCGCAGAGATCCTTCTGCCGCGCTGCGTGCCTACGCACTGTTCCTTCAACTGCTCTGCGTCCTGTTGCCTCAGGGACGCACCCAAAAACAATATCGCGCCGCGTCCTGTTGCTTCAGGGACGCACCTGAACCTTGGTCGCCCTGCGTCCCCACGTAGATCTCCAGATACTAAACTGCGTCCCGGACGCACCTGAACTTCGTCTACCCTGCGTCCCCACGCAGGTATCCTCCTACTGCACTGCGTCCCGGCGCACTTTCCTTTCACTGTACCTGCGTCCTTTCGGGTATGAATGATTTCAAGGCTTTAAGTGTAACCCAAACAGTCTGATCTACAGATCTGATCTTGCGCCAAAGAGATCTCAGTCCTTCAGAAGATTCGCCTTTTAGATCTAGACCAGATCTCACCTCATAAGATATTCAACAAAAGACATACAAAATCCAAATGATCTCCTTTGCTTTATATAGGCAAGCTCCTCCTCAAAACATGGAACAATACCACGAGCTGACACCATAATAACACAATACCGTCGGCTAGATACCAAGAGTAAAACACAAGAAACCCCCACGAGAGCTTTTCTCTGCCTTGAAATGTGTGCACTGGGTGGACGCACCTCCTGAATGGCTAGCCTGCGTCTCTGGACGCGGCCTCTGCATGGTGTACCTGCGGGTATGCATCTTCTGAACTAATTTCCTGCGTCTTTCTTTATTTTTAATAAAAAGAGAGCCTTGCCAGGGGAGTTGCCATCAAGTACAACATCTGTAACATATATAGCCATTCCTGAAACATAATGCCAACAATCTCCCCCTTTGGACTTGATGGCAACCTCACAAACTTTGCTTCATTCTCCCCCTTTGACATCAAGGGCAAAGGGTATGCTCCCCCTAAGATCATGCTCTCCCTGAACCAGATCTGCAACAAAGAACCATAATCCTCCATGAAAGAGATAGAGACATATTGCAGCTATTTCCAAGATCTCCTTCTGACCATCCTCCATAATGCCAACAATGCATTATATGCTCCCCCTAAACCTGTACCATTAATCAGAAAAGATTCAACAATAAGATGATGCATCAACAACCCCCAGCTTTTGCCTGAGGTATTCAAAAGTGTCCCTGGGCAATGGTTTGGTGAGAATATCAGCAACTTGTTCCTTAGAAGGAACATACTCCAACTTGACCTTCTGTTCAAGCACTTGTTCCCGGAGAAAATGATACTTGATTGGTATGTGCTTGGTTTTTGAATGCATAACCGGATTCTTTGAGATGCTGATTGCACTTGTGTTATCACATAAGATGGGGATAGGTGGTGTACAAGTGATTTGAAAATCCTGCAAAGTCTGCATCATCCAAAGAAGTTGGGTGCAACAAGATGCAGCAGCAACATATTCCGCTTCAGCTGTAGACAAGGCAATCGAACTCTGTTTCTTGCTGAACCAAGATACCAGTCTGGAACCCATAAAGAATGCACCACCACTTGTGCTTTTCCTGTCATCCACGCTTCCGGCCCAATCTGCATCTGTATAAGCATGAAGAGTAAGATCTGTATCTCTAGGATACCATAAGCCATAATTTTGAGTCCCTTGAAGATATTTGAAAATTCTCTTCACTGCCTGAAGATGAGTCTCCTTCGGATTTGCCTGAAATCTTCCAACTATTCCAACTGCATGCATGATGTCTGGTCGGGTACCTGTCAAATATAGTAAACTTCCAATCATAGATCTGTAGGTTGGTTGATGTACTGCTGCAGATTCATCATTTGCACTGAGACTACATCCTGTGACCATGGGTGTACATACTGGTTTTGCATCTTCCATGCCATATTTCTTCAAAATCTGTTTGAGATACTTGGTTTGAGATAAAAAGATTCCTCCTTCTTTTTGTTGGATTTGCAAACCAAGGAAATATGTCAGTTCTCCTAGCAAGGACATTTCAAATTCTTTCTGCATGACCGAGGCAAAGCTTTGACTCATAGCTTCTTCATTGCTGCCAAAAATAATGTCATCTACATACACAACAAGTATTAGCAATTTGTCATTTTCAACTTTTATATAAAGATTGCTATCTGCTGAACCTTTTGAAAAACCTTGTTGATGAAGATATTTGTCCAAATGGTAGTACCAAGCCCTTGGAGCTTGTTTGAGACCATAGAGAGCCTTTTTCAATCTGCATACAAGATTTGGATCATTTCCAAGAATGAACCCATCTGGCTGTTCAATGTACACTTCTTCTTCCAAGTCTCCATTCAGAAAGGCTGATTTCACGTCCATTTGAAATACTTTGAAGTTTTGAAAACTTGAGAGAGCAAGGAACATTCGGATGGCCTCAAGTCTTGCAACAGGAGCAAAGGTTTCTTCAAAGTCTATTCCTTCTTGCTGCGCATACCCTTTACAAACAAGTTTGTTTGTTTCTAATTACTTCTCCATTTTCATTCAATTTATTTTTGAAGACCCATTTTGTTCCGATAACATTCTTATCCTTTGGTCTAGGAACCAGCTCCCAAGTGTTGTTCTTTTCGATTTGCTCAAGTTCTTCATCCATTGCTTTCACCCAACATTCATCTTTGCATGCTTCTTTCACATTTTGTGGTTCAGTAGAGGAGAGTAATGCCAAATAGCTTGAGGCTTCTGCAACTGTTCTTCTTGTTTGTACACCTGCTTCTTTCTGCCCCACAATCTGAGATTCTGGATGATTCTTCTGAACATATCTGGATGGAGTCTTTTCTTCTATTCTTGTTTGCTCCTCTGGCTCTTCTTGAGGTTCTTCTTGAGGTTCTTCTTCTTCATCATTCTGTCTTTGAGGGTAGCCTTCATCTTCTTCGATGTCTTCATGATGGACTTGCCTAGGAATGTATCCCTTCTCATCAACCACTACATCAATGCTGTCAACAATTCTGCCAAGTCTTTTATTGTAGCACTTGTATGCTTTGCTATATGGAGAGTAACCAAGAAGAATGCCTTCATCTGCCCTAGGTTCAAGTTTGCCAAGCTGCTCATCAGTATTCTTGATATAGCATTTGCTCCCAAAGATTTTGAAGTGCTTTACCGAAGGAGTCCTACCACTCCAAAGCTCATGAGGAGTTTGAGTGCTGTTCACCCGGACATTTGTCTTGTTGAGAATAACAACCGCAGCATGTGCAACTTCACCCCAGAAAGTTGCGGGAGTTCCTGATTCATCAAGCATAGCACGAGCCATTTGTTGGATGGTTCTGTTCATTCTTTCAACAACTCCATTTTGCTGAGGAGTTCTAGCTGTAGAGAATTCTCTCCTTATCCCATGTTCATCACAGAAATCGAAAAATTCATTTGAAGTAAATTCCCCACCTCTGTCAGATCTGAGGCACTTAATTTTGTGACCTGATTCATTTTCAACCAAGGCTTTGAAGGATTTGAATTTTTCGAATGCTTCATCTTTGTGCTTCATAAGTCCTAACCAGACAAACCTGGAGAAATCGTCAATGAATAATATCAAGTATTCTTCTCCTCGAGGTGTTCTTTTCCTGAAAGGACCGCATGTATCTGTATGTACTAGCTCAAGAGGCATGCTAGCTGATCCTTCTTTCTCTGGAAAGTTAGTTCTGGTTTGTTTTCCAAACTGACATGATTTGCATATGGTGTTGTCAGGAATTTTGATATCTGGAAGATCGCGAACTGCCTGATATTTGCATGCTTTCCTTATTTGTGAGAAGCTTAGATGTCCCAACCTTCGATGCCATAACCAGTGCTCTTCATCCTTGCTTAGATAGCATTGTTGTTGTCCTTCTTCAAATATGTACAGATTATTTGGAGTTCTTTTGCCTTTGAGCACTGTTTTACCTGTATCAAGATCACGAACAAGACATCCATTCGATCTGAATATAACCTCGGTTCTTTGATCACACATCTGACTGACACTTAGAAGATTATGCTTCAATCCATCAACATACAAAACATTTCCAGCCTTGACCTTTTCTTTTAACTGAGCAATGCCTTTTCCTTTTATAGTTGCAGGAGTATCATTTCCAAAAGAGACTTTCTTTCCCTTTTCTAGAGCAGAATAAGATTCAAGTTTTTCTTTATCACCTGTCATATGCTTCGAACATCCACTGTCAATGTACCATAGATTTTCTTGTCCCTCTGCATAAAAAGCTATCCCACATCTTTTTGTTTGAGGTTCCTTTATTCTCCATGTTTTGGTGCTTGAGGCTTGTTCCTTTTTCTGCTGAAACCTGCTCCTGCATTCAGAGTCTTCATGACCAAAGTTATTGCAAATAGAACATTCAACTTCATTTTCAAGAACCGAAAAGTTGTTATAGGTCCTTTTTGTAATCCCTGTCATACTTCTTTGTTTTTGAGCTTCCCTAGTCATGATTGTTTTATATGCAACACATTGAGCTGCTTTGTGACCAAAGTTATGGCAAGAAAAGCATTGTCCATTGAAGAAACTTCTGCGGTTATCAAATCTACCGGCCAAATGATTGTAATTTCTATTGTCATCCATTCTTGAACCAAATTGAGAAGATTTTACCTGTGGCTGGTTGTAGATTTTGTTCACCCTTAAGATGGATTGCCCCTGATAGTTTCTGTTTGTAATTCGTCCCTGCTTTACCTGATGATCTTCATTTTGCTTTTGCTCATTTCTTCTTGCTGCATCAAGATAACTTTTTGAGGTGGATGCTTGAGAAGTTTCTCCATTATAGCCCAGACCTGTCTTATTTAGAGGAGATCGCTGCACATTGATAATCTCATCCAAAGTTTCAGATCCTTTGACAAACTTGAGATTAATAGCTTTTGTTTTCTCAATCTCTTTTCTAAGACCAACAATTTCACCTTCTAATTTTTCAAGATGTTTTTCTTTTTCATTAATTTGAAATTGTAGAGTATCAATGATCATGTTCTTTTCTTCTATACATCTCTTGAGTCTAGTAATTTCATCATAAAGGTTATCCACATCTACAGCATCAATATAATCATCATCTTCAAATGCCATTAACAACTTATATTCATTACCTTGTTCATCTTCATCACTGTTTGATAGACCATCACTATCTTCATGAGTGTAGTAGCTTTTCTTATTTGCGTTCTGTTTCTTGTTCCATCTAGCAGGTTCCTTTCCTTTATCCTTATAAGGGCATTTTGTAGCATAATGACCTACTCTTCCACAAGCAAAGCATTTAAAAGGTAACTTACCTCTGAACCTTCCAGAACCCCTTTGAAGATTTTTGACAAAGTTTGATTCTTCTTCCTCTTCTTCTGGGACGTGGCTTGCTTCATAATAATCTCCTTTGCCTGATGCCTTGAAAGCAGCTTCTCTTTTGTCTGAATGACCTCCCTTTCTCATTTCATAAGCAGTTAGAATTCCATGTAGCTGAGACATAGTAAGAATTCGTAGATTTTCCTTTTCTTCTATAGCAGATACTTTAGATTCAAACTTGGGAGACAAAGATCTTAGAACCTTTTCAACCACTATAGCCTCTCTTATTTCTTCACCCAAATTTTTCATACAATTAACAATCTCATCTACCCGAAGAAAATAGTTAGCCACACTTTCATCATTATACATCTTGAGAGTCTCATACTGAATCCTGAGAGTTTGAAGTTTAGCACGCTTTACCTGTTCATCTCCTTCATAGCTTGTGACAATTTTGTCCCATATTTCTTTTGCGGATTTGTAGTGCATTACCTTCATGAATTCCGTTTGGGATATACATCCTAACAGAGTACTGACTGCTTTTGCATTTGTTTCATACTTCTTTTTCTCAGCTGGATCTGTAGGAGTAGCTGAAGGAAAAGTATAGCCTGTTTCTACAATGTCCCAAACTTCTGTACCAAGAGATTGAAGATATGCAGTAACTCTTACCTTCCAATAATTGAAGTTTTTCCCATCAAAAATTGGTGGCCTGATTGATGCTTCTCTCTCGTAGTTGCTCATGATGAACGATCTACCTTCAAGCGATCAAGCTTTTCTGAAGGACCTGCTCTGATACCAATTGTTGGAAATAATACTGAGAGGGGGGGGGGGGTGAATCAGTATTATCTAGCAATTAATAAATCTTCCTTATTTGATCTTTGAATTATTTTTGCATGTCAGTACCATAAAATAATGAGCATGAACAAAGAAAACAGATAGTCACACCAAAGAACACAAGATGTAAGGTGGAAACCCAATGTGGGTGAAAACCACCTGCTACAATATGTCTCTATCTTCTTTCAAATTAGATACTCCTTTTACAATGATTTTGTACTGGTGCAATCCTTTACCAGTACGCAGGCTGCAACCTGCAGAGAGCTACAACTCTCTCTCGTTTTCCAGTCTCTCCTGGAAGGGAGCTACAACCCCCTACTTCTTTTCATAAAGCATCAAATGGTCACCAAGTACATATCAGTTACAGTCCACTACAGTTATCAGATCAGCAATAACAGAACTAACCCAGAACACCTTATCAACAGAGAAATTCAATCAACAGAACATCTTAATACAGAGACGCAACTTTTCCTTCTGTGACCTGCGTATAGACGCAGTTCACCTTCTGCTTTCCTGCGACCACCCGCAGAGATCCTTCTGCCGCGCTGTGTGCCTACGCACTGTTCCTTCAACTGCTCTGCGTCCTGTTGCCTCAGGGACGCACCCAAAAACACTATCGTGCCGCGTCCTGTTGCTTCAGGGACGCACCTGAACCTTGGTCGCCCTGCGTCCCCACGCAGATCTCCAGATACTGAACTGCGTCCCGGACGCACCTGAACTTCGTCTACCCTGCGTCCCCACGCAGGTATCCTCCTACTGCACTGCGTCCCAGCGCACTTTCCTTTAACTGTACCTGCGTCCTTTCGGGTATGAATGATTTCAAGACTTTAAGTGTAACCTAAACAGTCAGATCTACAGATCTGATCTTGCGCCAAAGAGATCTCAGTCCTTCAGAAGATTCGCCTTTTAGATCTAGACCAGATCTCACCTCATAAGATATTCAACAAAAGACATACAAAATCCAAATGATCTCCTTTGCTTTATATAGGCAAGCTCCTCCTCAAAACATGGAACAATACCACGAGCCGACACCATAATAACACAATACCGTCGGCTAGATACCAAGAGTAAAACACAAGGAACCCCCATGAGAGCTTTTCTCTGCCTTGAAATGTGTGCACTGGGTGGACGCACCTCCTGAATAGCTGGCCTGCGTCTCTGGACGTAGCCTCTGCATGGTGTACCTGCGGGTACGCATCTTCTGAACTGATTTCCTGCGTCCTTCTTTATTTTTAATAAAAAGAGAGCCTTGCCAGGGGAGTTGCCATCAAGTACAACATCTGTAACATATATAGCCATTCCTGAAACATAATGCCAACACCTTGCTTCTTGGTCATTTCTTGGTTTCTCCTGCTTGATTAGCTTTCTGGGTTGAGTCCCTGTGTTTCTTCTTGCCCCTTGGTGTACCTGGGTACTGTTGACTTAGCTTTGGATCATTTGTTTTTTATTTTTCCATAGCAAACTTGGCTGGTGCTCTTTTATAGCGTTACAATCGCGCCAGTTGGCGCTAGTTGCACATTGACAACCCACGCTAATCCCTGAAAGGTGCTAGTTGCAGCCTGACAGTCGCGCCAGGCCTGGGAACTTTTGAAGTTTGCTTGTCTGTGAGCCCTCTGAGCTTGGTTTTTGTTCTGGGTACCTTTTTTTAGACTACTTGAGTGTGTTGGAGTGTGATTTGACTGGCTTTGATCGTTACCCTTTGGGTGTTTGCTTTTTTCCATCGATTTCACATTTCTAGCCCTAGGGCATCTAGTGGCTTTGTGTGTTGAGCCTTCCTCAGGTGTTTTGATCTTCTAGTGGTCCAGTCGACTCTTTGTTTGCTCCCTTGCACTTGTTTGGTGGTTGTAAATCATTTTATTGCGTTATTTGGGTGACTTGCTTCGTCTTCACTTGAATTCCGCTTCGTCTTACTTTGAGCCTAGATTACACGGCTCATTGGTCTCTTTGGGATTTTTCTCGTTCTTTGGAGGTTTTCTTTGTGATTTAGGGAACTGAATTTGTTTGTATTGAATAGAATTTGTTCGTTATTGTTTCTCAAAGTTGTTTAGTGCATTTTTCCATCAACAAAAGAAAAAATCTCTTTTGCTTTGTATTAGTTAATGAGAATTAGAACTTTTCATTTTGATTAGTGATTAGTGATTTTAAAGAAAAGTTTGTTAATTTCCATTAGCTGCATTAGGGAAGTTCTTTGTTGTTTTGTGATCATTTTGTTTGTGTGAAAGCTCTCAACTCTCTCGTAGCTAGCATTCATCGAATGAAGTGATATATTGTGGCATATAGTTTGCATTTAGGAAATTTTGAGACATTACATACGGTAAGGCCTGAAAACTGAAACATAATCCAAGATCAACTTTAAAATGAACTGAATGAATCTAACAACGCATTGGAACATAACGCACACATTTAGAGGTCTAGGCTAGAGACGTGCTCCGGCATCGTTAAACCTAGTCACTTTTGTTTCACTCAAGGTTGGGTGATTCCTCCTTTCGTGACTCAATAGTGGTCTAGCACGAATTTGAGCTCCCACGTACCGTCAAGTATATGGGGAGACCCCACTAGGTTATCATCCTTTATCCATAGGAAGCTGTGTCTGCCGCCTTACAAGCCGTAACGCACCAAACACAACATTCGGGAAGATTGACTGTCGTACGGAAAGTCCTTGGTTTTCATATGATTGCCAAGGTGTATATGCAGTTTTACGGATTGTCTGGTAAACCTTTTGCCTAGTTCTCCAGAGTAGTCACTTTCATTCCTTTTCAGACTCCCTAAAAGAAAAGGTCCATCTGAGCACTTGTCACTTCAGGCTCATTAAACATTCGAAGGCGACTAGAGTCATCTTTTGTCTTTTTCTCGACTCTTTAAAAATGAAAAGGTCAAGTTTTGTTCCTGTGTCTTAAAATTTATTTGACTACGTTCATATCTACCCTGTTAGATCTTGTTTGCATTAGCTTGAGTAGGGTTCTTTCTCATTTTTGATGGCAACCTTCCCCGAGTCTACCGGCCAAGGTTTTCCCCCAGATGGAAACCCTAGTCCATTTCCTTCTTTTGGAAATGCCAGTGTTCCGT
This sequence comes from Pinus tabuliformis, assembly GCA_031772625.1. Classification (NCBI taxonomy): domain Eukaryota; kingdom Viridiplantae; phylum Streptophyta; class Pinopsida; order Pinales; family Pinaceae; genus Pinus; species Pinus tabuliformis. The sequence continues at coordinate 928,045,721 of CM062814.1, forward strand.
ATATGGAAACTTTGTCCTTGCCTGGGTTAACCATCCGGTTGCCTATTTGGTTGTTCTCAACCTCTATGGTCTCTAATGTCTCAACTACTAGTTAATCAGTTCCTCCACCCGAACAACATCATGCTGATTCAAAGGTGGACCTCTCCCTGCCTTCGCCTGTTTCTACGTCTTCATCTTCTACTTCGGCTGGTGAAAATATGGATTCAAGTAACCAGGTGGCTAAGAAGAAGAAGTCTCATAAGCAAGAGGCTAAAAGTGCAGCTACTACTCCAAATCCATCCTCGGTTGAAACACCTTCCGCACCCTCGCGGAAGGTTAAGTTTCCTTGTAAGTTGTGTAAGGGTGACCATCTTCTTCGTGATTGTCCTGGTATTCCCAGGATCCTTGAAGTATGGTCTCGTGATCCGGCTCGTCCCTCATCGTCCTCTAAAGCTCATGGCGATGCCACCCTACCAACTGACAACATTCAGAAGAAAGGGAAGATTCGAATCCCCTGTAGACTATGTGAAGGCAACCATCCCCTTCACCTTTGTCTGCTCATGGATAAAGCTTCCGTTGTTTTGGAAAGTCTTACAGCTTCTTCACCCCAACTTCCTATTGGTTATCAGAGGCTCTCTTCTGACCCCCTCCTTGTGGACAAAGAGATCGACTTAGATTCTTCTCTTGTCTGTCCTCCTCCTTCCGAACCTGGCTGTGCCAAGCCTGCTCCAGACCAACCATTGGTCGGAGAGAGTGTTGACTTGGGTTCACCACCTGTTGATTACTCTGTTCTGGAGGAGCATCATGATTCTACTGCTCATGTTCTTCTCGTCTCATCAGATTCTCCTGAGTCCGAGAACGACCCTCCTATCCTCGCTGATCAAGGGGGTCCTCCTTCGGCTCCTGTAGAGCAGGGGGGCAATCATACGATTCCCCCACCAAGTAGTTCAGTCGTTTCCTTCGACTAGAGTCATTTGACTACATTCCGCCTTCCATCCCATGTGCCTTTCCAGATTACAGTACATGCCTATGATAAGGCATTACCTGTCTTGGATGAGGGTGCATCTGTCAGTCTCATGCCTTTCACTACTTGTCAAGCTTTGGGCTCCCCACAGCTTGTGCCAGTTGCACAGAATTTTTTGGCATTTGACGGAGGAACCAGTCAACCGTTAGGGATCCTCTCGATGTTTCCTGTTACTTTGGGAGGCAAAACTGTCTATATAGACGTACTGGTTACCCAAGGTGCTTTAGATTTCAGTCTTCTCCTTGGCCGTGACTATGTTTATGCCATGGGGGCCCTCATCTCTTCGCTTTTCCGTGTGGTTTGTTTTCCACACGACGGAAGAATTGTGACTATCGATCAATTATCATTCTTTAGTCCCCTGGTGTCTCCTACGCAGTTGCCATCCCCTCCTGGTTTTTATCCACCGGTTGTGTCTGCCCCACCGCAGGTCAACTACGTGGCTACTTATCCCGTGCCTGTATCCAGTGATGATGCCGTCGTGCATGGTGTCCTGGGGGCATTGGGCCCTGACTTCCAAGATGTTGTCCTTACACCGGGAGTGACACCCTTGGAAGCAACGACCTCCTGTTCATTATGATCTAGGTCTAGTTGGAGCATAGTTCGGTTTCCTATGTCAAGCTCCTTAAAAAATGAAACTGGGTCTGGTGGAGCATAGTTCCTTTCCTATGTCAAGCTCCTTAACAAATGAAACTAGGTGTCATGAGGATAGTTCTTTTAAGTGTGTCAACCTCATTAAAATAATGAAACATGAGCTCGTGCAATTCGAGTGTGATCAAAATATTGTCAACCTTCACTCCATTTTCAATTGACTAAAGCTTGGGGGGCATGTACCTCGAATTGAGACATCATGCTGGGGGGCATGCCCGTTTTCCCTTGTTTTCAAGCATAGTTTGCATGTGTGTGCTTTTAAGCTTGCATAAAAATAAAATCCATTTCCAAGCATAGTTTGCATATGTGTTGTTGTATGTGATTTTAAGCTTGCGTAAAAATAAAATATGTGATTAAATACATTTCGCATTGGGTCGTTTGTTATGCAACTGATACATTAGATTACATTTGTGTTAGACATCTGCATAGCATATAAAAACATCATCACATGTAAAAGATCCATCCAAAATAGGCATATGTATATATATATGTGTCGAAATGTTTGCACAAGCGTGCATCACATAGATCAAAAAATAATACATGTTCATCTTAATACATCCGGAGACGACATGTCTCTCAAAAAATATGCATAAAAATAAACCTAAGTGTCTAATCCCTGTGGTGCTCATGATAGCACGTCACCGCACGCACTAGGCGTCTCAAGAGACGGTGGATGTGACTGGGCACTCCCACTATATGTCTCTGGTATGCCATCGGGACATCCACTAGCCGGTCATAATCCGGAATCCCCCGAGCAATTCCCTCCAGGTTCTGGATCAACTCCCCTCCCTCGGCACCCTCTTCCTGAGGGTCAGCTGTAGGCTGGTTTCTCCGCGAAATAGGGGACATGCTGGCTAGTCTCTCTGGGCCAACATCTATATACACATTTAATTGTTGTTAGAACGAACATGTATTAACACAAAAAATCATAACAAATAAAATCAAAATGAGGCCATACCCAGCTCCTCATCCCACTCCTCTCCCTCTGGCAGTGGGAGATCCGGGTCACCTGTGAAGTCAGTCCCTACATACGGCCAATCCTCGACCACGATCAGCTGGCGACGGAGCCACCCAAAGAACTCTGGCCTCCAGGACATCTGTTGGCCTCCTCCCCCTCTGGGCATCAATGCTGCCCAGCGAGCCATTCTTGGCTCCCGTGGTACTGGATCAGCTACGATGGCCCCCTGGCCCTGAAAGATTGGTAATCATTCCAGAATGAACGATATCAGGATAGAACCATACCCAAACTACTGCAGTTTGCCTCGCTTAGCCTTTGTAAGCTGCCTCTTCATATTGGTCGTCACCGCTGCCGCCCAATTGAAGATCGTCGGGTTGAGACACTTTGTCGCCAGTATCAAGTGATTCTTCGTGGCTTTGTGGGGTGCCTGTGCCCCCACAGATCGTGTGATGGTGAACAATAGAGCTCTGAGTATTAGGTCCTGAACAGTGGGGATATCCACTTTTGAGCTGCCGGACCCATATTTTTCCTCTGGGAAAACTTGAGCCTTCACCTCCTCCATCTTCTCCTCAGTTGGCATGCTACCTGTCAATAGGGGCACCAGCCCTCTACGCAACAGTCCAGTGATGAAATAGACGTCAGATACGTCTAATTCCAGTACTTGGTCCCGTATGTTGAACACTTGATCATGTTCATCCCACAGGTTGATCAAATATCGCAAGAGCTCTGGCTGAGCTCGTAGATAGGACAGGAGAAAGTATTTCTTAAGCCCGCAAGCTCTGAGAGCTTCCATGCAGTTTTCATCTGCTAAGGCCAATGTGTCTACTTGGTCATGTTCTCTTTCTTTCCATTGGAGTACCATTTTGCATGTTTTCCTGCAATCACAAGGTCAAAACATCAAATTAGATCCTTGGGAAATTAAAAAATGCAGTGAAATAGCTTTAGAATTGTTAAATTTTGAGAAATGGGTGCGCTCGGCCGTTGGCGCGACTGTTTCTAAAACAGTCGCGCCCATGGGCACGAGCCTTTGTAGAAAATTGCCCCATTGGCACGGGTCCGTGCCCGAAACCCGCGCCAATGGGCGCAACCCTTATTTTTGCAATTCCCTCCATAGAGGATGATAAAACAAACTAAAGCAAATTAAAAATGGACAGAAATGGAGTAGGAGAGGAGGCCTCTTACTTGGAACTGACGACACTCCAAATGGTCACCCGGATTTGTCGCAATCGTCGCCCGAAGATCACACACCAAAAGCACTAATGTCACTCTCGATGAGGTAAAGGTGAAAATTAATTCTTGTTTTTACCATTTTCACCTATTTTATAGATTTTTTGACCCTCAATAGGTTTTAAAAGTTTTTTTTATGAATATTTTAATGTATATTTGTGTCGAAAATGGATTTTACACTAGTTTTTGTGCAGCGGCAGGTGTTTGTGTGACTTAGGTGACAGAACGAGTTGTATTTTATACTTATTTCGGACTTGGTAAACACACGAAAAAGTCACTCTGGAGTCATATTTCTGCTCTTTTCTGACTCTTTAAACGTGAAAATAATGCTAAGTTATTCCTCTCGACTCGTTAAATATAAATGAGAGGCGGTCGTCTTTAAACCCTTTTCCGACCGTGTAAAGAGAAAAGATTGTCAGACCCTTGTCGTTTCAGGTTCGTTAATGGTTACGAAGTGACGTGGTTTCGATCAATTTTTTACTTTTTCAGATCGAAACCACTACTCATGAAAAGTACTCCTCGATCGTAATGATCGGGTGATTCTTTCGAGCATTGTTTTATACTTTTTCAGACTCAAGAGAGACAACTTTACGAAAAAAGACACCCTTGGAGTTTACTTTTCCGCTGTCTTTTCAAACTCTCTAAACATGAAAAGATGTCGAGTTCTTCCTTTGTCAGACTCGTTAAAAATTAATGACATCGGATCCCGTCGAAATAACACCTTTCAAGCATATGCTATCCCCATCAAGCTTGTCATGAAAAAATAACCGGGGTACTCACCAGAGATGGTGGGGAAAATGGAACCACAATTATTATCGTGTCGGCAGTATGTCGCTCTTGAACATGGCACTTGTTTGCATTCGTGTCTGGGTGGGGATATCTCATCTTGTTTTTACACTTGCCTCCGTGGGTTTGGGTTATCCTGTTTGACCTCTCATCTGCTCATTGCCCTGTCACCATGACCCCTGATCATTTGATGTCAAATACTGCCAAGTCCACTGTCATGCCGCCAATATGTTTAAGAGAAGTTGACCTCTGCAGAATACTCAACCTCCCTCTGATGCCTCACATAATCCTGATTCACAAAACATTTTTATCTTTCTCTGTCTCGTGTCGATGATGTGGGAAACATTATGGCCCACCTTCGATTAAGGTCACTCTCTGTCGAATTCAGCTCATTATCCAGGAAGTTGACCCAGAGACTCCCTTTAGGTGCCTTGGAGCCTGCATGCCTCAATGGCAGGTTCTTCATGTTCGATGCGAGGTTTTCATTATTGACCTCCGATCGAATGATTCTACGGGTGTTCGACACCGGCTCACTGATTTGCACGCCGTAGATTGTACCTATAGTACCTTGAGGACCATTGTCATTATTGGTGGTACCTATCGCATTTGTTAACAGTTTTCATTATTGACTGGTAATCAGACGATGTTCTCGCATGTTCGACTTCGACTCCCATATTCGCATGCTTGAACTTGTACTTTGTTCGGGTCGAGATGGAGCGTAAGACCCTAGATTTTGTCTGTTGGGATCCAGGTTGTGATTTTGTGGATTATTATGATCATTACATGACTCATTCACTGGATGGTTGCGACCATGCCTGAGTCTATTTATCGATCCTCACTAGATGGCTGCGTCCATACCTTGGATCCAGATTTTTATGTACTCTGCTATGGATGGCTGCGCCCATACCACATATATCATGTACTTGAGATATCAGTTGTACTTCTTCATGCAGGTTCTCGGCAGCAGTGTTTTCAGTTGGCCATGTTCTTGTAAAGCATTTCACCCCTCTCTCTCTCAGGCCTCATGCTTTAGGATGCATCCGTTACACAGTAATTTGTCACCGTCCCTGTTACCCCTTCTCCCGCACCTTGGAGGACTTATTCCGGGACCTGTGAGAAGTGACATAACCTGGAAACACTTGCATTGTATTCCCTTAAGTATGTACTTCATATGCCCTGAAGACACCTTCTGCAAAATACCCATAAAAATAGCCCTTTTTCCATTGGCGCGGGTTCACTGTGTATCACTCGCACCAATGGGGGAAATCCTCCAAAGAGGGCGTGCCAGCTGGCGCTCTGTCTCAGAGTCGCACTTACGCTAGCCCAGTTGGGTAAAGTTTTTAACAAACAAACTTACGAAGGTTCTTCCTAACCCTCTCATGAACTGAATCTATATTGAGTTGGGTCAGTTTGGCTTTGAATCTCCATAGGAGGGAAGTAGTTCTCCACCTCTCATGGAAGCTTCTTAGTGATAAAGCCAACCCCATGAATATTGTGGAAAATCCTAACTCCTTCCCCTCTATCTATAAAAGCTTGTCCTTCTACCTTTGACAAGCTAGTTCCAAATTCTAAGTCCCAAAATCTGAGAATTGCTAAGCTCATGCTACAAGAAGCCTTCTTCATTCCCATAAAGCTAAATCTAAAGTGAGGAGATTCTTGTCCAAGTAACCAAGAAGAGAGAGGCTTGTTTCCCCATTCCCAACAAGCTTTGCAAGGCATGTGCTGCTGATCACCCAGCCAAAGAAGGATTTGACGTCAGAACTATGGTTGTATTCTTCTTTGATTGATTATTAATGGATGACTAGTGGTTATGGTTCCACTCTTGTTATTGTTCGTAATGATGATGAGTTATGTCCTTTCTGATTGACATATTGTTCCATATGCTGGATTTTATGCTTGTGTTTGTGTCGTTCTTTGCATGTGTAGGTGTCTATTCACGGAGATCGTGAGGATTGTGATCTGCCAGAGCAAAGGAACGGGGAGCACCGCCTCTTCTACAAAGAATAGCTTTGGAATCTAGGTAGGCCTTCATCCCTGGTCTATTAATTTGCAATTAGGAACTTGCGCTGTAGCATTGTTTGATTGTTGCTAGACCCGGTCTGGGCTATTAGGGATCGCCTCCGTCTGCAAAGGGGATTTACCTCCACAACAGAGACAAAAGAGTATGGAGGGATGACATGGTAGAAAACGTGTAATGTGGCATGGAAATACAAAAGGTAAGGTGGAGTGAAGAAAGGTGACATGGAAGTGACAAGGTGGATTCTTGCTCACTTGTTCTCTATTTCCCATTGAAGCATTACCGAACCAACAGAAGTCGTTTACCACCCTCGGGGACACCTTGGGCAGTAAATGGTTTTGCCTCCATGTGTCGTCGAGGTTGATCACAGCCGTCGATCACCTCGACGGTTGATTTCTCAAGTCATCTCCTCGGCAGCACCCTCAAATTTAAACATTGGGCTTGTTGTGGTGTCGGACTTAATTTGAGCACAGTCTGGATCTATACTACGATGATACACTCTGACAATTACACATTTTTTAACATCTTTTCTCTGCTTGGAATTTGAAAAGGTTGGCCCACTCTTAAATATAATTTTTATAACCAACACTTTGGGCCTACAACATAGTCTTAACGCAAAATATTAAACTTTTCAAGATATAAATATAAAGAGCCCCATTCTCTATACTTCTTTCTTTTTTCTTTTTTTTTGTAAAGATATATATATATATATATATATATATATATATATATATATATTTTTTTTTTATTTTTTTTTATTTTTTTTTTTTTTTTTTCTTTTTATGCTTTTTATATATTTTTTTGAATTTTTCTTTCTGGAATAAAAAGATAAATGATTACAACAGATGTCATCATAGCTTACTGAATACAATTATGTGCAAAACATTTAGATTCTTTTTCATCAATGTATTTACATGGATACTAGTTTCTAACCAATAATATTTATAATGTTTCTTATGCAAATGATGCATTCTACACAGAGAAAAATATTGACATAAATAATAAGTACCAACAAATCCAGGTAGGAAATGAGATGGAAAATATCGAAGGCAATAACTCAAATTCAAAATCTCGATAATAATTATATATACAATTAACTCTTAGAAGATATAATATAGATACAAATAATTCATGACTCATCAAAGTCCAATCTCAGTTTATTTATCTCACATGTAATACTACTTGCCCTACATGATGCACTTGCACATGCTAAATTATGAGGGCTTTAGGACATTTCTTTCCTTGTTAATATACTTTTTCCTTAGAGCATGGGAAGAGAAGAATGCTTGCTGACTTAAGACACCTAACATTAGGTAATGGATATTTATACCAACTACAAGAGGTCATGGGGAGGACCATAGGATACATCTTCCCTAGTTAAGATGATTTGTCCTTAATGCATGGGAACAGAAGAATGCTTGTGAAGCTAAGAAACCTAGCATTCAATGGGTTAGTGCTAGTATTGCTAGGATATTATTAGTACTCAACACACTGTGTAAATCCCTTGTTTGATTCACACAAAGTTAGGCACACTAATTTTATGCCACGCTTTACATTGGTTAACATGCTTGGAATGGGGAATGTGCATGGGGGTATCCTAGTGATTTCTTTCTAACGATGTGTGTGTGTGTGTGTATGTGAATTACAATAATAAAATATAGGCATGAATATGTAAATTTTTAGAATATTTAAAACATAAAATTACAACACATAAAATTCACAAGAATACACTATAGATCATACATACAAAAACCATGAACCACAACTTTCTCATTCAAAGTCATCAAAACATGATACATAGAGAATCTGATACATGGAAATACCGATGAAAAATTAAAAATAAAGGGTATAAGGATCTCATAGCTTGTCCTCCTGGATCTCATAATCAATATCATCAATATCGCTACCATTGAAACTAATTACCATGGAACTCTCCTCCTTCCTCTAACATATCTATTGTAAATGTTGCATCTACAGGAGTTGCAAATGATCCCTCATGAGGATCATTGTTAACAAAAGTGATTGACTCTAGGATCGGTGCATTAAGACCCAAGTACTGATAGTTTGAAAAAATTGATGAATGCCAACATATGGGACATTAGCCATTGACCAACATCAATACACGTGTGACATGACTGTTGGACAAGCATAAGGCATGTACCCTACTCATGATGTGTGTTCCATGATTGTTTGATAGTCAGGGTTTGAGTGTTTATGTGTTCAACATAAGGACATGAGATAGTGATAGCCTAAAAGGAGACTATCCTATTTCAAAGTTGAAAATGAAGTTTTCAAATTTCAATTTGTGTCTTCCCTAGTTTCTTTTCCATTCAATAGGGTATTGATAATTGTGTGATGTTCAAGAGATTTCTATTACACATTCAATATTCCGTCTAATTGGAGAGTTACCTTGCACTCTGCATCTATAGTTTTTAATTTGGTTTGCTTGTCGACATAGAATCCCAACACTTGTTCATGAAAGAGCATGAAATTATTTAGGACATGAGAGGTGGAGGGAAAATTGAGAGCATGAGAAAGGAATCAAGGATCTGATTATTAAGAATCATCCATCATATCTACTTCATTATGATCAACATGGTCATCAAAATTTTCCATAAAACAATTTTTCTTTGACAAAAGCAATTATGACCTAGAACCCATTCATGAAAGAAATCATCCTTAAATGAACATTTTAGATTGATAGAGTTATGAAGTTGAACAAACAACCATTTAAAAAATCAAATAGGAAACCATATGAGTGATTGGCCTGACTAGATCATATCTGAACCACAAAAGGGATGAACTTGGGCTATTAGATATTGAGTTTCCCAAAACCCATATCATCAAGCAAACTAGGTTGTATTTTTTAAACATTAATTACCTTGTAGTTCTCTAGTGCCTTGACGTAAAAAAAAATGAATAACTTCCCAACATTTTGATTGAATTCTTGGATTGATAGGTCATATTGATGTGATTAGAAAGTTGGACCTTATAAGGGGAAGCATATGTTCCTTCAATGAAGATCCTCTAATAAAAAATTTCAAGTGAATGTAGAGGGAATATGAATTATGAGACAATGTTTGTACCACAAGAAATGTGTCCATATTTATGGTTGATTAAAAGCTGAATATTTTTTAAGTATGATTATAATCCCCATCTCAATGGTGTTTGGATCAATATTAACCAACCATATTTCTAAATTGGTAAGCTTATTTAGACTAAAAGTGGGGCCATGAAGCTATTTTTAACCTTATTATTTTTACATTACACCATTAGTTCTATCAATTGATTTTGAAAGGGATCAATTGTGTTGTAGGTGTGTTAATTTCTTGTGAGTTTACTTTATGCCTCCATTTTTTTATTAAACTTCTTCGTGCTGAAGTTGTGGAATTTTTGAATGCGAAGAACAATCATAGGGATAGGCTTGTTTCTCTTTGTCATTTAGTTAGATGCAAGGTAACATTTGGCCTAAATGAAGACAAAAACTATATGTATCTAGAATTATGTAAATAAAGTAATTTTCCAAAGGAATGATCTAAAAAAGGACAAAATAATTACTTCATCGATTAGGCTCACAATATATACCACATATCCTAATAGAATGGTCATTCCCTTTATCTCTTTGTCTCTTATATAGTCCTTGTAGAATGGTTCCTATGACCATTTAAGATTAACATAAGAGAATTCCAAAGTTATAGCTATGGAAAAGGGAAACTTAATGAAAATTATCAGATTGGGGAAAATCAAGGGCTTGTAGAATTAATAAGGAAGACACTTGTAGAATGTTTTCTCCAAGCGAGTTCATTACATAAAATTTATGTGGATATAAGGATGAGTTTAACCAAATAATGAACTCGGGGAAAGAGTATGTATAAGGAATAATTGTAGAAAATAAACCTGATTTAACCACTCTTAAGAAAATTTCGGACTCAACCAGACTAGATAGGATGTTTTGACAGATTTCCATTAAGTTTAATGAACAAATGGAGTAAAGAATGTCATGTTCCATGTCCATGAAGGGTATATGGGTCAAAGAACCAGATAAAGTGTCTTTCTTATTCATTTTAAGATTTTCGTTTTAAAAACATAGGGTGGTTCAAAGCTTTGAATGCATGGAAGCTCAGAACAAGTTAGCAAATTGCTGACGGAATCGATTTCATTGAAAGAAACAACAACCAGAGTGAAAATAACAAATGAAAATAGGTGAAATGAGAAAAATTGGGGTTTTAATAGACAAGAGAGGGAAAAATAGAATTATGATAATGAAGACAAAAGAGTATGCAGGGATGACGTAGTAGCCAAACTTTCGTAGGATGTGGAAGTATGGAGGGCAAGGTGGAGTGAAGAAAGTTGACATGGAAGTGACAAGGTGGATTCTTGCTAACTTGTTCTCGCTCACCTGTTGAAGCCTTACCAATCCGACAGAAATCGTTTACCACCCTCAGGGACACATTGGGTGGTAATTGGTTTCACCTCAATGTGCCATTGGGGTTGATCAGAGTCACCAATCACCTCGACAATTGTTTTCTCAAATTATCTCCTTGGGGGCACCCTCCAATTTAAATACTAGGCTTGTTGTGGTGCCAGACTTAATTTTATCTCGCCCTGAATCTATGCTACGGTGATATGCTCTAAAAATTGTGTGCTTTTTAATAGCTTTTATTTTCTTGGAATTCACAAAGGTTGGCCCACTCTTAAATATATTTTTTGTAACCAAAACTTTTGTCAAGATATAAATATAAAGAGACCCATTCTCTATACTTCTTGCTTTTTTTTTGTAAAGATATATATCTAATTTTTCTTTTTATGCTTTTGTATTTTTTTTTGAAATTTTCTTTCTAGAATAAAAAGGAAAATGACTACAACATTGGCTCCACCTGGGGATAGTGTTTTGGAACAAAACAATAAGAGCCGCTGATTAGTTCCTTCACCTCGAGCATGGAGTCACATTGTAGATCTGACAATGCAATGAATAAACACACTAGATACTTACAATGGTCACACTGGCATTTACAATGAGAAAATAAACAATCCTCAATGTTGGAAGTAATGCTTTAGATATCGCACATTCACAAGAAGTTGCAACAATTCACCATCAAGATTCTCGAGAATGAAAATATGATTACCTGGGACTTCTGTTGTTTTAAAAGGCCCAAACCACAAGGTGTTAAAATTTTCGTGTTTACCCTTTTCCTCTCTTCTTAAATCCCATCTCAGAACAAGGTCTCCAGGTTAAAACAATCTATCTTTGGCCTTCCTATCAAAAACAACTTTCATCTTTTCCTGATAATTGATAAAGTTTTGAGTTACTTGTTCTCTGCTTTCATTCAGTTCCACTAGTAGATTTATTCTCCTAGTTAATGAATTAGGCTCCTTCTTAGCATCTTGAATTAATTTAGCTACTAGCTTGGCTAGTTGATAGGAAACAATGTTTCCCTTTGATATACCAGTTCAAATGGTGACTTCCGAGTGGATCTTTTTGTTGTCACCTTGTTTTCCCACAAAGAAAAAATAAGTTAGGAGTCCCAGTTCTTCTTGTTTTCTACAATAGTTTTCTTCAAAATTCTTCCCAAAGTTTTATTAGAATACTCTTCCAACCCATTCCCTTATGGATAATGGGTGGTAGAGTGATTGAGGATAACATTTTCTTTCTGGAAAAATTAGTAAGTTTTGCACATTTAAACACATGGGCATTGTTAGTCACCAATGTTTTTGGAAAACCAAATCTAGTAAATATATTTTATTCAATAAATTTAATAACCATTGAATCAGTTGTAGTTAGGGTTGGAAAGGATTCCACCCATTTTGTAAAATAATCAATGGTTGTTAAGATCCATTTATGTTGTCCACTAGAAGGTGGGTGGATTTACCCAATGAAATCCAACCCCCACTACCTAAAGGGCTCCTCTACAAATATTGGAATCAATGCCAATGGTGTCAACTTCTTCTTTTCAACAAAATATTGACATTCTCTGCAACATTTCACCAGTCTCAACACATCAGAAAATAGGGTAAGCTAGTAAAAACTAGCCTTCACGATTTTTTAGTTGTAATTTTCCAACTATAATGACCCCCACACATGCAACCATGATATTCATTTATGATCTCATCCATTTCATAATTTTTTAAACAAAACAACAATACACCAACGAGATCCCTCCAATACAACTGACCATTCATGATAGCATATTTTTGGGCTTGCACCTTCAAAGCCTTATATCCTTCTCTATCAATATTTGTTGGATAATTCATAAATAATAGGTAATGGACAATATTTTTATGCCAGTTTGAACAAAGATATTTATAGGAAAATATATTATCTTGTTCAATGGTTTGGATTTCCTCAACAACTGGATTTGGTTCAGAAATTTCAATGAACAAATTTATTCCCATTGCTTCGTATTTAGCTTCTATTAAGATCTTGGCTAAATCATGCCCCTTTGTTAATTTAGTTGGCTTGATATCCATTTCATATTGCTATATTTGCGTTATCCATTTTTCTCTTCTCCCTTCATTCCCCCCTGGGTCAGTACATCTTTGACTGTTGTATTAGATACATATGCAGTGATATTGGATTGTAAAATATATGTCCTAAATGCTTTCAAAGATTTGACAAGGGCATAGTCTTTCTTTCCTAGAATGTTGTGTTTTAACTCTGCATCCCTTGGTATCTAACTAAAGAATGCCACAAGTTGTTCTTTATTATCTTCATTCTTTTGCAATAGCACTATTGCAATCATAGTGGGAGATGCAAAAGAAAAAATATCAAAAGGCTTGTCATAATAAGGATTGATCAAAATAGGAGCTTCTCGAAAACCTTCTTAATCCTTGAAAAATATTCTTTGGCTACTAGAGTCCACTTGACTTTGACATCTTTCTTTATCATATTGGTAATTGCCTTAATGATTTCTCGATAGTTTGGGATAAATATTTGGAGAAAGTTTCTTTTGCCTAGGAAAATTTGTATTTCCTTCTTGCTTTTGGGTAAAGGAATATTACTAATTTCCTCCACACATTTTGGATCAATTTTAACTCCTTTTGATACTATATGGCCCAATAATTTCCCTTCTCTAAGAGAAAAATGTGGCTTTTTAGGATTCAGGGATAGCCCATACTTTCTACACTTCTCGAAAGTCTGCTGCAAATGTTCTAAATGCTCATCATCTAATTTTGAAAAAATTATTATATCATCTAGATAAATAACCACAAACTTATCTTTTTCTCCAACAAAGGATATATCCATATCCATTCGAAAAGTGGTTCCAACATTCATCAAACCAAAGGGCATATTAGCATACATAAAAGTGCCCCATGGTGTTGTGAAAGTTGTCTTCTTTTAATCATCTAGATGAAAAATTATTTGGTTATGCCCAGAAAACCCATCAATCATCGATAACCTCAAAGATCCTACTATTTTTTGCAAAATGTGATCCATCTTGGTAAGGGGGTAGTTATCTTTTAAGGATGCCCTATTTAGATTCTAAAAATATACACATAGCCTGATTTCCCCATTCTTTTTCCTCACATGCACTAGATTTTCTACCCAATCCGAATATCTTAATGGCCTAATGATTTTAGTTTGAAGCAACTTCTTAACTTATTTTTCAATTGAAGGGAGCAACACAAGGTTAATCTATCTAAGATTATGTTTGTATGGTTTCACCCCTGATTTTAATAGAATTTTATGTTGTATAATATTTTTTTTATATCTTCTTAAATATTCATAAGACCAAGAAAAGATATCATAATTCTTTTTAAACATATTAGCATACCTTTGTTTGTAATTCTTTGGGATTCCCTTTACCATTTTAATAAGATTAGGTTTTTTCTCAGTACCAATATTGCAGTCCTCGATATCATCTTCCCAATTATTCTTAGTGACCTTTACATGAACATCATTGGCATCAAAAAATCTCTCCAAAGGAACCAAGCCCTTTGGAATCACATTCCCTTAAGTTGTATAATCTTGTGTTCTGCAATTGATTCTTTCCAAGGTAAGTCTTCTTCAACCTCTTCTTCTTCGTTATCTCCACCTTATTCTTCTTGATTAATATTTGAAGAAGAAAATTATCCAACTACCTCCAAAAAACGCTTAATATTCTCCTTGTCCTTAAATACCTTCCAATATTTTACATTGTCATGTTTAGAAGGCCTACATTTGATCTCAACTTCATACCTCAATCTAGGAATTTGTGGAGGCTTAAAAGTATGGGTTGCCACTACAATTGATTCAATCAATCTCTTATTTTCTCTTGGAAAATATTGAATATTAAATGTTGAGAATAAGTTTTCAATTAAGTCCCACCCTTCATTATAATAGGTTCTTATACTTGGGTTCTTTGTTTGACATTGACCTCTTATCTGTTTCACCACTAATTCTAAATCTCCAAACACAAACAAACAATTGATCTTCATATTCCTCGTAGCCTGAAAACCAAGGATCAAGCCTCATATTCTGTAATATTTTTTGTGGAATTGAATTCCAACTTGTATTAAAGAGGGATCATTTCACCCTTTGGGGAAAGAAGTAAAACCTCTACACCATTTCCCTCTTTGGAAAATGCACCATCAAAAAGTAATTTCCAAATAGAAATTTGCACCTGAGTATCCTCAACAATTTCATCATTTACTTCCAACAAAAACCATGAAAAATATTTATCCTCGCTATATATTGCGGTATTATTTGAGTTTCCCTCTCTGGTGATTTTTTTAACAAATCTTGATTCCCAATATAACATCCTCTCCTCTTCACCAAATATTGGAATTATGACATATGTAAATTTCAGCTTCAAAACTCCTCCTAGCTTCATGCCCCAAGATCCAGACAACAACATTCCAAATCTTATTAGGATGTTTTCAACTACTACACCTATCACAATTCTCATGACTGGGGTTTGTGCTAAAGCAGCCACCAAATCCTTTATTAAGCTAACGCATTTTACTCTTTTTGAGTCAAGAGAATCATAAACCTTTATATGTTTTTATGATCTATAAATTTAATTGCCTCATAACAGAAAGGGGCATCAGATTATGAGAGACCCCTGAGTCAAACATGCAATTGTGTAACATGAGATCATGAATTAGGAAACTAATATGAAAAGGATGTGTGGTTGAGTCTTGTTCCTCCACATGAGGACCAAACATCACTAGGTCGTTTTGCTAGCTCGTCTAATGGAACTAGAATTTTCATTTTTTCCAACTCCTTCTAAAAATCAAATAATGAAAATTTTCCTTTGCTTTTGCTTTCTCTTCTTCTACTGTTTTATCTTTTTGAACATTTCGTTGAAGTTGAGCGCTAATTTGATTTCTTTTCCTGGTTAAGCTTGATTGTTTGGTTTTTAGATGGCTCCCCTTGGTGTATTGGAATAGTTCAAAATGGTTGTTTTTCCTTATCTTCAACTCTCTGAGCATGTTTATGGAGTTTCTCTTCATTTTGGTCCTAAGTCTTGGATCTCTTCCTTAATCTCATATCATATTTCTTATATAATTTAGCTTGCATCATGTCTTCAAATATTCTACAATAATTATCAATTTCTTTCTTATCTCAAGTAACCTAAGGATCTAAATCATCACTTTACTCACACATTTCTTCCCCTTTTTCCTTCTTTGATAAGGTGGAATATTGGTTTTCCTGGAACTTTAAAGTCTATTCCAAAAATTCCTTTGGTTCATCTTTAAGGTATAAAGGGGTTGCACTTGGTCTTATTGATCCTTCCTCTCCCTCTATAGGATTTGTAGAGGAGGTCTCCTAAACTGGGGGTTGAACTTTCTGTTTGGTTCCTACTAAATCCTCCTAGGTGGATTTTTATTCTCCAACTCCATTTTCACCAACTTATTTGATAAATTTATAATGACCTTAGCCATATCGTCTAGCTTCTTCTCCTATGAATATTTCTACTAGATGAAGATCCAACCTATTCCTTTCCCTTTCTCTTATCATCATGATCATCTTTTGACTTCAATTTTCTAGTAGCAGATAAATTGGCTTCAATTTCCATGGCATCTATTTGAATTTGGTCCAAAGTGGGTGATCTTATTTCCCTTAAGGTAAAACTAAAATATGGTTCAAAATACCCTGCAAAAACCACCTTAACAATTGCAGGAGGAGGCTTAATTTCTACGAGAAGGCTATTATAGAGTTTATTAAACCTCTTAATGAATTCTGTAACTTCTTCATTTGGATTTCTTTTAATAGAATTGAATTCTATTAGAAAATAACCATGATCTTTTTTCTCTCCCCATATCTGTATAAAAACGTTCTCTATATTGATTGTATTTCTAGGGAGAGTTTTGAACCATTTTCTTCGCTATCCATCTGGATATTGAACAAACAATCTCATCATAACATCCAAATATTCAGCATTTAGATTCTCTGCAAAAGCATAACAAGTAGTCACACACTTTTCTGCTATAATTTCATCCTCTCCTATGAATCTAGGAAACAACTTTAAATAATCTTGTGGCATAGCATTGATAGGTTGAGGCATGTCCAGAGGAGCATATCTATTGAGTAGAAATCCTGGGATCACCATATTTTGATTTGGGGGAGGAGGAAGGTTTCCTGTTTGAGATGCCGAGGATGTAGGAGGGACTAATAGATTGGAATGAGTTGAGAAATGGTAGCAATGGTATGATATGAAGTTGAATTATCCATAATATTTATCTCTTCAACTTTTGACCAAAAAAGGAAAGAAAAAGAAACATATTCAAAAGATATATCTTCAAGAGTAAGTTATAGAAAATAAAAATGAGGGGGAGAAATGTTCCCTTATGAAAAATCAAAATTCCTTAGAACTACTTCTGGGTGACTTGCTTTAATATTTTGGGAAAAGGAAGTGGAATATCAAGGGGCAAATAAAGTAAGATATGGGGTTTTGTGAGACTATTTTTCTCTCCAAACCCTTCTTGAAACAATATTTTTTGTATTAGATAGGGTTGGAGTTATTTGCTAGGAAGTGTCAGACTGAGTACATGGTCTTCTTGGAGCCAGGATTGTTGTTAATAACTTCCCACTTTGTGAGAAAATTTAGCCAAAACATTTTCTTTGCTCACCAAACAAATAAATGGTTTTAAAGAAAAATTGAGGGAAAAATAACTTCATTCTCCATCCCCCGGAAACAATGGGAAAGATTTTGTAAACCTATGGACAACCTCCTGTTGAAAGGAGGTCAGTGGATAGGACATCTATGCAAAATAAGAAAAAAAAAGTTTCTTTTATCATCTTAAACATGTTTTCCCAA